>JAHNEJ010003473.1:0-313467 GCA_022559845.1 Amorphophallus konjac | reverse complement strand
TCGACTTCCGGGACCTTAACCGCGCGTGTCCAAAAGACGATTTTCCCTTACCTCACATTGATGTGTTGATTGATAACACGGTAGGCTACGAAACCCTCTCATTCATGGATGGATTTTCAGGATACAATCAAATTCGTTTGGCAGAAGAGGATCAGGAAAAGATGTCATTCACTACCCCTTGGGGAACATATTGTTACGTGGTCATGCCGTTCGGATTAAAGAATGCTGGAGCTACTTACCAAAGGGCTATGATGGCCATATTTCATGACATGATGCACATATACCTGGAAGTGTATGTGGATGACTTGTTGGTGAAATCAAGGACCAGGATGGAACATCCAGAAGTTTTGGCTAAGGTCTTGCAGAGGTCAAGGGAGTTCCAATTGAAAATGAACCCGAAGAAGTGTGTGTTTGGTGTGTCGTCGGGTAAATTGCTGGATTTCATTGTGAGTAAAAGAGGGATCGAGATAGATCCCGACAAAGCCAAGGCTATCAGGATATGCCGCCTCCCAAGAATTTGAGGAAGTCCGAGGTTTAATCGGGAGGTTACAGTTTATTCGTCGGTTTGTGTCCCAACATTCACAAAGGTGTAGACCTCTCTACGAGTTGACCAAGTCAGGGGTACAATTCCACTGGAATTCTAAATGTCAGAAAGCTTTTGAAGGGTTGAAGTAATATCTGGCTAGTCCACCCGTTCTCATTCCACCCAAACCAGAAAAACCTCTGATCCTTTACGTCTCAGTCTTGGATGACTCCGTGGGAGCCGTCCTCGCACAAGCTGATGAAGAAGGCAAGGAACGGGCAACCTATTACTTGTCCAAACTTCTCAATCCCTGTGAGCAGAAGTACACCATCATGGAGAAAACCTGTACTGCCCTCGTTTGGGTAGTGCAGAAATTGAAGCACTACTTCTTGGCTCATGAGGTCCACTTGATTGCTCGAATGAATCCTATCAAATTCCTTCTGGAGAAATCCGTCCTTACGGATAGGCTAGCACGCTGGTAAAGTTTTCTCTCTCAGTTAGACATCACCTACATCCAGCAAAAGGTGATTAAAGGCTATGCCATAGCCGAGCATCTCGCTCACCATCCTCTTCCCAAGTTCAATCCTGTCTAATCAGAGTTTCCTGATGAGGAACTAATGTCCGTCAACCAATCAGATGAGCTAATGTGGACGCTATATTTTGATGGAGCTCTGAATTCTCAAGGGAGAGGAATCGACGTCGCCCTCCTGTCGTCTGAATGCCTCACATTCCCATTGGCATACCAGCTCAAATTTCCAGTTACCAACAATATAGCCGAATATGAAGCTCTTCTAGATGGCCTAGAACTCGCTCATTCTTTTCGTATCACTGAGTTGTGAGTCGTAGGTGATAGTCAACTCATCCTTCGCCAGGTGCTCACTAAATATCGCACTCGCGATCCCAAACTCAAGCCATACCAAGAACTCACTGCTGCCTTTGCCAAACTGTTCACCAAACTGATCTTTGTTCATGTCCCTCGTCATCAGAATATTCTCGCCGATGCCCTCGCCTCGTTGGCATCATCCATAAGGTTCCCTCTAGGAAGATGGTTTGAGTCCATTTCCATCTACAAACTTCACGCCCCTGCAATCGATGATGCTTCCTACGTAAATATCAAAGACAGGATAGCAAGGAAGATCCTGCAGGAAGATATCCTTGAGAAGAGGGAAATCATGTTGGCAGAGGCCGAAGAAGAACTGGCTGATGAAGAGAAACCATGGTTCTATGAAATCGTCAAATACTGCCAAGATCAGTCTTATCCTGAAGGGGCCACCACAGAGGACAAGAAAGCCATAAGAAGGGTGGCTCAGAAATACACATTGGTTGGAGGTCTACTCTATAGGAGGAGCCTTACTGGTATTCTGTTAAGATGTCTTGGTGACGATGAGGTTTGGAAATGTGTAGAGGAGACGCACTCGGGTGTGTGCGGTGGCCACGTGAATAGTCAGATGCTCGCCAAGAAGATCATTCGCCAAGGCTTTTATTGGCCCACTATGGAAGAGGATTGTGCTGTCTATGTCCGTAGGTGTGTCAAGTGTCAACTTCACGCCGATAAAATCCATTCACCATCTTCCTCACTTCATCCAATATCCTCCCCGTGGCCTTTCTCCATGTGGGCATTCGACATCATTGGTCCCCTAGGTGATCCCAATTCCCTCACCAAGCAGAAATCTTTCATCCTTACTGCGACGGAATACTTCACCAAATGGGCCGAAGCCGAAGCTTACGCAGAAATCAAGGCGTCAACAGTCTGCAAGTTCATCATGAAGAACATCCTCGCCAGATTCGGCGTCCCAAGCACAATCGTCACCGACAATGGGCCACAGTTCATTTCTCAGGACCTATACGACCTCTGCAAAAGGTACGCAATTGCATTGCATCATTCATCGCCTTATTACCCACAAGGTAACGGCCAAGCGGAGGCCACCAATAAAACATTGCTCAAAATCATCAAAAAAACCTGCGAGTCTAGTAAGTTTTCAGACTGGCCAGAAAAACTTATCGAAGCCCTATGGGCCTATCGCACTTCAATCCGTACCCCCACCGGGCAGACTCCATTTGCCCTTACTTATGGTATGGAAGCGGTAGTCCCGTACGAGACTCTGATCCCTTCTCTCAGGGTACAATTGGACGAGGAATTTCCCCTCGACGATCGTCGTAATTCACTCCTCGCCCAGTTGGAACTCTTGGATGAGAAGCGGCTGGCCGCTGCCGAACACGCGCGTGTGTATCAAAATAGACTCGCTCGCTTTTACCAAAAGAAAGTCGTTGAGAGAAAATTCAAAGTCGGTGAGATGGTCGTAAAAAGAATTTTTGTCAAACCTGGAGGTCCGCGTTCTAAGCTCCAACCCAATTGGGAAGGACCATTTGTAATTCAAGCCGTGTACCCTGGCAACGCCTACAAGCTAGTCAACGCCGAAGGGACCGAGTTATCCCACCCTTGGAATGGGCTTTATCTTAAGAAATACTACCCTTAGCACAAAACAAAAAAAATGATGAAAAGATAGAAAACATCAAAAATAAAGAAATATTGAAAACCACTAAAAATATGGAAAATTCAAAATGCCAATGCCTGGTGGTCACCATGTAGTCAAGTCACTGCATCTAACCTTCATGTTAGGATAGGGCCCATTAAGGCTTGGTAGGCACCGGGTCTTGGTTTGCCAGAACCGTGGAGATCCCTGTCCGGCCACGTCGGCCTATGCTCGCTCGAAGGAAGCTAACATGTGCTCACTTATGTATTTTATTCAAAAAAAAAAGTCGGTAGCATCACCTACGGTGGGGCCCCACCCAGAAGATCTCCGGAAGCTGTAATCTTTATTCTTTTCTCTTCGACCAAATGAGACAGTCGGCGCCCTTAAAACGCTGAGCATGAGAAACCGAAACTCAAACCCCAAGGGCAAGAGTAGGATCCATTTCCTCGAGCATCGATCAGAGCACGAGAAGAGGGCAGTGTCCCCGCAGGCATACGAAAGGGAGCCCACAAACGTCAAACGACTATATCTCCCTCACAAAAAGAAATACAAAATCAAAATCAAGAGCCTGGTCGTGACCGTGCCTGATGCGATAAATGGAACCCCTCAAAGCAAAAGTTCGAATCCACAAAAGGGGGGGGGCTATGGAATGTAAATGCTCGAGATTTGGTCCGAAGTTGTCCGAAAGGAAAGAGTTAATGGGCCCTTATTCGCTCGCCGGGTTAACGGCTTTGCCGGTCCTCTCAGGAGGTTTATCCCCTACACTCTTCCTTCTCCCTCTAAAGATGAAGGTTCGATGGAGTTTCTGAAGGGTGAAAACTACCCAGGGTCTGCGACCTTATTTTAATATACACATTTGGTTGCCTACTTTGAAAAGCAAAAGCTATCGCTGCGAAGGAGTCTCCGTGTTTCTGGCTGGTCAAGACCCCTGTTTACCACCTTGATGTCTTCTTGTTTAACCTCGGGCTTAGGCCAATGCAAGCGCGTCACCTATGGGTGCGACGGCGTCTGATTCCGGGTCAGCGTCGCGCGGTTGGTCATTGGGGTTCCAGGGTGTTCCATCATATACCATCTAGAGTTGTGAGGAAACAGACCCGGGTCGGGCAAATCTCTTACCTCAAACACCTTTTGGGTGAATCCCTGTGGTCGGAAGCGACTGGGAGCCTAAGCATGGCATGACGGTATTGTCATCAGGGTAAGTCTTAGCCGGCGGGATCATCATTCGAGGGGTCTAGAGGCCCAAATCAACCTAGATGTGCACTTAGGATACTTGGGAGGTTAGTAAGAAACCCCTGTTCTCGTATAGGTTGGGTGCCATTTGGGTGCTTGACAGGCATTAGCAACAAAAAAATTTTATAATAAAAGCAACAAAAAAATGGAAAAGAGAAAATGTACATATTTGCAAACAAAAAAAATCTTTTTTATGATAAAACAAAAAAATGCCAAATATAAAAAAGAAAACAAATCAATTTTGCATGATTGCATTTGCGTGCAGCATCTCACTTTTAATACCGCTTGCATTCGTGTGCTTGCCTGTCGCATTTATCATCACTGCATCTTTCTCTCGCCTTCCTTAAATAAAGGCTTGGCCCCTTGACCAGTTATCAAGGACAGTCAATGTGACCATTTGCTTATTGAGCAAGGGGCCAAGTCAGAACAGAGATTCTGATTTGTTTGTTTCAGTGATGTGTGCAGGGATTCGAGGCGACAAAAGTAAAGGTGAAAACCAAACAGACCAAACCTTGTATTTTATTCCTTTCCAAAACAAAAAATTACATCAAGTTCCGCCCTCTCTCTCTGCATCACTCGTCCCACTACTCTCCGGGCAAAACGCTCTCAAGGGTGCTACCCAACTACGAAAAGCGGTACTCCTACCGCTCTGTATTCCCCTTCCTATTCCCACACACCGGCGTTGATCCACGGAAACAGCAGAGAAGCTACCAACACGAAAGCCACGCTCTCGTGCTCTTCGGTAGCGCTCCTCACCATCTCTCAGCCACTGTTCAGCAAGACCAAGGCTGGTTCGGAGTTCGAATAGTTGGGCCTCCATGGCCCTTCGTTCCTCCCTTTCAGTCAATCTGTTGGCTCTTTCTCTCTCTGCGTCTCTTTCTCTCTCTGCACGTTCTCTCTCACGGTCTTCCCTCTCCAACTGGAGAGTGATCCTCAGTTCCACGGCATCCCTAGAGGAGTCGTCATCAGGACGACGCCGCAGTTCCCTCTCCAGTTCTGCTATCCTAGCCTCCCTCTGCGCAGCTTGGGCAAGCGCTTCTTCCGTCTCCTTTTCCTGCCGAGTGTACCATCTCAGATACGCGATAAGGCGTAAACAAAGAGAACTCAACACTGAAACTTTTACCTATATACAGAGCATCCCTTCTGCCTCCGCAGCACGCTGCGTGGCGTGAGCAAGTTGCTCATGAAGCAAGTCAAGTTCTGAGGTGGGAATCCACAAGCTGGAAGAGGCACCACCTACTCCCATCGCTGGGGAAGCCGCGCCAATCTGGGCATGCTACGACCGCGTGAATTAGCAGCCAACATCTGGAATCTGGGTTTTAATTAGGAACGCACTGTACACCTACCAAGGCGCTCGTAGCTCCGCGGGCATCGCCCAACCGTTGCTCCATCTCTGCCAAGCGAGTTCGTAAAGTCGCTATCATCGTATCACGGATATCCTGCAACCATACGAGTCAGCATTTCCACCAGAAAACCAAAAAAGGGAGAAAGAAGAAAAGAGAAAAAGGGGAGACCTACCTCCGCAAGTCCCCGGGGTTGGAACCGCTCTGCGTACCTTGTCTTGTATAGACGCAGGTAATCCTCGCTATCCCGTGCCTGCGATTCCATGATTATGCCACCCCGTTGCCAGTCTTCGTACTGTTCGGGGAATCGCACACGCCAGTCAATGAAGGTCGCCGGTCCCCGCGTCTTTCTCCCGACACGAGGTGGCGCAGCCGTATCCACCCATTCTTGAGCCAGTCCAAAGTCCTCATAACCAATCGTAGCCGAAGCGGCTCGATTTCATTCAGGCAGTGCATCCACAATTCCGTCCGAACCGGGCACGACTTGCTAGAACCCACGGCTGGTCGGCATCGACCATGTCTGAGTAGGGTCTCCAGTTTACCATCGCTGCAGGGAACTCCTGTAGCTCCCGCCTTAGCACCATCAGTTGGTAGGTTAGGGGTGCCGCACTCATGATGGGTTCCCACCGCCTGGCTAGCGGCACCATCGCGGGTCGCCAATGCCGAGCTCTCCCCATGGGGAGGTAATAATAGCTCCACAGCTGCTCGGCGCAGGTCATCAGTACCTTGCAAAAATAAGAAAAAAATACAAAACAAGCAAAACCAAAAATACCTGGATGAATGGTGTGAAACCACTCACAGCCATCTCACGATCTGCTTCTTGGAACAGGCCTGCAAACAAGTGTGCCAGCATGGCAGCTCCCCAGGCATAGTATCCTACTCTTTCAAGGTCTGATAGCAGCTCCAGGAAGCGACATTGGATACCGTCCCCTTTCGAGCTCAGTACCAATCTCCCCAAAAGGAAGAGGAGAAATCTCCTCAAATCTATGTTGCATCTTTCCCAGTTGCCGAAATCTGTGCAGTACACGGCACGACATCCTATTTCCATCCTTTCCATGAACTCTTCTGAGGATTCGTCGTCCCGCCGACGAGTGTCGGTGAGCCCTAATGCATCCATGAGGGACGCCCTAGCTACCGACCTGTTTTTCCGACCATCTAGGTCCAAACCCAGTAGCTTCCGAGCACCTTCTCGGTAATCCGCATAAGTGACCCCGGTCACTGCCTCGCCCTCCACCTTCAGGCTTGTGATCCGGACCACATCCTCCAAGCTGGGCACCATGTGCCCCCAGGGCATCAGGAATGCCCGACTCACTGGGTCCCATCTCTCACACAAGGCTTGGATCAGGACCAGGTCGAGCTGGATCGGCTCGATCCGAAGAAAGTGCACCAAATCCCATCACGTCTAGCCTGGCCTTCTGAAAATCCGGGAGACCCCTGTATGCGGCCACTGCTAACTCCCATGAAATGTGTGATTTCATCACACTCTGTGCGTGCATAAGAAATGGAGAAGGGTGTTGTCAAGAGGAAGGAAGAAAGAATGAGAAAAGGGCAGGAAAGCTCAGCTTACGAGTTGTGATTGGGCCCTTTCGCTGAAGTGCCCTTCGAGGTCCGAAAGCCTCCTGGAACTACTACCACTGGACCTGCTTCTCTTCGAGGAGTGGGAAGATTCACCCTCCATCCAACTCTCGAAATTTTGAACTCCTCCTCTCCCGTGAGAACTTGTGCTCCTCGAGTTAGCTCTCGATATACCTGGGAGGATAAAAGGGACAAGAATTTATAGAAATGGAAGGAGTGCAGGCCAAGATTGCCTCCATCACCTTTAATGATAGCCCTCGCGATGAGGCACCTACCATGCGGTCCCGTGTGTCACTTCACCGCTCGCACAGGGTGATTGATTGGACGAAGAATATGACGACTAGCCCCCTATGTTGTCTAGGGATACCCTATCATGTTTTGGAGGACGTCCGCAAAATTTGACACAACATCCGGGAAAAGGGACTAGGGCCGTCATTATTGACTTCGACGGCAGATTCCCGTGGAAAATGGTCACAACAAGACGCGATTCTCCGCTTGGGGTGGAGTCTCGGCAGACCCATCACATGGGAACAGTGCAAAGGAGAAGAAGTGTAGGGAAGAAGGAACGCACAAGAGAACAAACAAGCAGCAGAAAATCAAATCACTCCATTCATAATTCTACATAAGCTGTCATAAACACTACAATCATAGAGATGAGGCGGGTCCACTGGCTCGCCAACTCGTGCCATTATCTTCGTGCTCGTCCCTCTAGACGTCCCTCTCCTCTCCCCTGAGGTGAGGGTCCCTCAGAAGCCTTCTGGATCCCCGTGCAGCAGCACCCGCCTCGCCTCGTGGCGCCGGCTCCACAGCAATGACTCGCTGCTCCTCCCCTGGCGTGGCGAAGAAGCCACTAGCGGCAAAGCGACCAGACTGGCGCAGTCGCTCCCCGAACTCTCGCGCTCTCTCGTAGCGCGTCTCCATCGCTCCTAGCCTCTGCACCGCGACCTGAAGGCCCAGCTGGAGCTCCCTCACCTGGGCCTCCAAGGCCCTCCTCTCGGCCTGATCTCGCTGTCGCTCGGACCTTCTCTCGGCTTTCTCTCTCTCTGCCTCTCTCCTCATCATCTGCAGAAGAACCCTTAACTCCAGGATGTCTGGAGAAGGTCTCTCCTCACCGCGATGTCGCAGCTCTGCTACAGTCGCCACCCAGGCATCACGCTCCTCTTCCGCCCGGGCAGCCCGAGCCACCGCACCGGCAAGTTGCTCCCGGAGGGAGGCAATCTCAAGAAAAGGGGCCGAGGAACTGGAAGATGCGCCGCCAGCCACTCCCACCATCGCTGTCTGCTGGGCACGCTGGAACGAACAAACAACAGCCGTCAGCTAAGCTCCACATTTAAAAATAGAAAATGCAGCACTTAGCTTACCAGGAGCGACAGTTCCTGTTGAGTGGCGGCCAGCTGCCGCCTGACCTCGGCTAATTGGGCACGCGAGCCGTTGACGTCGCGCGTATCCCCGGCTTGGGGAAGCCCCGCATAACTCTCTCTCTGCTGCCGCAGGAAGTCGGCACTGTCCTGCACCAATACGCTCCCTTGCTGTCCAGGGAGACGTATGCGCCAATCCTCGAGCTTCGCCTTGCCGCGACTCTCCTTCCTGACACGGCTCGGCTCATCTGCACTCGCCCATTCATCGGCCAAACCCGGGGTCTCTGCCATGTCCTGCATCAAGAAAGAAGGGCCTCGCGTCATAACAAGAACGCGTCTCCTGTCAAGGACGCGTCCATCATTTGAGTGCAACACTCGCCGAAACCTTTTCCCCCCACGGCTCGCTTCAAAACTCAAAATGGATCAAAGAGGAAGAGATCGGAGGACCTACCAGACCGTGTTCACCTCCCTCCGCGACATCGGGCCCCTCGGGTCCCTCGGGGGCCCGAAGCGGCCCTTCCTCCTCCATGGACGCCGTTCCGTGCTCTTGCGTGTCCCTCCTCAGGCGAGGGGTCCCGCGTCCCTCTCCACCTTCGCCGTGGTCCAGACCGCCGAACTCCATCGATCGAGGGGAAGAAGACAAAGACGGGCGAGCGAGTTTCGGCGGAAGGCGGGCTCGTTTGCGGGTAAGGCACGGGAGAAGAAAGGCCACCCGGCGCTTTAAATTTGAATTCGAGGATTAAGACGCGTCCTCGCGCCTGGACGCGCCCAAAAAAGGGAGAAAGGAAACAGAATCCCCCCGTGCAAAGCGCAGTTCCCCGCTGTTCAGGGCAAAGTCTCGTAAGGCATGCCTCGAAACAACTCGGTGCAGCAGAAAAGTGAGAGAGGAAAGGTACACACAACACAAGAAAGCCATTTTCATTTCATATAATAGTCGAAAGTACATCATGCAGTAAGGAGGGTGGAGTGTACAAGCAACTCTCTAACTCTCGCCATCACCCTCCTGGTCATCTCTCTCCTCCCTCCTCTGACGGGGATCCCTAGGGGGCCTCTGCGACCTCTGTGAACCCTGAGAAGCCGTGCTCGCCTCGCCCTGTGGTGGCGCGCCAGCCTCGAAGGCACGACGACGCTCCTCGGCCGAAGAGACTAGAAAGCTGCCCACGGAAAAGGAACCAGACTGACGAAGTCGCGCCCCGCGCTCCTTCGCCCTCTGATACCGCTCCTCACTCTCCCGCAGTCTCCCCTCCGCCGTGCCAAGGCTCAGTCGAAGCTCCATCACCTGGGCCTCCAGAGCCCTCCTCTCGTCCCAATCTCGATGTCGCTCTGCCCTCCTGTACTCCCTCTCTCTCTCGATGCTCTCCCTATCCCTCTCCCTCTCCTCTCTCTCCCTCATCGCCTCTGTCCTCGACAGCTCGAGGGTGATCCGCAGATCCACCACGTCGCGAGGAAGCTCCTCAGCCTCCCGTTGCCGCTCCTCCTCTAGCTCCGCAATCCGGGCGTCACGCTCTGCCGCCCAGGCATCGCGCTCCTGCTCGGCACGAACAGCACGGGCCAGGGCCTCCCGAATCTCGGCCACCTGTCGAAGCACGCATGCACCGTAAGAGAGCAGTGATAGAAGGAAAGCAGCTAGAAGGAGAGTCGGGGTCAGGCAGACACTCACTCGAGCCGCGCGGTCACGCTCGGCCTCCTCAGCCCGAGCCACCGCATACGCCAGCTGCTCCTGAAGGGCAGAGATCTCCGGGGGAGGGCCCCACGAACTGGAACCCGCTCCACCAGCCGTCCCGACTGCCGCTGCCCGGTGGGCCCGCTGAAACACAGAGCAAACGACAGTCAGAGGCCAAGTATCAAAATCCAGGTCACAAAAATGCATTGCATAGACTCACCAGGATCTCCAACTCCTGTCGGATGGCCACTAACTGCCGCCTGGCGTCTGCCAGCTGGCCCGCAGGTCGGCGATCATGTCGTCACGAGCATCCTGCATTGCATATAAGTTAGTATCACATGCATATACGTATAAAAGAGTGAAGCATTTTCATTTCACACTTACCCCTGCCATACCACCGAGGGAGAGGCGGTCCCCGTACGTAGCTCGATACCGTCTCATGTAGTCGGTGCTGTCCTGTACATGGGACACCACTGGGACCCCGCCCTGCTGCCAGTCCTGGTACTGTGCTGGGAAGCGCGTGCGCCAGTCCACGATCTTCGCCTTCCCCTTGGTCTTCCGCCCGATGCGGACCGGCTCATCTACATCGACCCACTCTTGGGCCAGCCCCAACGTCCTCATAACCAGCCTCAGCCGAAGCGGCTCGATCTCGTTCAGGCAATGGACCCACACGTCCCGCCCGAAACGAGGAAGACCCGCTACAACCCAGGGCTGGCCAGCGTCGGCCATACCCAGGTAGGGCCTCCACACCACCTACATCACCATACATACATCATACTAGTTGCCATTAGGTCGCATGCATAAAAAATACAAAGAAATCATACGCATCATACCATAGCCTCGGGGTACTCGCTCAACTCCCGACGAAGTGACGCCAGCTGGTAGCTGTGTGGTGCCGCTACCACGACCGGCCTCCACTGTCGCGCTAGAGGAACGGCTCTCCTGTTCCCCTGCCTGGCCCTCCCCATCGGGAAGTAGTAATAACTCCACACCTGCATCCATCATACATCATTAGCACGAGTAATTGCATATTTAACTACGGTAAAATGCATAAATAAATTGTGTACCTGGAGAAAAGGTGCGAAGCCGCTGACTGTCGTCTCCCTCTCTGAAGTCTGGGAGAGATCAGCAATCAAATGGGCAAGCAGAGCCGCTCCCCACGCGTAGTGCCCCACTCTGTCAAGGTCCGCCAGGATCCCGAGGAAGCGGCAGTGGATGCCGTCACCCTTCGTCCCCAGCAGAAGGCGGCCCAGGAAGAAGAAGAGGAACCTCCGGAGGTCTAGATCCACCAGCTCCCGCTCGCTCGGGTCCTGGGTGAAAGCTGCACGAGCGTCTCCCTCGAGTCGTGCCAGAAACTCCGCTCCAGTCTCGCTAACCCGCTGGCGCGGGTCACCGAATCCGAGCGCCTCCATGATCTCCACTCGGCCAACTACCCGGCTGTCTCTGTCAGTCACGCTCGTCTCTAACCACAGCAGGTCCAGGGCACTCTCTCGGTAGTCGGGGTAGGTGACCCCGCTGACTGCCTCTCCGTCAACTCGTAGCCCGGTGATCCGAGCTACGTCCTCTAGTGTCGGCACCATGTGCCCCCAGGGCATCAGAAACGCCCGGCTCGGCGCGTGCCACCGCTCCCTCAACGCCTGAATGAGAGGAAGGTCGAGCCGGAAGGGCTCGATCCTGAGGAAGGCTCCAAAACCCATGGCGTCCACACGCGCCCTCTGGAAGTCCGGCAGCCCACGGTACGCTGCCACCACCAGGGACCAGCTGATCCGGCTCTTCATCACGCCCTGCACACCACAAAAAATAAACAAAAAGGAACACATCAGCATCATGGATAATAATAAACAACAACATTGTACATAATATTTAATTATTTTTACTTATTTTAAATATATATATATATTTAAAGGCGTCCAACCCCCTGGACGCTTTCTTTTTATTTTCTTTTTATTTTAACAAAACCAAAAAAATAAATAACCAAAAATAAAAATAAAATATATTTTATCATGAAGGCGTCCACCCATGTGGACGCCTCCTTATTTTTATTTTACATAATAACCCCCAAAAAATAATAATAATAAATAATAAAAACAAAATAAAAAAGAAAGTTGGAGGCGTCCAGGCCCCTGGACGCCTCCTTCCCCCACTCCCCGGCCTTCTCCACTGGCTCTCGGCCGCCTGTTTAGCATATTAAACCAATAAATTGGGGTTCTGAGGGGCTTGCCGGGTCATGCTCATCCTCTCCCGCATCGCCAACACCCGCAGGATCCTCCACGGCCAAAGGAGGCGCCTCCTCTTCCGCGGCTATCTCCTCTTCCGCAGCAATCTCCTCTCCTGCGGCAGCCTCCTCTGCATGATCCCTCGACCTCCTCAGACGATGAGCCCGTCGTTTCCGCTTCTCCCCGCCCTGGCTCGGGCCTCCTTGCTCCATTGGGAACTGGGAATGGGTCGTTTAGAGTGAACAAGTCGTCAGAATGAACAATAGAAGTGGAAAGGGGGGTGAGGCCCCCTTTATATAATAAATCACCCTTTTTTGGGGCGTCCAGGCGCCTGGACGCCCCCACTTTTTCTTTTCTTTTTCGAAAATTCAAAAAAAAACTAGGGGCGTCCAGGCGCCTGGACGCCCCAAACAAAAAATTAAACAAAATAAAAAAGAAAAACTAGGGGCGTCCATGCCCCTGGACGCCCCCAAACAAAAAAAGGAAATCATAAGGGCGTCCAGGCCCGTGGACGCCCCCAAATAAAAAATAAAAAAGAAAAATTGGAGGCATCCAGGCCTCTAGACGCCCCCCATTAAATATAAAAAATTTTTATATATATATTTATATATGATCATATTATGAATAAATAGATACATAAAAAGAATGAAAACACAAAAATATAAAAATAAAAAATAAAAAATTATAAAAATAATAATTAGGGGAACAGTGGTCTAGAATGTCAAATTCCAGATTTTATTCCATCAGAAAGCAGAGCGAGTTACATCAAGGGCTTAGGCACTCTAGGCCTTAACTTCCCCAGTTCGGTTATATAAGCTCTCCACAGCTCACATTCTTCCCCCACATGCGCTAAGGCCTTTCCCGCTACACTTGTTTTCCAGCGTGCCATTACGGCTTTCGCTTCCTTCGCATCCGCCTCCGTGCCCAAATCCCTCTTCTTCAAAGGGACGATGCCAGTCAGTAGTGGGAACGAATGGCGCGGAATGCCGATCTGGAGGCAACACCGATGCGCGTTGTAAAGGACAAACTCGGTCGCACCGATCAGTTGGAGATCAACTTCGGGAGAAGACCTCATAAGGAGTTCAAGCGAGAGTAGACATGCCGGTGCGCAAGTGAAGAAGCTTTGTGTCACGGTGCGAAAGTAAGACCGCCAGTCTTCACGTTTCTTCAGCCACGGAACACGGTTCGCTACAGTGCCACCGAAGCCTAACACATCGGCTATGTGATGAAGGGGGCTTTGTTGGAAGAGCTTCGAAGCGGTTGGCATTCCCTCACGGTGATCAAATTTGAAATGCAAATCAAGCCAGCAATTCAGGACAAGTGCGCAATCGAAAGGAGGCTTACCCATGCTCGAGGCAGTAAGGCCACTATACAGGTAGGCAAGGACAGCGGGTCCCACCCTCTTTCCACGCCAGATCCCGCAGATAGCACTCAGTTGGTCTTCCTCCACCATGTTGTCGGTATAAGGAAACAAGAGAGCACCCGCCAGACAAATGGTGAACCCTTTCATGATTCCCTCCAAATAGTCATCGTCTGGTAACCCTCTCAGGGCCTCCATGACCCATTCCGCGAGCTTTTGCAAATCAATTCCCTTTTGAGTACGAACCTTTCGGGCTGCGTCGGGCGGCATGAAGCTTCCAAGGACGCTTTCGGAAGTCCCCCGTGTCAGCATCCGCATAGCCTTCACCTTCCCGTCACTCTTGAATTTCTTCAATCCGAGCAGAAGTTCCACCTCCTCGAGGAGGATGGTCGCCTCGAAGGTCGGGAAGATAAAAGTGTGGGTCTGGGGATGCCAGATCTCCACTAGTGCGCCCATAGCCGCCCAGTCCATACGAATCTTCTCGTAGTGTTTGGCGTGAATAAGGAGCCCCTGAAGATGCCACTTCGAGAGTATGGCCCTCATGCCGATGGATATGTTGGAAGTTAACTTTGAAAGCCATGGCAATTTGGAAAACTTCCTCGGGCCCGGGAAGAGTGGATATGGCTGAAAAAGGAAAAGAAAGAAGGAGGAAGGAGCAAGTGAGAAGAAGGTTCAAGGGAGAAAAGTTGAAATGAATCAGCTTACCATATGCGACATGATCATCCTGCTGAGATGACCCTCGAGGTCGGAGAGTCGCCTAATCTCGCTGCCAGGCCTGCTCCTCTTCATAACACGGGAAGACTCTCCTTCCATCCTGAGATCTCTAGATTCTCCTCTCCTTCCTCTCCTGAGCTTCCAAAACCCACCTTGGTGCATTTGAATGAACTAGCCTAAGGGGAGTTCTTATAGGAAGGGAAGATCGCTACAGGATAGAACATGTCACATCAGCGGTCAGTGTCAGGATTTTGGCTAGATCTCCTTTCCATTGTGGTGCGATTCTGTTACGATTCTGTTACTTTCTGATGTTATTAATCCATGCTGGCATGTGCATGTTTTACTAACGGACGTCTTTGTCCTATCTCCTATCCCACCTTTCAATGGTTGGTCCCACCATGTCATGCATCGTAGTATATGATACCTACGCTACTAGAACATGTCAAGGACCTCGCGGCCCGAACGAATCTGGGATTTGAGTTCCCCTTCAACAAAAAACAGTGATGATCCCGGAAGAATTTGGGTTGTACGGATAGGCCGTTAACTTGTGATAGCATGGGGACGACGGTTCCATTCAGTGAGTTGGTGCGCGGATAAACGGGCCCCAGCCCAGTGTCGGCTCACCGGATCGGTATCCTGACCCATTCTTAACAAGTTGACAATATTATCCTTGGATATTTTCTATTTTAGTTTGTTTTAAATTTTTATTTAAACCCGGCATGCATTCATATAGGACTTTGATTTATTGCGGAAGATCATTCAAGTGATTAGATTGCGAAAGCCGATGTGCTTTAATTCTTACAAATATGAGATATTCCACTCCGAATGAAATACTGAATTTCCTTGAAACAGCCCTACGCTGCTCTTCCAAAGGAGACCCTTGTTTGGACAGACCCTCAGATATTCCTTTGCTTTTTACCTTGCTTGACCCACCTTGGCCGCAGCACTTCCACGTTGGCTGGTAACCGCTCCCCAAAGGTGAAACCTGCAGGTTTATAACCCAGGTACTTCCACACTGAGAAGTTGGTCTCTTTTTGTTTCGTGCCTGAGCGCACATCTCACCCTCCCTTATTTGATCTCCGTCCAAGCAAATCGTCAAAATTTGAAAGACCTCCTTCAAGGTCGCCTCATTGAAACTTCAGGAAAGATTCCAAACAGTAACGTCAAAAGCGTGTCTCATCACACCTTGGCATCAACTTATCAGTCCGCTCCCACTTCATTTCACTCCACTTCGATACCATTCCACTACGTGTCACTCCCTTGCAAAGCAGACGCCAAGGCGGGGCAGCTGTAGACACGCCATTCCTGACATCTCCTGAGAAAATCTCATATTACTATACGACGTCCCGCATTGGCTTTCGCATTTTGAATCGCTCGAGTGTTTCCTATTCTTGAGTCTTCTTCCGCCTTTTCGGCATCCGGAAATCATCTCGTTGCGGCATTCGGACGGCATCAACACCAATCGGACGCACCGGAAGGTTCCGAAACCAGGAAGAGTGTCTGCCGGGCGGCTGCCGACGCCTTTTCAGGGGACCCGGGGTGGTCTTCATGGAGGCGTCCAGGCTCCTGGACGCCTCCATGACTTTAATATATATAAAAATACAAAAAACACATAAAAATAATAATAATTAATGGAGGCGTCCATGCCCCTGGACGCCTCCATAAAAACAAAATATAAAAAATACAAAAATGCCAGCTTTGGCATAAAAACACACAAAAAAAGAAAAAATATATTTTTTGGAGGCGTCCAGGACTCTAGACGCCTCCATCAACTTGCCCATTGGGCCCCGTCCACCGACCGACGGTTCGTCGTGTGTGAAAAAAGTCAATTGTGGAAGCGTCCAGACAACTGGACGCGCCCATTTCCGATTCACGAGGCGCCGCTCACAAAACCACGCGTTGTGCCAAACCGCGTGCGGCTTTCGGTGGAGTTCGGTGGACCTTATTGAGGCGTCCGGTACCCTGGACACCTCCACGAAAATATTAAAAAAATGAATAAAAATAGAATAAAATATTACTTCGGTCTTGATGGAGGTGTCCTGGGTCCTGGACGCCTCCACCCTCCGGAGCTCTATAAATAGAGGCCCACCCCCTCAGTTCTGAAGAAGCTAAGAAGAGATCCGATAAGCTGACGGAGCCCAGAGGCTACCGGAGTCATTTCTAACCCGTGGGGTCTTTTGTAGGTGGAGGTTCTGCTGGCTTCTCGGGTGCCCACGCTCGCGAGAGGAAGGTTGTCTTCGTCCACCGCGCTTCTACGTAGTCCCTACGCTACCGAAGCTCCGCCGGATCTCGCCATCGGCACATCCAATAAGCCAATTCTCTCCCCTTTTTCTATGTAGTTCTTCGCATTCATCACCTCGCATCCTCTAACTCCCTTTGTAAGGGCGCCTTCTCTTATATACTTCTTGCATTCATCATTACATTTTCCTCCTACTCGTGTCCGAGAGGGGTTTAAAACCACACCAACCAGGTGTGTGTCCCGCCACGATTTCATTACTTTCATTGCAAGAGTTTGATACTACACTGCCATTTTCTAATTTCGTTTATTTACTGTCTGTTGTTTTGCAAGGGTAACTAAAGAAAGCCCTCTCCGTCGGCAGGCCGAAGGGGGAGGAAGAAGCAACCCGCCACTTCTTGCTAGTGAGGTAGGCGCGATCACTCTTCCATTTTGGGGTCCTCGACCCCTGGCGGTCACATCATAATCTCGAGGCCGTGGCGAGTCACTTCCCGCAATGGCCGTTTGAATTCTGTCATCTATATATCTTGCTATATCTCTTATATTTTGCCATATCTCTCTCTTCTTCTATACTCTCGAGGCCGCGGTGAGTCACTTCCCCAATAGCCGTTTAAATTCTCGTTCTTATATTCTCTTTATATCCTGTTATATTCTGATCTGCCCATATTCTCGAGACCGCGGCGAGTCACTTCCCCAATGGCCGTTTAAATTTCCGTTCTTTATATTCTTCTTATATTCTGTTATATTCTTATCTGCTCATATTCTCGAGGCCGCGGCAAGTCACTTCCCGCAATGGTCGTTTAAATTCTGCTCCTTTTTATACCTTGTTATATTCCTATTATGCTATACTCTCGAGGCCGCGGCGAGTTGCTTCCCGCAATGGCCGTTTCAATTTTTGTTATTTAATTTCTGCACCCGCTCGCCCTGCCGGAGCAATCTCCCGTGGTGGCCCCCTTCTCTCTCCTCTTATCTTTAACATATTGCGTTTGTCCCGCTCGCCCCGCCAGTAGCAATCTTTCGTGGTGGCCCCTTCTCCCTTCTCTCTTGATCTCTTTGTGTTGCAGCTTAAAGCACCAGGATAAAAGCAAAAGAGGAGCCCGCGCGCTCCGCTCTCTCTGCGTCTTCTTCGCTCTTCAAATCGCGTGACGTCGCTCACAGACACGAGGTGGGACCACCTTTTGAAATCGCTCGACGTCCCGAGCAACCTGATAGGCGTGCTCGAGGGTGTTAACCTCCCGCAAGAATAATTCCCGCTGAATACTCTCGTGTAGGCCAGCCCTAAACCGTGAGAGGGTGACGGAGGCATCCTCCATGACTCGGCTCCGAAGGAAGAAGTCATCAAATTTGGCGATGTACTCGTCCACGGACTTTTCATCTTGGGTGAGTTTCTGCCATTGGTCTAAAAGACACTGATGGTAGGAAGGTGGCAGATACTTCTCCCTCAATTTCTCCTTCATTTCTTCCCACGTGCCTATAGGCTCCTCCCGTCTCCTTGCTAGGAGATTCTCGATGTTGCACCAGTAGGTCTTGGCTTGACTCAGGAGTTTCATTTTGGCAAACCTCACCCTTGTAGCAGGGGTCATGCGGCGATGCCAATCAAAATATTGGTCCATCCCGGTTTCCCAATCAAGATATGTAGCGGGGTTGAGGGACCCATCAAAACTCGGAGCGTCAATCTTGACGTTCCGTAGGATAATATCCTCATCATCGTGGTCCCTCTCTCGAGGCGTACGGGCCTCTTGCTCTCTACCTTGGGGAGCCTGATTCGGACGGGCTTGCTCTCTCTCCTCCCTAGGATTGGCTACGGGATCGCCATGGCCATTCACTCGTCCTTCCTCTCCCTTCAGTCGATCCTCTAAGGCTCGGATCCTCTCATCTAGCTCGGCTCGAAGTTGGCCTATGGATTCTTCAAAATGGGTTAGAATATTATGCTCGAGCTGAGCCAACATAGCACTCATGCTCTTCTGATCCATGTGGGATTGTAGAGTTGAAGGGTGCTCTAGACAGCCGGATGAATTCCTAGACCAACGTGGCATGCACGACTTCGGACCTAAATGATGCAGTCCTGGGACCGATAATTAGCAAGCTATAGACCCAAATTTTGGTGGCTAAATAGGCAAAGGGTCAAGTTGAAGGGACCGGTCAGGGAGAGTTGCTCGCATGTAGGCGAAGTAGTTGTGGAACTACCTCCTGATAATTAGGGTGCCCTAATGTGACAGTCTAGGGCCTAAGGATGGATACATACAAGCTCTCGCTTTCCGTCCACAGCGATGCACTTAGGAGACTGGCTGTATGGATCGGGCTCTCTCTCACTTCGCGCGACAATTGAAAGGATATTAAATGAGCAAGTGAGGGGAGCACGTACCTAGCTAGACTGAAAAGTCTAACTCCGACCGGAGACGAAGGCGAGCGGGGACGCGTGTGCCCGCACGGCGTCGATGAAGCTTCACGGTTACAAGGACTTCGCTCCACACATGGAGGATTTAATTATTACAGATCACTTAAAATTTTCCGCGGAGGGGAACAAATTAGTCCAATTTCTCCGCACAGGGAGACTTACGGACACTCACACTCCGTGAATTATGGACTGTGTGTCGGTGACCGGGTGACTCGGGCACCCGGTAAGCCGCCGATTGCGGACTTGGGTGCTACAAAATTATAAGATATAAATATATAAATATATATAAGATTATATATACATTTATATATATATATAACTCCCCTTTTTTAATAATAATACATATAGATATATATATAGATATATATAGTATTATATATATTCCATATATATATATTATATATTCAACACATGTTTTTTTTCTTCAATTTTCACGGTTTCACCTACCCCCTTTTTTTGTACACTTTTTTTCTTTTCTTCTCCGGGCCTGTGCATGCTTCACGCAGGGTGCGCCTGGGTCAGCCAACGCGGGCGGGGCGGCACCTGGCTGGTCGCTGGTCGGGCGCTGGATGCGCAGGGGCGCGCAGGGCCAGGCGCCGGCGAGGGCCGGGGGTGTGGGCGGCCACGGCGGCAGGGGCGCGGGCGATGGGCGCCTGTTGGCGCGAGCAAGGGCGCGGGCTCGAAGAGCTCGCAGGCGGTGGCAGGGTGCGGCCGGGCCCGGGCTGGCTGGCGTCGTGCCGGTCACACGGAGGCGGGGGGGGGGGGGGGGGCAGGTGGCGCGCACGGCGGGTTGGGCCGGTGCGCCTGCGGGCGCGCCGGGCGGTGGCGACGGGCGCAGCGGGGAGAGGTGGCGACGCAGTGGGCAACGGCCTTCGGGCGCCAGCGGGGTGGTGGCTGCGCAGAGACGGCGGGGCGCGGGGGTGCGGGAGCTCGAGCTGCGGCGGTGGGCTCTCGGGGGTGGTCCCGCACGCGGCGGCGGGTGGCCGCGGGAGCAAGGCCATTGCGGCCCAAAAAATTCAAGGCGGGGGGCACGGGCGACGAGGCCGGCCCCCCTGCGAACTCCTTTTTTTTTTCTGCTTTGCTGAGCGAAAGATAGAGAGAGAAAGAGAGAGAGATAGGGAGAGAGATAGAAACAGAGAGATAGAGAAAGAGAAAACCGAGAGAGGGAGATTAACAGAGTGAGAGAGGGGTTAACAAAAGAGAGATTAAGAGAGAGGGAGAGAGATTAACGAGAGAGGGAGAAATCGAGTGAGACAGAGAGAGAGAGAGAGAATAGCAGGGAGAGATTAACGCAGGGGCTTTTCTTTTTTTTCTTTTCAAAATTTTTTTTTTCTATTTGTTTTTCACTAAAACTCCTTTCAACCGAGATCTCTCTTTTTTTTTTCTATTCTTCCTTTTTTTTTTCGTTTCTTTTCTTTCACTTCTAGCAACCTAGAGAGAGAAAGGAAGATGACGTCGGAGTCGTCGGGGTCGTCGGAGACACCGTGTTGGGCTCTGATATCAAATATGACGCGGCGGCGACGTGGAAATAGATCGACGGCACTCCGGGACGCGAACAGGACGGGAACGGATAACTGCTATCTCACACAGCTCGGCCTCACACCGGGCGGTCTCACACCGGGCGACACACTCACACTCAAAAGAGAATGAGGGAAGGAAATAAAAGAGGGGAAGCTCTCTCACGTACAAACCAAAGCTTTCTTCAATTCATCATATCATCTCGTAACACACCTTAGCCTCCTTATATAGGAAAGAAAGCTATAACAACAAGACCCTCAATCTTTCCCAATTGTGTTTATACCCTGGCCTAACAAGACAAAGCCCACCAACCAATATTTGACTTGGACCCTAATAAAATACAATTATTTGACTTAGGTAAAAATAAAATAAGATAGGGTGGTTTAATAATACAAATACCACCGTACACACAGATACACAAATACGTATAAATACGTATTCAGGATGCCGGGTCTTCAATCGAGTCTCCGAGCCATAAGCTCGGTGTAATGGCGGTGCGACGTCGACTCTGAGTAGTGGGTCCGGTAGTGGACTCGGTGTCCCCATCAAGCGGCGGACCTGCCCTTTGCTGCGGTTGTTTTCAGCCAAATGGAGCAGCCCAACACCTTTTCTTGGAACACGATCATCAAGGGCTCCATGGAGTCTGAGGACCATTCCCCATCAATCGCGTTCACCAACAAATGCTGGTGAAGAAGACACCGACTGACGAGTATACTTACCCTTTCCTTCTCAAGGCATGCCGATCCACATCTTGGATTAATTTGGGTACATTGGTGGATACGCATTGCTTTGTTTGTGGGTTGTCCACGGACTTATTTGTTCAGACAGCATTGTTGAACATGTACTTAAGGTGCAGAGATACAGAATATGCATGCTTGTTGTTCGATAGAATGCCTGAGAGAGATGTTGTTTCATGGACTGGTGTGATCTCAGGTCTTGATGCTGGAGGTTACTTTGAACAAGCTCTGGATCTCTTCACTAAGATGAGGCGCAATGATTTCTCTATCAAACCAAATGTGGCTACAATGGTCTCCGTCATGTCAGCTTGTGCTGGTTTGGGTTCTTTAGATCACACCAGGGCATTGCATGCACACTTGGAGAAGGTTGGCTTTGTTCCATATGTTTTCATCAGTAATATATTGATTGATGCGTATGCAAAGTGTGGAAGCATGGATTATTCTTATAAGACCTTTCATTTAATGGGGGAGAGGGACTTGCACTCTTGGACAGCAATTATCATGGGCTTAGCCACACATGGTATGGCAAGAGAGGCGTTCAACTTGTTTACTGATATGAGGTGCACGGGAATTGTGCCAGACTCAATCACTTTCCTTGCAATCCTCTCTGCTTGCAGTCATGCTGGATTGGTTGATGAAGGGGTGAAAAACTTTAAGTTGATGGAGTGGGACTACAAGATTGTGACGGGGCTGAAGCACTATGGATGTATGGTGGACCTTTTCAATAGGGCAGGACTTTTGGAGCATGCATGTAAGTTCATTTCTTCAATGCCTGTGAAGCCAAATTTGGCAGTGTTGGGTGCTTTGTTGAGTGCATGTAGAACTCAAAACAAGCTAGAGATGGCTGAAACCATAACAAAGCTAATTGAATCTTCTTGTGAATACAAAGGAGGGGCTCATGTGCTCCTATCAAATATGTATGCAGATGAAAACAAATGGAATGAAGTTTCCCTCATCAGAAAAAGGGCGATGGGAGACACAAGGAGACCTCCAGGTCAGAGTTGTATCGAGGTAAAAGGCATTGTCCACATGTTTATTGTTGAGCACAAATCACATCCACATTTCAGAAAGATGAAATATGTCTTAGATACTCTTGGGAAAGTTGATTGTTGATATAATAACCATGATCTATAATTTCTTTTATTATGTCAGCATTTGCTTTTGCACTTCCCTTTGAGAAGCATTTACTTTATCAAAATTTACTGTACTTTTGTTGTTTTTATTTCCGGGAGAGCATACTTTTCTTTTATGCTGCAATGCAAGTTATTTTATTGGCATGAGAGGCACAACAGTAATCCTCACAGTTAAAACTAAAGAGTTCTTTAAAGATTTTTTGCAAATAAACCATTGCTATAAGAGAAATTGTAGATATATTACTCCTGAAAATGCATTAGTATATATATTCCCACTATCTTGAAAAACTTACAAAAATACAATTGTTGTAACCGCCCGTTACCACCCGTCCAATTAACCATAGTTAGAGCTAACTAGACATGGGAAAAGATGAAAATGCCCATGATTATCTCTATTAGAATATGGGTTATTTACAAAAAGATCATAAATATAATCTTAAAGTAAAAACAACACATTAAATAGGGGTATATAAATAAATAATAAAGTTTTAAGGTGAAAATGTAAAGAAAGATATTTTCTTCCTCCCCTCTCCCAAACCCTAATGGAGGGTGGCAACGGCCTGCCGCCCCTCCCTGCTCCCCCCGTCGTCGACCTGCCGTCGCCGTCATTCCATCCCCCCCCCAATAGCTGAGTGTCGTTGCCGTGACATTGGATGACTTCAGCATGAAGTCGCCGTCGTCATCGCCCTGGCTGGGTGGGTCCTCATCGTAGTAGGTGTAGACGAAGTCGCCGGGTTGACAGTTTCGGTTGAAACCGGTTTAGACTGAAACGTATCGATTTCGGATCTAATCGAAACGAGTTCGGACATTTGGAAATCTTCCAACTTAGAGCATCTGTTTCCTGGGCAGCCGATCTAGGGTTGGTGATATATATATATATATATATATATATATATATATATATATATATATCTTTCAAGTATATATCACATCTTGGCAAACGGGCCGGTCAATTAAGCATATTTTTTCTTACAACTATCTAATTTATTCTAGAGATTAACTACTACATGTAGACACGCTATTCCTGACATCACCTTGAGAAAATATCATATTACTATATGACGCCCCGCAATGGCTTTCGTATTTGAATCGCTTGAGTGCTTCCCATTCTTGGGTCTTCTTTCGCCTTTTGAGTGGGTAACGTAACACTTCTTCGGCATCCGAAAACTACCTCGTTACGGAAATCATGCAGCATACGGACGGCATCGCCACCAATCGGACGTACCGGAAGATTCCGAAATCAGGAAGATGTCTGACGGTCAGCTGCCGACGGCGTTTCGGGGGGGGGGGGGGGTCCGGCAAGTTTTCTTGGAGGCGTCCAGGTCCCTGGACGCCTCTATCAGCGAAAATAAAAAAAATATATAAAACAAATAATAATAATAATATTCATGTAGGCGTCCAAGGACCCGGACGCCTTAGTCTTGAGGCGTCCAGGGGCTTGGACGCCCCCATACCCGCATCCGGACAATCTCGGCACGCCGCTCGATTTGACGCTTCGGAAAAATCTAAAAATATAAGGACGTCTTTCCAGCTAGACGCGTCAACTCGTGAGTCACGGGTACCCACCAAAATCACGCGCTTTACCCACTGTCTACGGCTTTCGGCGGGGTTCCGGTGGGCGGAAGTGGGCGCGTCCGGGGTCCTGGATGCCTCAACATTGAGGCGTCCAGTCTCCTGGACGCCTTCATAAAAATATTAAAAATCAACGAATAAAAAATGTTTAATGTATTTGTGGAGGCGTCCAGGGTCCTGGACGCCCCCATCTTGAGGCGTCCAGGCCCCTGGACGCCTCAAGCCACCTGCCCTCTATAAATAGAGGACCCCCTCCCTCGAAGGGAAGGGGGCTTCAGATCCGACAGAGGAAGGAGAGACTCTGTCGGATCCCATTTCTAACCCGTGGGTCTTTTGTAAGGGGAGGTTCTGCCAGCTTCTCGGGTGCCCGCGCTCGCGAGAGGAAGGCTAGCTCCATCTGTTCTGCTTCCACGTCATCCCCATGCTGCCGAAGCTCCGCCAGATCCCGCCATCGGCACATTCAATAAGCAAATTCTCTCTCCTTTTCTCCGTAGTTCTTTTGCATTCATCATCTCACATTCTCCGACTCCCTTCATAAGGGAGTCTTATTTTATACACGTTTGCATAATCCCATTCATCATCATATTTCTCTCCTACTCGTGTCCGACAGGGGTTTAAAAACAACACCAACCAGATGTGTGTCTTGCCACGATTTCATTATTCTTCATCAATGGACTAATACTACACTGCCATCTTTTCTGATCCACCTGTTATTTGTTTGTTTCTTATTTTACAAGGGTAACCAAGGAAAGCCCTCTCCATCGGCCGGTCGAAGGGAGAGGAAGAAGCAACCCGCCATCTCCCGCTTTTGAGGTAGGCGCGATCACTTTCTTTATTTTGGGGTCTCCGACCCCTGGCGATCACATCATATTCTCGAGGCCGCAGAGAGTCATTTCCCGCAATGGCCGTTTAAATTTCGGTCACTTATATTCTACATTGTTCTTATATATGTTTCTTATATCTGTTATATTCTCGAGGCCGCGGCGAGTCATTTTCCGCAATGACCGTTTAAATTTCTGTCTCTTATATTTTGTTCCTTATATCTGTTATATTCTCGAGGCCGCGGCGAGTCATTTCCCGCAATGGCCGTTTGAATTTCCGTCATTAATATTCTGTGCTGTGGTTATATCTGCTCATATTCTTGAGGCCGCGACGAGTCACTTCCCGCAATGGCCGTTTAAATTCATGTTACTTGTATTCTGTACTATTCTCATATCTGCTCATATTCTCGAGGCCGCGGCGAGTCATTTCCCGCAATGGCCGTTTAAATTTCTGTCACTTAAATTCTGCACTTTTCCCATCTCCCGAGGTCGCGGAGAATCATTTCCCGCTATGGCCGTTTAATCCCCATATCTTATTATATTGCATCTGTCCCGCACGCCCCGCCGGAGCAATCTCCCGTGGTGGTCTCTCTCCTCTTCTCTCTTCTTTCTGTGTTGCAGCAAAACGAGCCCCTCGCGCGCTCCGCTTCGCCTCCTCCGGCAAATTCCACGTGACGTCGCTCACAGATTGACGATCACGGTGGGACATCTTCTTGCTTTCTTTTAAGTTACCCTTGCAGTTTCTTGTGATTTGTTTTACTATCTCTTGCGTGTTGTTATATCCTGGTTGTTATTGTTCTGTTGTGCTCCATATATCTGTCAGCATTTCATTGCATACATCCATCCTCCTTTTCTACCTTTTTTTAATTTTTTTTTTAAGGATCATCCTCTCTCGGTGAAGGAAGGACTCTCCGTTCGGAAATTCCTCTCGATGGACTAGAATCTCCTCCACAGGGACCTCTGTAAGTCCCCGATAGCGAAGGATTCCTTCATCGTTCACTGGGCTGGTTGTACCATTGAAGTTCCCCGAAGTTAGTCGACCCATTCGTGGTGAGACGAGAGACCCTAGTTGACACGGCGGTGAAACAAAAACTAACTAGCTAGGGTCCCTATTTTTGTGTGAACTTCAGATCTGGTTAAAAACATAAAAAATTATCAAAATCAAAATAAAAAAAGGGCGTAAAGGCATTCACTTGTTTGATAATCTTTACTATCTGTGTCTTGGTGTGTGTTTTTGCGTTCCGAAAAAACTTTGAACATGGCTCACGAGTCTTTTGAGGAGAACCACCCTGGTCGTGGTCAATCAGTCGAGCCGCGAGTCCATGCTATGGACTCGGGTCCTTCTTATGAGTCCTCACGTGAGGTGCAGGTTACCGCAGGGGACACATCCCCACCACAGGACATCTCCTCTTTGCTAGGTGTCCTCGCCAACACGGAACTTACCTCTGAGCAGCTCCGGGCCTTCCAGGCCATTCTGAAAGGGAAATCTATTTCCCCCGCCCCCCAGGAGTCAACTCCAGCCATCGCACCCCTCCAAAAGTCGGTGCAGGCCATCCCATCTCCTTCACTGGTGCAAGCCATCCAGTCTCCCTCGCTTCAAGGGCAGGCGAGCCAACAACCACCCTTGTTCTAATTCCCTTCACAATCTCAAACCCATGTTGTTCCCCACATACCGCTCCAGCCGAGGCCAACTGTCGGCGGTCCGGCAGCTCCCTCTCATTCGGGGTTTCCCCCTCAAGTCTCCGGAAGACATTTTCCTCCCCAGTGGCAGGTGCCACCTTCACCTCCCGAGGAGCTTGCCCAATAGCTCCTCAACAGGTTCAATAGAATGGACGAACAATTTCAAAATTTAAAGAAAATGGTGGGCGTGAAAGCCACCCCGGAGGTTGCTTTACCAATCCTTCCGGTGATCCATCTTCCTCCCTCCGAAATGCCTACGTACCGCAGGTACAATGGTACTGGCAACCCCTTTATTCACCTCAAGGACTTCATGTATGAATCCTCCTATTGGCAAAATGACCAGAGATCCCTAGCATATCTCTTCCGGAGATCATTGGATGGTCCTGCTCTAGAGTGGTTCTATTCTTTGGAGCCCGGCGAGGCCGAGAACTTTGATACGGTACAAAGAAGATTCTTACAAAAGTATCGGGATAGGGTCGGTCCCTCTCTTTCCATTACCGACCTAGTGGCCGAGAAAATGAAGCCCGACGAAGATTTTGTCCGCTATGTCGACAGATGGAGGTCCATGGCAGAAAGAATAAGAGATACCCTCTCAGAGCCTGAACAAGTAAAGATGATTGTGTCCAATGCAACCCCACAGTTTAGGCACGTCCTGGCCATGAACAAGCTTACCACAATTGAGAAACTCTATGAAAGAGCTCGGTATATCCAGACCCAGTTGAAAGACTCCCCCATTATGCACATGTTTGAGCCGCCGAAGCCCAAGGTGATCAGAAAGATAGGCACTGGTGTCGCAAGTGGAGCGACATAAGGGGTGGTGACAAATGAGCAGGTGAGTGCAATCAACAACGCCAACTATGCACTCAACTCAAGGCCTCTATAAATGTCCCGACTTCCCCTCCAACAAGGTCCTTTCCCCTCTCGTCCTCCACCCAAAAATAATTCCCCCCAGAATAATATGCCTCAACCACTTCAACCCCAGCAACAACCCCGACCTCAGCAATAACAACCGCCACTTCAGTACCACCAAGTTCCACCCCCAGGGAATTATGGCCCCCCACAGCAATAAAGGAGGCCGATTGGTCCCAAGAGAGCCTATTACCCACCATTGCCAGAAACTTTGGTAGATATTTTCAGCACCCTCATGGCCTCAAACACACTCATCCTACCCAGGGAAAGGCTCGCGTGGCCCCCGAATGTTGATACCTCCAGATACTGCGTCTATCACAGGCAGCCAGGACACACAGTAGAGAACTGCTTTCAGTTTAAAGATTACATCCACGATACGAATGATGAAGACGGAATTGACTGGGATGAAATGAGGCGATACATCGCCACTCTCAAAGCCAGGAGATCTCCTCCTAGGCCACAGTTCCAGCAACTACAACAGTAGCCACAGCAATAACCACAACAACAACAACAGCCTCAGCAGGTACAACAACAACAGCCCAACATGGGCATAATCCAGAATCCATTGCCGGAGCACCAATAGCCCAATCACCAGGTCAACCCCATCTCCTCCTTCCCGGAAGTCGGGAGAGAGCAGGTGTGGCACCCAGAAAGTACCTCTATTCTTGCTACCGCCAACCCTATCATCCTGCAACCCCCTCGCCTTGCCCGGGTAGCACCTCTCTCTCATAAACCCGCATTACAACCTATAGTACCGCCTTCACCATTTCCACCACCATCACGCCCTCTCATTCGCACCCCTCCCATTAACTCACCAATGACCTATCAGCCAACACCTTCCACTATGCCCTCACACCCTCTCATCTTCTCTCACTCCTCCATTTTACCATCCACCTCTACTGCATCTACCCCTATGCCTTCCAAACCTCTTATCATCCGTCAACCATACGTGACCCCGCCTGTCTCCACAATACCTCCACCAATGCCTTCAAAATCACTCATTACCCATCACCCATCTCAAAACCATTACCCATCTCAAGCCTTATCCATGTCCACTTTGTCTCCACCTCCACCTTCCAAACCCCTTATCCTTCATAGTCCGTATGATATCCCTCTACCTCCACCACGCCTCCACCGAACAAACCCCTCGTCATAATCCCTGCCCCCATCGTTACTCCGGCTTCATCAACCATTCCTCTACCGCTACCCCTCAAACCTCAGTTAAAACTCACAGCTACCCCCATAGAGGTACAAAAGTTACAGGCAATGGTGCTCCGGAGTGGAAGGATTTTCCATAGAGTTTTCCCCCAGAATAATCAGAACCCCGATCAGGCTCAGTCAGAGAAGGACAATGGAGAACAGCCAGGAAAATCCATCCCTGGGACACAGTATGATTTGTTAAAACACCTGGATAAGACGCCCACTCGGATCTCCATCCTCGAGCTGCTTCAAAGGTCCACGTCCCATCAGGCGGTCTTAATGAAATATCTTCAAAAGGTCATGGTGAATGAAGACCTCCATGTAGAGAAGATTTCAGCCATCCTAACACCAACACACACACACAACCGGTCATCATGTTCCACAACTACGAGCTCGCTCCCAAGGAAGCTCGGAAATATGCGTTGTGCATTTCAATAAAAATCAATGGAGTCTCCATAAACCCGTGCCTTGTAGACACGGGTGCATCCATAAATGTGATCTCCATGAGCACCCTTCAGTTGTGTGGGGTCGACGAGGAACGGATAAGACCTTCCTCGATCACAGTCACAGCTTATGATAATAGTAAAAGGCCGCCACAATAGATGATTATCCTGAAGGCAGAGCTAGGCCATGTGTCAGTCTCCACGGAATTCTATGTCCTCGACATGGACCCCACATTCAAGGCCATACTGGGTCGCCCCTACATTGAAGCCATGGATGATGTGCCTTCCACCAACCATCAGTGCTTAAAGTTTCCTTACAATGGGAGAATTATTAAAGTGATCAGCACACCTGTCCTTCACACGGTGGATGCTATCAACACCTCTCTACCCTCTGTTTGGCCGTCTCATCGGCCCATATTGTCGTTGCTGGATGTGTGTGGTTCATCTCACATTCCGCTAGCACCAAAGAAGCCGATCAAGGCAACAACGACATATCTCCCTTTTCATTCCAAAGGTTGGGAGATTATGAGGAATATCGACTATCAACAGGGCAAAGGTCTGAGCACGCAACTACAAGGTAGGCTGAAATCACCAAAGGAGATCAGGCCGAACCGCAGGTTTGGCCTAGGCTTCAAAGGACCACTCAAGGGGGATTGGAAGCCCCTCACGTGGACCCTATCAAACCACTTCAACAAAGGGCCTGTTATTCAGATGGGGAATTACCCGCAAGAAGCACATGGGGGACCACATGTTGTGTATTTGGCTGAAAAATATCCGAGGGTCACCAAAAGAGGCAAGATCAAAGATCCAGAATGCGAATGGGACAAGTGGTTTGATGTACGGGATATTTTCGTTGCACTGGAAAGGATGTTCTCGCCTCCACAGTTTGAAGGACCGCCATTGATCTCCGAAATGCCTGAGAATATCACTACTGTTGCCAAGGTTCCAAACTATCCTCGTTCTCGCCAGAAGGACCCTGTCACCAGCGGATCTTCATCTGTCATCAACATTACCATCGACAGCTCATTAGCTGTCGTCTTCTCCATTCACTCACCTCAGCCTTCGCTGATGTCTTCCTCATGGGCCAGACGGTTGTCTGACGATCTTCCCAGGTCCCCTTCTCTACTTACATACCTGCGCGGGTTTCTCAACCTGCGCCAGGTTTGCAATCATGATATGCTCTACGAGCCTCCCAATCCTTTAGCCACAAATGCAAAAGAAAGTCTAGAAAAGACCTAGACAGGCACATACCTCGAGTACAGCCACGGAAAGGCCAACCCGGACAAGTCACAACATAGGAAGAGCACGGGAGTCGCGCGCCACGCGACGGAAAACCCCCGCACCGGGAGAACGGCCAGATGCGTCCACTGACGTCTTACACTGCACCAGAACACCCACCACAAGAGTCCCGACCACCCGCCAAGTGCGACCAACACGGACAAGGCCGAGTCGCAGACCCACGTGGAAACACAGGTACAAGTACTAGTCAGGGTCAAGCCAGTCGGCGTCAGTCCTCAGCCCCTGACCACGTGTGCACACACTGGCTCCTGCCTAGAGCCAGGCCTCTAGCTAGTTTTCTCCCCCCGTAGGACGCTACGGTAACCGCAGGAGCCGACGGAAACTAGCTTACAAACCGTATATCGGGGTCACCTTTCGACTGCTGCACGTCTAGGGCGACGCAAGGAAGAAGCTCGAAACGCGACGCTGAAGTACAAACAGTCGAACATGCACTGTCACCCGTACCTCAAACACCAAAGGCAGCACACGAAACTGCCGACAGACTCGGAAACGTAGTCTTAGCCTTCATAGGAACATCGATCGATGTCCACGGGGAAAGCGGCCAGACCACGGGAGCGACAGACATCACCCTAACATAAACAGACACACACACAGACACGCCACAAAACAACCCCTAACGTTACCTAGAACGGGCCCACAACAGGACTGTAACGGCCTAGCACAGGCACGTTACACGGGCCTGACGCACCAGGGCAGGCGCGTCAGAGCCAACAGGCACGAAAAGACAACGCGAGCCACGTAACGCACCAGGGCGGGCGTGTTACAACGGCCTAACGAACGAGCGCAGACGCGTTACGCCCACCTAACGCGTGAGGACAGGCGCATTACGCCAACTGACCCAAAACTGAAACTCGAACAAACAGAACGTAACGTTCCACGGCGGACGCGTTACAGCACTGTGACACAAGGGGGCAGGGCCGTTAGAAATAGCCGACACAGCCACCCAACACAACTAAAACAAAGTGTAACGGCCTGGGGCAGGCGCGTTACACAAACCTGACGCACTAGGGCGGGCACGTCAGGGGAACCGACTCACCCAAAACGCTAGACGACAAAACAGGCGTGACGCATCACCCCGGACGCGTCAGAGAGCTGTGACGCGCCTCCCCTGGGCCGTCACACTCCCAAAATCACGAAGAACTAAAAACGCCCAGACGCTGTGACGGTCTGTCGTAGGGCCGTCAGAGACATGTGATGATCTCTGAAACGACCGCTACACCGGTCACGGCGGGAAAATAGTGGAAACGCCAAATCGGGCCGTTCCACGCCCCATTCACACCGAAGCGCAGGGGAAATAAACCTAGACGACGAAAAACAACCCTAGGAGGCTCAAAAGCCCACATGCAAGCCCTAAAACGAGAGATTGGGGCGATTTCATCAAATCGACCCAAAGTGGGTCACCGAGGTTCCCGGACTCCTACTGGCCTCGAATGACAACCGATCGACACGAAACTTACGTGAATGGGATCCAGACATCCCAACGGTCAGTTTGACACTAACCACATCACAAATGGTTGCCGTTTTTCGGCGAATCCTGAAAACACCAAAAACTACAGTTTTCACTAAACCGGCCCGATCTCCCCCGATCGAGCACCAAACAACGCACAAAAGCAGGGAAAATGTGCAGAAGGAAGTGGCGATCCGTCTCCCTACCTCCACCGAAGAAACCGTGCCCCGAAGAGACTAAACCATGCCGAAAATCACCGAATCACGAACGACGCCCTCTCGGAATGCACCGAGGGATCGCGCCCGCCACGCTCCATCCGCTGCTCCTTCCCGTGAACCGATCACTCGAGCACGTCCACGCCTCAGCCAGCTCCGCAACGGTGCGTGCCCCGCGCCGAACGGACCAGAGACGGGAGAGAACGGAGTGAGATAGCGTGAAGTTGAAAATGAGCAGGAGAGATAGTGGAATTGAATTTATAGAAAGAAATTTGGAAATTTTTCTAATTTCTGAAAAATCTGATTTTTGGCCCGGTCTCAGAAAAATACACAAAAATAGCCAAAACGACCGGCTCGAAGAGCACATCGTCGTTGTAGCGTCCGCGAGTCGATGAACTAACAAATAAACTCACCGTAGGGTTCCGTAACTAGTACGAGAGAAAAATCCACACGGATCGTAAAGCTCAACTCGGAAGCTACAAAAGTGAACCGAAACTCACCGAAAAGGATCCGAAAGACCCAATAAGGATCCAACAAAGATCCGGGACATTACATCCTCCCCTCCTTTAAGAAATTTCGTCCTCGAAATTCAAGGAGTAGCAAGGGTAAGCAGGGAAGAACAACCCGACAACACAACCACAAAACGACCTAATGCCAACTGAAGAATGTACTGGACTTAGCGACTCTGGACACTGTATATCTGAGATTCTCATGTACTTCACACAACAACGCTCTGATACCAACTGTGATGACCCGGATCCCGGATACCGGATATACCCGATAGGACTATCGAATACACCTGATACCACTTGGAACCCGCGAGGTCTCCCAAGAGCGGTAAAGCTCCGAAGGGAAAAAGGATTATCGTGTAGTACATTGAACTGACAGATATAGCAGCAAGCAATTAAAATTTCATTAGATCGGGCTGCTAAAGTAGCAAAAATAAAATTACATTTTAATTAATAGATTTTAAACAATTATATACCCTGAGTCAAATCCAAAGGAAAGACAGCAAGTCTACCAAGTACAGTCGACAGAAAAGAAAGACGTACCGGGAAGTCGGGGGAAGCCCGACGGAGGTACCAGCTGGCAGCTACGACTCGAACTCCAGGATCCACGGTAGCAGAACGAACACGTCACCCCACCTGAGAAGTAGGGGTGAGTCTCGTGTCACTGGCTCAGTAGGGGTCACGCGGATCCCCACTGAAAAATGCGCAGTAACACGGAACAACAGGAACAGCAGCAAGAAACAACATTAGAAAGTTGCGAAAGAAAGGGAAGCAGGAGTAAGGAACAGGTAAGGACGAGGGGGATAACCCGAACAGTCAAGCATGCCTAGAAAGGGAAAGAGGAGTAGGGAGCAGCAAGGAAAAAGGGGGAAACCAAACAAAACACCCAAACCTATACATACAACATGCATGCAAAAGAAAGTCTAGAAAAGACCTAGACAGGCACAGACCTCGAGTACAGCCACGGAAAGGCCAACCCAGACAGGTCACAACACAGGAAGAGCACGGGAGTCGCGCGCCACGCGACGGAAAACCCCCGCACCGGGAGAACGGCCAGATGCGTCCACTGACATCTTACACTGCACCAGAACACCCACCACAAGAGTCCCGACCACCCGCCAAGCGCAACCAACACGGACAAGGCCGAGTCGCAGACCCACGTGGAAACACAGGTAAAAGTACTAGTCAGGGTCACGCCTGTCGGCGTCAGTCCTCAGCCCCTGACCACGTGTGCACACACTGGCTCCTACCTAGAGCTAGGCCTCTAGCTAGTTTTCTCCCCCCGTAGGACGCTACGGTAACCGCAGGAGCCGATGGAAACTAGCTTACAAACCGTATATCGGGGTCACCTTTCGACTGCTGCACGTCTAGGGCGACGCAAGGAAGAAGCTCGAAACGCGGCACTGAAGTACAGACAGTTGAACATGCACTGTCACCCGTACCTCAAACACCAAAGGCAGCACAGGAAACTGTCGACAGACTCGAAAATGTAGTCTTAGCCTTCATAGGAACATCGACCGATGTCCACGGGGAAAGCGGCCAGACCACGGGAGCGACAGACATCACCCTAACATAAACAGACACACACACAGACACGCCACAAAACAACCCCTAACGTTGCCTAGAACGGGCCCACAATAGGACTGTAACGGCCTAGCATAGGCGCGTTACACGGGCCTGACGCACCAGGGCAGGCGCGTCAGAGCCAACAGGCACAAAAACACAACGCGAGCCACGTAACGCACCAGGGCGGGCGCGTTACAACGGCCTAACGCATGAGCACAGACGCGTTACGCCCACCTAACGCGTGAGGACATGCGCGTTACACCAACCGACCCAAAACTGAAACTCGAACAAACAGAACGTAACGGTCCACGGCGGACGTGTTACAGCACTGTGACGCAAAGGGGCAGGGCCGTTAGAAACAGCCAACACAGCCACCCAACACAACTAAAACAGAGTGTAACGGCCTGGGGCAGGCGCGTTACACAAACCTGACGCACCAAGGCGGGTGCGTCAGGGGAACTGACTCACCCAAAACGCTAGACGACAAAACAGGCGTGACGCATCACCCCGGACGCGTCAGAGAGCTGTGACGCGCCTCCCCTGGGCCGTCACACTCCCAAAATCACGAAGAACTAAAAACGCCCAGACGCTGTGACGGTCTGTCGTAGGGCCGTCAGAGACATGTGACGGTCTCTGAAACGACCGCTACATCGGTCACGGCGGGAAAATAGTGGAAACGCCAAATCGGGCCGTTCCACGCCCCATTCACGCCGAAGTGCAGGGGAAACAAACCTAGACGACGAAAAACAACCCTAGGAGGCTCAAAAGCCCACATGCAAGCCCTAAAACGAGAGATCGGGGCGATTTCATCAAATCGACCCAAAGTGGGTCACCGAGGTTCCCGGACTCCTACCGGCCTCGAATGACAACCGATCGACACGAAACTTACGTGAATGGGATCCAGACATCCCAACGGTCAGTTTGACACTAACCACATCACAAATGGTTGTCGTTTTCCGGCGAACCCTGAAAACCCCAAAAACTACGGTTTTCACTAAACTGGCCCGATCTCCCCCGATCGAGCACCAAACAACGCACAGAAGCAGGGAAAACATGCAGAAGGAAGTGGCGATCCGTCTCCCTACCTCCACCGAAGAAACCGTGCCCCGAAGGGACTAAACCATGCTGAAAACCACCGAATCACGAATGACGCCCTCTCGGAATCCACCGAGGGATCGCGCCCACCACGCTCCATCCGCTGCTCCTTCCCGCAAATCGATCACTCGAGCACGTCCACGCCTCAGCCAGCTCCGCAACGGTCCAGAGACGGGAGAGAACGGAGTGAGATAGCGTGAAGTTGAAAATGAGCAGGAGAGATAGTGGAATTGAATTTATAGAAAGAAATTTGGAAATTTTCCTAATTTCTGAAAAATCCGATTTTTGGCCCGGTCTCAAAAAATACACAAAAATAGCCAAAACGACCGGCTCGAAGAGCACATCGTCGATGTAGCGTCCGCGAGTCGATGAACTGACAAATAAACTCACCGTAGGGTTCCGTAACTAGTACGAGAGAAAAATCCACACGGATCGTAAAACTCAACTCGGAAGCTACAAAAGCGAACCGAAACTCACCGAAAAGGATCCAACAAAGATCCGGGACATTACACCTCATCTTTCAGATTCCCTCTAGGTGTATGGTTTAAATCCATCACCCTCTACAAGCGTCTTGTCCCTGCCGTTCAAGACCCGTACCTCCTTAGAATTAAAGAAAGAGTCTTACGGAAGGTCCAGGAGGGAGAAATTCTCGAGAAAAGGGAGATCATGTTGGCAGAAGTCGAAGAAGAACTGGCTGACGAGGAGAAACTATGGTTCTATGAAATTGTCAAGTATTGTAAAGATCAGTCTTACCCTGAAGGAGCCACCACAGAAGATAAGAAAGCCATAAGAAGGGTGGCCCAGAAATACACATTGGTTGGAGGTCTACTGTACAGGAGAAGCCTTACGGGTGTTCTATTAAGATGTCTTGATGACGATGAGGTTTGGAAATGTGTGGAGGAAACACACTCAGGTGTATGCGGTGGCCATGTAAATAGGCAAATGCTCACTAAGAAGATCATTAGGCAAGGCTTTTACTGGCCCACTATGGAAGAGGATTGTGTTGTTTATGTCCGTAGGTGTGTCAAGTGCTAGCTTCACGCCGACAAGATTCATTCACCATCTTCCTCACTTCATCCGGTATCCTCCCCGTGGCCTTTCTCCATGTGGGCATTCGACATCATTGGTCCCCTAGGTGATCCTAACTCCCTCACCAAGCAGAAATCTTTCATCCTCACTACGACGGAGTACTTCACCAAATGGGCCGAAGCCGAAGCCGAAGCTTACGCAGAAATCAAGGCATCAACAGTCTGCAAGTTCATCATGAAGAACATCCTCACTAGGTTCGGCGTCCCAAGCATAATCGTCACCGATAATGGGCCACAGTTCATTTCTCAGGATCTTCAAGACCTCTGCAAAAGGTACGCAATCGCATTGCATCATTCATCACCTTATTACCCACAAGGTAATGGCCAAGCAGAGGCCACCAACAAAATATTGATCAAAATCATAAATAAAACCTACGAGTCTAATAAGTTTTCAGACTGGCCAGAAAAGCTTATCGAAGCTCTATGGGCCTATCGCACTTCAATCCGTACCCCCACCGGGCAGACTACGTTTGCCCTTACTTATGGGATGGAAGCGGTAGTCCCGTGCGAGACTCTGATCCCTTCTCTCAGGGTACAATTAGATAAGGAATTTCCCCTCGACGAACGTCGTAATTCACTCCTTGCCCAATTGGAACTCTTAGACGAGAAGCGGCTGGCCGCTGCCGAGCATGCACGTGTTTATCAAAATAGACTCGCTCGCTTTTACCAAAAGAAGGTCATTGAGAGAAAATTCAAAATTGGCGAGATGGTCGTAAAAAGAATTTTTGTCAAACCTAGAGGGCTGCGTTCTAAACTTCAACCCAATTGGGAAGGACCATATGTGATTCAAGCCATGTACCCTGACAACGCCTACAAGCTAGTCAATGTCGAAGGGACCGAGTTATCTCACCCTTGGAACAGACTTTATCTTAAGAAATACTACCCTTAGATAAGTGTAACAACTGGCTTGGTACGAGGACCATTGGAGTTAGAAAGCCACTCCTCGGTCTTTGTAGTCTAACTCAGGGTCAAACTGTGCACACTCTCACACACCGTTTTTCGGATCAAACAAAGCAGAACTCGAGGGAATTTTAAAAAAAACAACAACAACAAAAAGAAAAAAAGAAAAAAAAAGAAGAGTGCCTAGTTTTCATCATGCAGTCAAGTCTTTGCATCTATCCTTCATGTAGGTTAGGACCCATTAAGGCGCGGTAGGTCTCGGGTCTTGGCTCGCCAGAACCGCGGAGATTCTTGTCCGGTCATGTCGGCTTACGCCCATTAAAAGAAGGCAACGCACACACGCAGTTGTTTTAGCCGAAAAAAAATTAGTCATATTGCTTATTGTGGGGCCATACTCGAAGGTCTCCAGGAAAGCCGTAATCTTTGTTCTCTCCTTTCTCGGTCCAATGAGACAACCGGCGCCCTTAAAATGCTGAGCATAAGGGAACCAAAATACCATACCCTGAAGATGAGAGTAGGATTCATCTCCTCGAACCCGAGTCAGAGCACGAGAAGAGGGCAGTGTCCCCGCAGGCATACAAGAGGGATTCCCACATATCAAATCATCGTGTCTCCCTCAAAAAAAAAGAAGAGAAAAATCAAAGTCAAAAGCCTGGTCGTGACCGTGCCTGATTTCGACAAACGAAACCCCCAAACAAAGGAAATTCTATAAAGGGGCAACGTAAGTCTGTTCGAGGATTGGTCCGAAGTCGCCCAAAGGGGAAAGGTCGAGTAAGTCCCGGTTAGCTCGTCGGATTAACGGTTTTGTCGGTCCTCTCGGAAGGTTTCCCCCACCGTACTCTTCTTTCTCCCCTTAAAGATGAAAGCTCAATGAAAATCCTGAAAGGCGCGCTCTGCTAAGGCAAACGACCCCGTTTTTTGCAAAACACACATATTTGTCTACTTCGAAAAGCGAAAGCCATCGCCACGAAGGAGCCTCGGTGTTTCTGGCCGGTCAAGACCTCTATCTACCGCCTCGGTGGTTTCTTACTTTAACCTCGGGCTTAGGTCAATGCAAGTGCGTCACCAATAGGTGCGACGGCTTCTGATTCCGAGTCAGCGTCGCACGGTTGACCGTTAGGGTTCCAAGGTATTCCATCATATACCATCTAGAGTTGTGAGGAAATAGACCCGGGTCGGGCAAATCCTTTACCTCGAACACTTCTTCAGTGTATCCTTGCGGTCGGAAGCAACTGGGAGCCTAAACATGGCATGACAGTTTTGTCATCAGGTTAAGTCTTAACCGGCAGGATTATCATTTGAGGAGTCTAGGGGCCCAAATCAATCTAGATGTGCACGCAGGATACCTGGGAGGTTGGTAAGAAACCCTGTCTTTATAAGAGTCAAGTGCCATAAGATTGGTCGCTATGCATTAGTTAAAAAAAAAAATTTTTTTGAAGTGGCCCTCGAAAGACGCCGTCAGGTGAGTCCCCAAGTGAGAATTCTTTTGGAGCATGTTAACCCCGCATTACGCTACTTAAGAACGATTTAAGCATCCCTGGTCCAAGAACCATGCCGATTGTAATAACAAGTCTCTTTAAAAAAAAAATTCAAAAAATTTTTTTTTTCAAAAAAATGCATCCATGTGATCTCATTTGTGTGCTACATTTTTACGTTCTGTTCCCATTTGCGTGCCCGTGGTTGCATTCATCATCTTTGCTCCTGCCTTAATTAATAAAGGCTTGGCCCCTTGACTAGTTATAAAGGCTAGTCTCAAAACAATCACCCACTCTTGAGCAAGGGGCCAAGTCAAAACGGAAAAACTGACTTGTTTCATTGAGCAATGTGTACATGATTGAAAAACAAGAATGAAGGCAGAAGATATGAAACTGAACATTCCTTCCTTTATTTCCTTCTAGAAATTGTACATTAAGTCCCGTCCCATCTCTCAGTGTTACCCCTTTCTCTACTCTCCAGGCGAAGAACCCTGGAGGGTGTTGCTAAACCATGCGAGGCGGTGCCTCTGCTGCTCTGTACCCCTCTTCCGGTCTCTGCTCCCCGTCGATCGACAAGGGTAGCAAAGAAGCTACTAACACGAAAGCCACGCTCTCGTGCTCTACGGTAGCGCTCTTCACCATCTCTCAACCATTGTTCAGCAAGACCGAGACTGGTTCGAAGTTCAAACAGTTGGGCCTCCATGGCCCTACGCTCCTCCCTCTCAGCTAATCTACCGGCTCTCCGTCTTTCGGTGTCTCTTTCCCTTTCCACGCGTTCTCTCTCGCGGTCCTCCCTTTCTAGCTAAAGGGTAATCCTCAGCTCCACGGCGTCCCGAGAAGAGCCATCGTCTGAACGATGCCGCAGCTCTTCCTCCAGTTCCGCTATTCTAGCTTCCCCTTGTGCGGTGCAGGCAAGTGCATCTTGCACCTCTTTCGTCTGCCATAACCATCATCTCAGGTATGTGGAGGCACGAATAAGTGAAATTCAATGACCAGACTCTCACCTGGGCGGAGAGCATGCCTTCTGCCTCCGCGGCTCGCTGCGTAGTATGAGCAAGCTGCTCATGAAGCAAATCAAGTTCGGAAGTGGGGATCCACAAACTGGAAGAGGCACCATCCGCCCCCATTGCTGAGGAAGCCGCATCAAGCTGGGCACGCTGCAACACACATAATGTAATGCCCTGGATCTCTATTGGATATTTATTAGGTTTTTCGGATGCCTCATTTTCAACCGTTCACCATCTCTCTTCGTTCTCTCTCGTTTCAGGGTCTCTCGGCGCGGGGTGCACACCGTTGCGGAGTTGGCCGAGGCGAGGACGCGATGGAGTGATCGGGACGCGGGATGGGGCGGCGGTTTGAGCGTGGCGGGCGCGATCCCTCGGTGGATTTCGAGAGGGCGTCGTTCGTGATTCGGTGATTTTCGGCGTGGTTTAGTCCCCTTAGGGCGCGGTTTCTTCGGTGGAGGTAGGGAGATGGATCACCACTTCGTCCTCTACGTTTTCTCTGTTTCTGTGCGTGGTTTGGCGCTAGAACGGGTTAGATCGGGCCGGTTTGGGAAAAACTGATGTTTTTGGGGTTTTCAGGGTTCGCCGGAGAACGGCAACCATTCTCGGTCTAGTTAGTGTTAAAATGACCGCTGGGATGTCTGGATCCCATTCACGTAGGTTTCGTGTCGATTGGTCGTCATTCGGGGCCGGTAGGAGTCCGGGAACCTCGGTGACTCGTTTTGGGTCGATTCGAGGAAATCGCCCTGATCTCGCGACCCGGCGCGTGCATGTGGTGTTTTTAGCCTCTAGGGATTATGTTTCGTTGTGTGGTCCTTTTGAGACCGTTCATCCCCTTGTGTGGTCAGTTTTAGACCTTTCATCCCGTTGTGTGGTTCCTGTACGATCGCCCATCCTGTTGAGTCGTTTGGTGTGTCGTTGGCCGGTTCGGGTCAACCCGGTGTGACCCAATGGTTGACATGTGACCCGGTGTGTGTGTCTCGACGGTTCTGTCCAGCTCGAGACGGTTGTTTTGGATGACTCGAGGTATCGTCTCACCTCGGTCCGCGTGTCCAGGTGTGATGAGGGTCTTGGTGTTTCCTCAGGTTTTTGTGAGTTGTTTCCTCCGTGTGAGTCATTTCCCGGCTTAGGATTAGCTCGATTGACGGTGTGTTACCGCTTTGCACGACGATCTTGACCCTGAGTTTCGTAACTCAAGGATCGTGGTGTTTGCAGGTCTAGTTGTCTTGTTTTGAGTCTGTTGGCAGTTGGTGTCCTGCCTTTGTGCTTTGTAGTACGGGCGACAGCGCGGCCTGGCCTATCAGTACTCCAGCACTCGTGTTTCAGAGTCTCTGTGTCTTGTGAGCCTCCACTGGTTGTAGCCCTACGACGCGGTCGACCCACCAGGGAGAGGTGGTAGGGTATCCCGATTAACGGTTCCTAAGCTGTTCCGTGGGCCCCCGGCTTGGCCGTAGCGTCCTACGGAGGGGGAAAAAACTAGCTAGAGGGCCTGGCTCAGGCAAGAGCCAGTGTGTGCACACGTGGTCAGGGGCAGAGGACTTACGCCGCGGGCGTGACCCTGACTAGTACTTGTTACTATGGTTCCGCGTGGGTCTTCGACTCGGCCGCGCTCGCGTCGACGTGATCGGTTGGTAGTCGAGACACTTGTGGTGTGTGTTGCGGTGCAGTGTAAGACGTCGCGGACGCAGCTGACCGTTCTACTTGTGAGGTGGTCGTAGTCTCTGTCGGGCCGTTGTGACGACAGTGTAGACGAGACACTTGTCGGCGCAGCATAAGGCGTCAGTGGACGCAGCTGGCTGTTCTTCTAATGAGGAGGTTCTTCCGTCACATGACGCGTGACTCTCGTGTTTTCTCGGAGTCTGTGTTTCCCTTCTGAGTTGGTCTGTTCTGGGTTGGGCCTGGACCAGCTTGGTGTGGTACACGACGCTCCGGTCGTGTACGTGGCTGTGCTTTGGTGAGCGTACACGGCAATTGGGGCGTGCGTGCGCCCGAGTCTCTCTTTGTGTCGTGGGTTCGAGTGGCTTTGAGCGTCGTGGTTTGTCGGCGGCTGTATTCTGGTGAATGCGGCTTTTCTCTTCTTTTAGCAGTAGCTGTTCTTTCCGTTGACGGCTTTCTTTTATAGCTTTCTAGTAGTAGTTTTCCTGCTTTGCTACTACTGCTGTTTTCGTGTTGCGTGTTACTGCGTTGTTTTCAGTGGGGATCCACGTGACCCCTACTGAGCCAGTGACACGAGGCTCACCCCTGCTTTTCAGGTGGGGTGACTTTGTTCGTGCTGCTTCCGCGGGTCCTGGAGTTCGAGTCATAGCTGCCAGCTGGTACCTTCGTCGGGCTTCCCCCGACTTCTCGGTACGTCTTTTCTTTCTGTCGACTGTACTGCTAGACTGCTGTCTTTAGCTTTAGACTTGACTCTGGTATGTAATTGTTAAAATCTGTTAATAAAAATGTAATTTTATTTCTGCTACTTTAGCAACCCGATCTAATGAAATTTAATTGCTTACTGTTATATCTGTCAGTTCAATGTACTACACGACAGTCCTTTTTCCCTTCGGAGCTTTACCGCTCTTGGGAGGCCTCGCGGGTTCCAAGTGGTATCAGGTGTACCCGATAGTCCTATCGGGTATATCTGGTATCCGGAATCCGGGTCGTCACAGTTGGTATCAGAGCGTTGTTGTGTGAAGTATATGGGAATCTCAGATATACAGTTTCCAGAGTCGTAAAAGTCTAGTACAGTCTTCAGCTGGCGTTAGGTTTCGTGATTTCCGTTTCTTGTCGTTGTGGGTCTTTTCTTGGTAAGCTGCTCGATGCATGACTCGTTCCTCTGTAGTCGTGTGTCCAGCTACTGTCATGCCTTGAGGTGACCCAGCTTGCAGTTGTATTCCATGGTTCTGTATCCTGTACGGAGCCGGAATCCTGCAAGTGCTCCCGTTGTTGTTGTTCTTATAAGCGCTGTTTCTTTATGATTTTGTTTGTCTATCATTAGTACTTTGTGGACCAACTCATGTCGGTTTGCTTTGCTATACTCTCTTCCCTGGTAGAGTTAGCTTGCGACTCGATCAGGTGTCTCGTGGTCCGGTGATGTTGTTGTGCTGTCGTTTCTCCGTGAATTTGTCACTGGTGTCCCCTGTGCCAGGTATTCCCTGTCGCCTTTGGCACTGGAGCCGATGATGTTGTCAGGCGGTCAGCTGAGAGGACTGTGTTTCCTTGTTTAAGCTGCTCCCTGATGTGTTTGTCGTTTTGTTTCTCGGTATCTGTTGTTCTGGCAATCGTGTCTCTTTTCCCTGTGAGACGTAAGCGATGTTGCCGCGCTTCAGAGTTGTCGGACGTCTGTTCCCTTGTGTCGCGCTCACTCCCGAGCGTGTACTCGTGATAATGCTCTGACGATGCTCCTCTGGGCTTTGTTTCTCGTGTTTTGTGTCGTTTCGCAGTTAGGTTGTCGGGTTGTTCTTCCCTGCTTCTTCCTTCTTGTAGTCCTTAATTTCGAGGACGAAATTTCTTAAAGGAGGGGAGGATGTAATGCCCTGGATCTCTATTGGATATTTATTAGGTTTTTCGGATGCCTCATTTTCAACCGTTCACCATCTCTCTTCGTTCTCTCTCGTTTCAGGGTCTCTCGGCGCGGGGTGCACACCGTTGCGGAGTTGGCCGAGGCGAGGACGCGATGGAGTGATCGGGACGCGGGATGGGGCGGCGGTTTGAGCGTGGCGGGCGCGATCCCTCGGTGGATTTCGAGAGGGCGTCGTTCGTGATTCGGTGATTTTCGGCGTGGTTTAGTCCCCTTAGGGCGCGGTTTCTTCGGTGGAGGTAGGGAGATGGATCACCACTTCGTCCTCTACGTTTTCTCTGTTTCTGTGCGTGGTTTGGCGCTAGAACGGGTTAGATCGGGCCGGTTTGGGAAAAACTGATGTTTTTGGGGTTTTCAGGGTTCGCCGGAGAACGGCAACCATTCTCGGTCTAGTTAGTGTTAAAATGACCGCTGGGATGTCTGGATCCCATTCACGTAGGTTTCGTGTCGATTGGTCGTCATTCGGGGCCGGTAGGAGTCCGGGAACCTCGGTGACTCGTTTTGGGTCGATTCGAGGAAATCGCCCTGATCTCGCGACCCGGCGCGTGCATGTGGTGTTTTTAGCCTCTAGGGATTATGTTTCGTTGTGTGGTCCTTTTGAGACCGTTCATCCCCTTGTGTGGTCAGTTTTAGACCTTTCATCCCGTTGTGTGGTTCCTGTACGATCGCCCATCCTGTTGAGTCGTTTGGTGTGTCGTTGGCCGGTTCGGGTCAACCCGGTGTGACCCAATGGTTGACATGTGACCCGGTGTGTGTGTCTCGACGGTTCTGTCCAGCTCGAGACGGTTGTTTTGGATGACTCGAGGTATCGCCTCACCTCGGTCCGCGTGTCCAGGTGTGATGAGGGTCTTGGTGTTTCCTCAGGTTTTCGTGAGTTGTTTCCTCCGTGTGAGTCGTTTCCCGGCTTAGGATTAGCTCGATTGACGGTGTGTTACCGCTTTGCACGACGATCTTGACCCTGAGTTTCGTAACTCAAGGATCGTGGTGTTTGCAGGTCTAGTTGTCTTGTTTTGAGTCTGTTGGCAGTTGGTGTCCTGCCTTTGTGCTTTGTAGTACGGGCGACAGCGCGGCCTGGCCTATCAGTACTCCAGCACTCGTGTTTCAGAGTCTCTGTGTCTTGTGAGCCTCCACTGGTTGTAGCCCTACGACGCGGTCGACCCACCAGGGAGAGGTGGTAGGGTATCCCGATTAACGGTTCCTAAGCTGTTCCGTGGGCCCCCGGCTTGGCCGTAGCGTCCTACGGAGGGGGAAAAAACTAGCTAGAGGGCCTGGCTCAGGCAAGAGCCAGTGTGTGCACACGTGGTCAGGGGCAGAGGACTTACGCCGCGGGCGTGACCCTGACTAGTACTTGTTACTGTGGTTCCGCGTGGGTCTTCGACTCGGCCGCGCTCGCGTCGACGTGATCGGTTGGTAGTCGAGACACTTGTGGTGTGTGTTGCGGTGCAGTGTAAGACGTCGCGGACGCAGCTGACCGTTCTACTTGTGAGGTGGTCGTAGTCTCTGTCGGGCCGTTGTGACGACAGTGTAGACGAGACACTTGTCGGCGCAGCATAAGGCGTCAGTGGACGCAGCTGGCTGTTCTTCTAATGAGGAGGTTCTTCCGTCACATGACGCGTGACTCTCGTGTTTTCTCGGAGTCTGTGTTTCCCTTCTGAGTTGGTCTGTTCTGGGTTGGGCCTGGACCAGCTTGGTGTGGTACACGACGCTCCGGTCGTGTACGTGGCTGTGCTTTGGTGAGCGTACACGGCAATTGGGGCGTGCGTGCGCCCGAGTCTCTCTTTGTGTCGTGGGTTCGAGTGGCTTTGAGCGTCGTGGTTTGTCGGCGGCTGTATTCTGGTGAATGCGGCTTTTCTCTTCTTTTAGCAGTAGCTGTTCTTTCCGTTGACGGCTTTCTTTTATAGCTTTCTAGTAGTAGTTTTCCTGCTTTGCTACTACTGCTGTTTTCGTGTTGCGTGTTACTGCGTTGTTTTCAGTGGGGATCCACGTGACCCCTACTGAGCCAGTGACACGAGGCTCACCCCTGCTTTTCAGGTGGGGTGACTTTGTTCGTGCTGCTTCCGCGGGTCCTGGAGTTCGAGTCATAGCTGCCAGCTGGTACCTTCGTCGGGCTTCCCCCGACTTCTCGGTACGTCTTTTCTTTCTGTCGACTGTACTGCTAGACTGCTGTCTTTAGCTTTAGACTTGACTCTGGTATGTAATTGTTAAAATCTGTTAATAAAAATGTAATTTTATTTCTGCTACTTTAGCAACCCGATCTAATGAAATTTAATTGCTTACTGTTATATCTGTCAGTTCAATGTACTACACGACAGTCCTTTTTCCCTTCGGAGCTTTACCGCTCTTGGGAGGCCTCGCGGGTTCCAAGTGGTATCAGGTGTACCCGATAGTCCTATCGGGTATATCTGGTATCCGGAATCCGGGTCGTCACACATAAGGTGACACTGAGGACCTAACGTCAGAAATCTCGGTCTATGATCGTGTGTATGTAGGCTTACCGAAGAACTCAAGGCGGCACGAGTATCATGTAACTGCCGCTCCGTGCCTATCAGGCGAGCTTACAGGTTTGCTATCATAGTGTCGCGAACATCCTGTGGCCAGGACATAGGTTAACATAAAATAATAATAATAATAATAATAATAATAATAATAATAATAATAATAATAATAATAATAAATGTTGTTCACCTCCACTGTCCCTTCAGGATGGAGTCGCTCTACATACATCGCCTTATAGAGGCGCAGATAATTCTCGCTGTCTTGAGCGTGTGACTCCACGGGAGTGCCACCCCGTCGCCAGTCCTTGTATTGCTCAGGGAACCGCACTCTCCAATCAATGGAGGTCACCGGCCCACGCGTCTTCCTCCTGACACGTGGTGTGGTAGTCATGTCCACCCATTTTTGGGCAAGTCCTAGAGTCCTCATCACCAATCGTAGCCGAAGTGGCTCGATTTCGTTCAAACAGTGCATCCAGAGGTCGCGTCCGAACCGGGCACGGCTCATTATGACCCAGGGCTGATCGGCGTCGGTCATGCCCGCATAAGGCCTCCAGATCACCTAAGTCAGGCAAATCTTTCTATTTACAAGAAGGACAAAATAACACAAAAATAAACTGGATGGCGATTGATAACCACCATTGCTGCAGGGAACTCTTGCAACTCGCGTCTTATCACCATCAGCTGGTAGGACATAGGGGTCGGGCTCATGATGGGCTGCCACTGCCTCGTCTATGGCACCGCCATCGGGCGCCAATGATGGGCCTTTCCCATTGGAAGATAATAATAGCTCCACAACTGCCTTGTCATGTGTTAGGAACATCATCAAAAAAAAAAGAGATACAGTGGAAGCTAAGAGAGAAGCCGGGTACCTGGATGAACGGCGTGAAACCACTCACTATTACCTCTCGATCTGCTCTTTCAGACAGACCCGCAAATAGATGCGCCAGCATAGCTGCCCCCCAGGCGTATCGTCCCACTTTCTCAGGGTCTACCAGGAATTCTAAGAAGCGGCAATGAATGATGTCTCCTTTCGAGCCCAGCAACAATTTCCCCAACAGGAAGAAGAGGAATCTCCTCAAATCCATGTTGGCCCTCTCCCAATTGCTCGCATCTACGTAGTAGACGGCGCGGCATCCTCTTTCAGTCCTCTCCATGAACTCTTCCGAGGACTCGTCATCACGAGGACGAACATCAGTAAGCCCCAGTGTCTCCATGATAGGCGTCTTGGCTATGGACCTGTTCTTGCGATCATCTAGATCCACCCCTAGTAACCTCTGGGCAGCCTCTCTATAGTCGGAGTACGTGATACCGGTCAGTGCCTCGCCATCCACTTTCAGGCCTGTAATTCGGACTACATCTTCCAGGCTGGGCACCATGTGCCCCCAAGGCATCAAGAAGGCACGGTTCATTGGATCCCACCTTTCACGCAATGCTTGGATGAGAGAGAGGTCGAGCCTGATTGGCTCGATCCGAAGAAAGACTCCAAGCCCCATCACGTCTAGCCTGGCCTTCTGAAAATCCGGGAGACCCCGGTATGCGGCCACTACCAACTCCCATGGAATGTGTGATTTCATCACACCCTGTGCATACACAAGGAGGGGTTTTGTTAGAAGGGAGGAAGAAAGACTGGAAGAAGAGACGAGCAAGCTCAGCTTACAAGTTGCGATTGGGTCCTTTCATTGAGGTGCCCTTCAAGCTCCGAGAGTCTCTAAGAGCTACTACCACTGGACTTGCTTCTCTTCGAAGAGTGGGAAGATTCGGCCTCCATCCCAAGTCTTAAAACTCTTAGCTCTTCCGTGCTGTGGAAGCCCCTACTCTTCAAGATGGCTTTCGATGTCCCTGGGAGAACAAAGAGGGGAGGTATTTATGGGAATGGGAGAAGTGCGAGCCATAACCCCCCCATGCTAGGGCTCCTTCCTTGCGGTCCCATGTGTCACTTCGCCGCTCACACAGGGAAGCTGATTGAGTGGTGCGACACGACGACTCAGAAATGACCCCCCAAGTCCGAATGGATGCAATAGGGAATTGGCGAAGGCCGTTGTTGTTGACTTCGATGGAAGATTCTCGTGGAAAAAGGGGCATGGCAAAGCACGAGTCTCTGTTTCGCGGCTAGGCCTTGTCGAGCGCGTCACATAGAAACGGTAAAAGAAAAGAAGCGTAGGAAGGAAGGAACGTGCAAGAGGACAAATGAGCAACAGGGACACAAATCACTCCATTTCATAGGTCTACATAAGCTGTCGTGAACACTACAATCATGAACATCACAAAAGGGAAGGTGGGACCACCAACCCGTTAATTCTTTCCATCACACTCACGCTCATCCCTCTAGGCGTCCCTCTGCTCCCCCCTAAGGTGAGGGTCCCTCAGGGGCCTTCTAGAGCCCCGTACAGTAGCACTCGCCTCACCTTGTGGTGCCTGCTCGGCAGCGGCGACCCGCTGATGCTCCCCTGGCGTAGCAAAGAAGCCACCCATATGAAGCTGGCCGGACTGGCGGAGTCGCGTCCCGAATTCTCGTGCCCTCTCATAATTTGCCTCCATGTTCTCTAGCCTCTGTCCCATAGCTCGAAGGCCTAGCTGGAGCTCCCTCACCTGGGCCTCCATGGCTCTTTTGTCCTCTCTCTCCTTCTCCGTCTCTAGCCTTTCTCTTTCTGCCTCTCTCTTGGCCACATGGAGGAACACCCTCAACTCTAGGATGTCCGGATGTGGCCTCTCCTCACTGTGACGCCGCATCTCCGCTACAGTCGCTACCCAGGCATCACGCTCCTCTTCAGCCTGAGCCGCGCGGGCCACCGCATCGGCAAGTTGCTCTCGGAGGGAGGCAATCTCAAGGAAAGGGGCCGGAGAGCTGGAAGATGCACCGCTAGCCATTCCTGCCGCCAGTGCCCGCTGGGCACGCTGGAACAAACAAACGACGGCCATCGGCTAAGCTCCAAATTTAAAACAAAAGAAATTAAATAAAAAAATGCAACACTTAACCTACCAGGATCACCAGTTCCTGTTGAGTGACGGTCAGCTACCGCCTAGCCTCGGCTAGTTGGGCACGCAAGCCGTGGATGTCGCGCGCATCCCCGGATTGGAGAGGTCCCACATGACACTCTCTCCGCTGCCGCAGGAAGTCGGTGCTGTCCTGCACCAGTACGCTCCCTTGCTGTCCAGGGAGACGTATGCACCAGTCCTCAAACTTCACCTTGCCGTGACTCTCCTTCCTGACACGGCTCGGCTCATCCGCGCTCGCCCATTCATCGGCAAAGCCCGGGGTCCTTGCCATGCCCTACATCAAGAGGGGAGGGTCTTACACTAAACAATGAGAACGCGTCTTCTGTCAAGGAGGCGTCAATCATTCAAGTGTAACACTCGCCAAACCCTCTTCCCCCTCTCACACGGCTCGCTCCAAACTCAAAACGAATCAAAGAGGAGGAGATCGAAGGACCTACCGGGCCGTGTTCACCTCCCTCCGTGACATCGGGCCCCTCGGGTCCCTCAAGTGCCCGAAGGGGCCCTTCCTCTTCCATGGACGCCTCTTCATGCTCTTGCGCGTCCCTCCTCGGGCAAGGAGTTCCTCGCCCCTCTCTCCCTTCACCACGATTTGGCCAACCAAACTCCATCGATCGAGACTGGAAGAAGACGAAGATAGGCGAGCAAATCTCGACGGGAGGTGGGCTCGTTTGCTGGCAAGGCACGGAAGAAGAAGGGCCGCCTGGCACTTTAAATTTGAATTTGAAAGTTAAGACGCGTCCTTGCGCCTAGACGCGCCCAAAAAAGAAAAAAAAAGAGATCCCTTCGTGCAAGGCATAATTCCCCACTTTTCAGGACAAGGTCTCGTGAAACGTGCCTCGAAAGAACAGGTGCAAGAAAAGAAGCGTGGGAAAGGGAAAGTGCACACAACAAAAGGAACCATTTCATTTCACATAAGCAAATAGGCAGTCGTACATCATAAAGTGAGGAAGGTGGAGTGTACAAGTAACTCTCTAACTCTCGCTACCACCCTCCTGATCATCTCTCTCCTCCCTCCTCTGACGGGGATCCCTAGGGGGCCTCCGCGAACTCTGAGAGGCGGTGCTCGCCTCGCCATGTGGTGCCACGCCGGCCTCGAAGGCGCGACGATGCTCCTCGGCCGAAGAAACCAGGAAGCTGCCCATGGAGAAGGAACCAGACTGACGAAGTCGCGCCCCGCGCTCCTTCGCCCTCTGATACCGCTCCTCGCCCTCCCGAAGCCTCCCCTCCGCTGTGTCAAGGCTCAATCGGAGCTCCATCATCATGGGCCTCCAGAGCCCTCCTCTCGTTCCAATCTCGCTGTCGCTCTGCCCTCCTGTCCTCCCTCCCTCTCTCTCTCTCTCCCTCTCCCTGTCCTCCCTCTCTCTCTCTCTGTCCTCCCTCTCTCTCATCGCCTCTCTCCTCGATAGCTCGAGGGCAATTCGTAGCTCCAGCACGTCGCGAGGAAGCTCCTCAGCCTCCCAACGTCGCTCCTCCTCTAGCTCCGCTATCCGGGCGTCACGCTCTGCTGCCCTGGTGTCGCGCTCCTGCTCTGCACGGACTGCACGAGCCAGGGCATCCTGGATCACTGCCACCTGCCAAAGCCCGCATGACCCGTAAAAGATCGGTGAAGGAAGAAGAGCAACTGGAAGGAGAGCTGGGGTCAAGCAAGCACTCACTCGAGCCATGCGGTCGCGCTCGGTCTCCTCAGCCCGGGCCACCGCATGCGCCAGCTGCTCCTGGAGGGAAGAGACCTCCGGAGGAGGGCCCCACGAACTAGAACCCGCTCCGCCAGCCATCCCGGCTGCCGCTGCTTGATGGGCGCGCTAAAACACAAGAGCAAACGACAGTCAAAGGCTAAGCATCGAAAAATCCAAGTCAAAAAAATGCATAATACATTGCATAGGCTCACCAGGATCTCCAACTCCTACCGGATGGCCGCCAACTGCTGCCTGGCATCCGCCAGCTGGGCCCGCAGGTCGGTAATAATGTTATCACGAGCATTCTGCATTTATGCACATAGGTTAGTGTCACATGCATATGCATATAGAGAAGGAAAAATCTTCATCTCACACTTACCCCTGCCGCCCCACCGAGGTGTAGACGCTCCGCGTACGTGGCCCGGTACCGTCGCAGGTAGTCGGTGATGTCCTGTACGTGAGACACCACCGGGACGCCACCCTGCTGCCAGTCTAGGTACTGTGCAGGGAAGCGCGTGCGCCATTCGACGATCTTCGCCTTGCCTCGGGTCTTCCGCCCGACATGGCTCGGCTCGTCCACGTCAACCCACTCCTGGGCTAGCCCCAACGTCCTCATGACCAGCCTAAGCCACAGCGGCTCGATCTCATTCAGGCAATGGACCCACACGTCCTGCCCGAAACGAGGACGGTCCGCTACGACCCAAGGCTGGCCAGGATCGGCCATGCCCAGGTAGGGCCTCCACACCACCTGCATCGCCATACATGCATCATATTAGTTGCCATTTTACTCAATTTAGTCACATGCATAAAAACAAAAAAAATCATACGCATCATACCATAGCCTCAGGGTACTCGGTCAGCTCACGTCGAAGCGACGCCAGCTGGTAGCTGTGCGGTGCCTCAACCATGACCGGCCTTCACCGCCGCGCCAGGGGCACGGCTCTCCTATTCCACTGACTAGCTCTCCCCATCGGGAAGTAGTAGTAGCTCCATACCTGCATCCATCATACATCATTAGTACAAGTAATGGCATAACTACGGTAAAATGCATAAATAAAATGTTTACCTGGAGAAAAGGTGCGAAGCCACTTGTAGTGCCCCAGAATTTATAATTTTCTAGAATTTATAAAGGGCTAAATATATTAATAAATGGAGTCTGAGACTAATAAGTCATTATAAGACCCAATTAGGTTAAATAATTAACCAAGCCTATTTACACATCATCTAAAAAGTTTAAGGACCAAGCCCATTAAGTTTGACCCATGTTCTAGAAGGTTATTTAGCTTATTTACGGATTTTTAAGGATAAAGACTAATTATCTAAGATAATTATATGGATAAATGAATAAATGAGTTTTATTAATTCAGAACTCTGCATACGTTGACTGTAACGGTCTATCGCGAGACCGTCACATTCACCTAACGCGCCTGCGTTCGACCGTTACACTCTGCAGATTCCGTAAGAGGAAGATGTTATAAAAGATGGAAACTTGATGATCTTATCCACTTGGGATCAACTTGGGAAGTGTTATAACATTACTAAGGACTCTTAGAGATCAGATTTTAGCAGATTAAGGACTCTAGAATCGATCTAATCTTCAAACCCTAGCCAAAAACCCTATAAATAGGATCTAGTTCTGAACTGCGCGACCCTTACTTTTGCTCGTGTGGAATCAAGGTAAGGAGTCATAATCTCGGGTAAGTTCTTTAGAAGTATTTGTTTATAAAACTTTAGACTAACTCCTCTCCAAATTTCACATCTTTAGGTCAAGAGGTCGTGGAGTTAGAGCCCAAGGAAGTTGCTGAAAAGTCACAGGAAAAGGAGAGCTAGGGCACGTTTTTCAAACCCTAAATTGGAAGCTTTTAGCCTAGACAAGAGGTAGGTCATCTCATGAACGGCAAAAACATCTTGATAGGACTAAAAGCCCTATGATTTGACTGAATTTCATGCATCATAGATCATTAATTTCATGTTTTCATAGTTCCATGCATGTCATGCATCTCTTAGCCTTAAATAGATATAAAAGAAGTTATCTTGTCTATTCACTGGAACCCATGCATATAGATAGCCTATACTTCGTTATCATGCCTAGAATAGACATTGTATTTGATTTAGACATGATGTGAGTTGATCTCTTAGGTTTCATATCATTTTCTGTCAGCAGATACTGTAACGCACTATAGTAGGACCGTCACACTCAAGTAACGGTCATACGATGGACCGTCACAGTCCCTGATTGCCTATTGATTTCTTTGTTGACTCTGACGCATCTATGCAGAAGCGTTACATTCTGTAACAGTTTCTTGATAGACCGTCACACTCCTTGTGACGCGCCTTGGCTAGACCGTCAGGTGCCTGTGTACTGTCAACTCAAGACAGATTGGAAACTTGCCAGATTTACTTATTATTGTGCCAAGTTACCTAAGTGTTAACCTGATTACGTGACTTTGAGATTATTTAATCATTCATGATAGGTATTGCATGTTTCGATATCTCACTATTTCTTTAAGTTATGTTAATTTCATGAGCCCAAACTCTATAGTTTTGTAATTAGAAACATGATTTTGAATGATGTATTGATAGAGTTTTTATCATGATTTCACATCGATATATATCTATATATATTCTTCCTCTATCAATAGAGTCATTTCTATAAGTACATGGCACATACTCCGGTATGTTGACCATTAGTTCACATTTTCACTATAGGAATATATTCTTGGACATGAGGACCTCCCTATTGGATATTCCTTCCAATGGATTAGGAAATCTTGTTTCAAGGCCTCCGTAATTCTCCGCGAGCCTGGGATTCCCACTAGGACGCCGAGTTGGTTGTACCATTAAAGCCCATTAACTAGAATATACTATCGTTGTTTTCTGGATCTAGTAATGTAACGGCCTTACATTGGACCGTCAGAATAACGTAACGGCCCATTGCATGACCGTCATATTTCTTTGAGTCTATTTTGATAGTTCTGGACTCTGATCATTTTAACGGCCCTCTACTGGAGCGTTACATGATGTAACGGCCCAGAGAACGACCGTCACATTGCTTAAGTACTTAACCCAAGGTTTGACCCAAGGGTTGATATTCCCAAGGTTCTAGATGAATTAATGATAGTCTAGAACTTATAATATTAATCAAGAAACTTAATATAAGGATTGGAAAGAGAAAAGAATGTACCGTTATGCTGTCAATTTATTTTATGAGCATAACCTTGTTTAATGTCATTCTTGAATTCCTCATATTCAATTGAAGCGTTCATACATTGATTTTCATTATTTGATATTGCTATATTCTTGGCCATACTTTATTATCATGCGTGGTAAGAGCTTGATTTATACTTGAAGATGCGATCGAGCACTGATTGTGTTCAAAGGCTCTATGCTAGTCCCCTCGGCTGATTTTCAAAAACATACTATTTTATAAACCATGGGGTATGATGCTACTGGCGTCGCATTGCGCTGGGAGTACTTTCTTTATAAATAAGTGAATTATCCATGGCTCGTGAAGTGAATAATCACAACGCGATGCAGCATGATCAAGTTCTTGTACATGACTTTCTTGTTCGATATTCCACAGAAATTCACGAAGTACTTGCTCATAAGCATAAGATGCTGGAGTGTTGATTATGTGGCTTGACAGTGCATTCTCGTTACATTCTTGTTCATGAAAAGGCCAATATCATGTTCTTGTTATATTCATGATAAGTTCATTCTTGCTCACTCTATCTTACATGATTATCTCGTTACTATGGTTTAATCGCGTGATCATCGCATTGCATGCTTTTACCTTATTTCTTTAGAGCAAAAATATTAATCACTTTAATAGTGCTTTCATGTTGATGCGAAGATACCTACTGGGTAAGTGTGCTCATTACCTATTTTCTAACATTTTTCAGGAGATGGAAGTAGTTCAGATTCGGATTCGGGCTATACTAGTGGCGGGTCCGGAAGTGAGTGAAAGTCTTGTAAAGTTAGAAGCGAAGACTTAGGAAGTCTATAATGTTTAGATGGAGTCAATGTAATTTTCTTATTTCTTGAGTCTAGTAGAACGAAAGGTGATTATTGTAAAGGAATACTTTGATCATTTATGAAATAAAGTTGGAGTTTGATTAAATTCTGTGTAATTACATTTATGTGTGTGATTGTCTCGCGCTCTGGTCGTTCTTGCTTGCAAGAGGCTTACCATGCCGACTGTTCACGTTTCTCGAGCGAGTCTTCCGCTGTAATAAAGGCTCGGGGCGTGACACCACTAACTGTCGTCTCCCTCTCTGTACTCTGAGAGAGATCGACGATCAAGTGGGCGAGTAGGGTTGCTCCCCACGCGTAGTCCCCCACTCGGTCCAGGTCCGCTAGGATCCCGAGGAAGCGGCAATGGATGCCATCCCCCTTCGTCCCCAGCAGAAGGCGGCCCAGTAAGAAGAAGAGGAACCTCCGGAGATCCAGGTCCGCCATCTCCCGCTCGCTTGGGTCTTGAGTAAAAGCCGCCCGAGCATCTCCCTCCAGACGCGCTAGGAACTCTGCTCCACTCTCACTAACCCGCTACCGCGGGTCCTCGAATCTGAGCGCCTCCATGATATCCACTCGGCCGACCACCCTGCTGTCTCTATCGGTCGCGCTCGTCTCCAGCCACAGCAGGTCCAGGGCACTCTCCCTGTAGTCGGGGTAGGTGACCCCGCTGACCGTCTCTCCGTCCACTCGTAACCCAGTGATCCGAGCTACGTCCTCCAGTGTCGGCACCATATGCCCCTAGGGCATCAGGAACGCTCGACTCGGCACGTGCCACCGCTCCCTCAGCGCCTGGATAAGGGGAAGGTCAAGCCGGAAGGGCTCAATCGTCAGGAACGCCCTGAATCCCATGGCGTCCACCCGCGCCCTCTGGAAGTCCGGTAGCCCCCGGTACGCTGCTACCACCAGAGACCAGCTGATACGGCTCTTCATCACGCCCTGCACACCAAACACAAAAAAGAAGGAACACATCAGAGTCATGAATAATAAACAACACTGTACATAATATTTTATTTATTTTCAAAAAAATTTCAAAAAAAAAATTTAAAGACGTATAGGTGCCTGGACGCTTTCTTCTTTAATTTTTATTTTCTAAAAAAAATTCCTTTATTATTATTATCACTTTTTTCAAATATATATATATATATATATATTTAACGCGTCTTATTAGTTGGACGCCTCTTCTTTTTTATTTTATTTTTATATATATGATAAATAATAAAAAGAATAATAATAATAATAATATATATATATAATTAATGGAGGCGGCCACATGCCTGGACGGCTCCATCTATTTTCTTCTAATTAATCACATAAATAACCCAAAAAATAATAAATAAAACACACACACAAAAGAATGGAGGCGTCCACTTTCCTGGACGCCTCCTCCTCTCACACCCACCTCCCTCTTGGACGCTGTCCCTCGCCCCATTTTACGCTTAAAGTCACTCAATAACGCAATAAAAAGGAATTCTAAGGGGCTTACCGGGTCGTGCTCATCCTCTCCCGCGTCCTCGGGCCCCTCCAAGGCCAAAGGAACCTCCTCCTCCTCCACGGCGACTGCCTCCGCCTGATCCCGCGTTCTCCGCGGACGACGGGCGAGCCGCTTCCGCTTCTCACCTCCCTGACTCGCTTCACCGCGCTCCATGGGCTCAGATTAAGGACATGAAGGTCAAAGAATGTGAGATGAGCCAGAGAGGAGAGAGGAAGAGAGCGAGAGTGTGAGAGGCCACGTGCGCGGCCACCCTTTTATTTGAAATCCCCCTTTTGGAAGCGTCCAGGCGCCTGGACGTTTCCATAAAAAAAAATTTTTAAAATAATAATAATAATAATAAAAGTGTCCGAAGGTTTGGACATGTTCAAAAAAAGCTAATTAATTAATAAAAAATATACAAAAAAGACGAAGGAAAATGATTAAATAAAAATAATTTTTTAATTATTTAATAGTGTCCATACATCTGGACGCGTTTAAAAAAAAGGAAAGGAAATAATAATAGTAATAATATATATTAATGATAAAGCGTCCACTTATTTGGACGCATCAAAAGACAAAAAAAATGAAAACAAAAAAATAATAAAAAGAGGAAAAGATAAAAACCCAAACTTTGCACATTTCCAAATTCCAGATTTTATTCCATTAGAAAGTAGAGTGATCTACATTAGGGGCTTAGGCACTTTAGGCCTTAACTTCCCCAGTTCAGTTACATAAGTCCTCCACAGCTCGCATTCTTCCTCCACATGCGCTAATGTCTTTCCCGCAACACTTGTCTTCCAAGGTGCTTTAATGGCCTTCGCTTCCTTCGCATCCGCTTCCGTGCCCAACTCCCTCTTCTTCAAAGGAATGATGCCGGTTAGCAGTGGGAACGAGTGGCGTGGAATGCCGATTTGGATGTAGCACCGATGCGTGTTATAAAGAACAAACTCCGTCGCGCCGATCAGTTGGAGTTCAGCTCCGGGAGAAGACCTCGTGAGGAGTTCGCGTGAGAGTAGGCATGCCGATGCACAAGTGAAAAAGCTTTGCGTCATGATTCTGAAGTGAGATCGCCAGTCTTCACGTTTCCTCAGCCACGAAACACGGTTCGCTATGGTACCACCGAAGCCTAACACATCGGCTATGTGATGAAGGGGGCTTTGTTGGAAGAGCTTCGAAGCAGTTGGCATCCCCTCGCGGTGGTCAAATTTGAAGTGCAAATCAATCCAGCAATTCAGAAGAAGTGCGCAACCGAAAGGAGGCTTACCCATGTTGGAGGCAGTAAGGCCACTATAAAGGTAGGCAAGGACGGTGGGTCCCACCCTCTTTTCGCTCCAAATCCCGCAGATGGCACTCAATTGGTCCTCCTCCACTATGTTGTCGGTATAAGGGAATAGGAGAGCACCCGCCAAACAGACGGTAAACCCTTTCATGATTCCTTCCAAGTGGTCATCATCTGGTGACCCTCTCAGGGCGTCCATGACCCATTCCGCGAGCTTTTGTAGATCAATTCCCTTTTGAGTCTGGACTTTTCTAGCAGCACCAGGCGACATGAAGCTTCCAAGGACACTCTCGGAAGTCACCCTTGTCAGCATCCGCATAACCTTTATCCTCCCGTCACTCTTGAATTTCTTCAGTTCGAGCAGAAGTTCCACCTCCTCGAGAAGGATGGTCGTCTCGAAGGTAGGGAAGATGAAAGTGTGGGTCTGGGGATGCTAGATCTCCACCAATGCGCCCATAGCCGCCCAATCCATGCGAATCTTCTCGTAGTGCTTGGCATGGATCAGGAGCCCTTGCAGATGCCACTTCGTGATTATGGCCCTCATGCCAATGGAGAGGTTGGAAGTGAGTTTCAAAAGCCACGGCAGCTTGGAAAATTTCCTCGGGCCTGGGAAAAGAGGGTATGGCTGGAAGAGAAAAAGAAAATAAGGAAGGAAAAGAAGTGAAAAGAGAGTTCGCGCGGAGAATTTGAAGAAAATCAACTTACCATATGCGACTGAATCATCTCACTCAGGTGACCTTCGAGGTCGGAAAGACGCCCGATCTCGCTGCTAGGCCTGCTCCTCTTCATAAGGCGGGAAGACTCGCCTTCCATCCTGAAACCCTTAGATTTCCTCTCCTCCTCCCCTTTAAGCTTCTAAGCCCACTCCTTGGTGCATTCGGCTGAACTAGCCTAAGGGAGCATTTATAGGAAAGGAGAGGCGCTAAAGGACGAAATACATCACATCAGTGGTCAGTCGTCGGTGTTTTGTTTGGATCTCCCTTGTACTGTGGTGCGATTCTGTTGCTTTTTAATGTTATTAATCTGTGCAGGTTTTACTAACGGACGCCACTGTCCCATCTCGTGTATCACCGTTCGGTGATTGGTCCCACCATGTCATGCATCATATTATATGATATTTACGCTATTAGATCATGTCAAGGACCTTGCGACCCGAACGAATCTGGGATTTGAGTTCCCCTTCAACAAAAACGGTGATGATTTCAGAAGAATTTGAGTTGTACGGATAGGCCGTTAATTTGTGATAGCGTGGGGACGATGGTTTCGTTCAGTGAGTTGGTGCGTGGATAAAAGAGCCCCAGCTCAGTGTCAGCTCACCGAACCGGTATCCTGACCCATTCTTAACGAATTGATAATATTATCTTTGGCTATTTTCTATTTTAGTTTGTTTTAAATTTTCTTTAAACCCAGCATGCATTCATATAGGACTTTAATTTTATTGCGGAAGATCATTCAAAGTGATTCGATTGTGACAACCACTGTGCTTCAATTCTTACAAATATGAGATATTCCACTCCGAATAAAACGCGGAGTTTCCTTGAGACGGCCCTACGCTGTTATTCCAAAAGAGACCCTTGTTTGGACTGACCCTCAGATATTCCTTTACTTTTTGACCCACCTTGGCCACAGCACTTCCACATTGGCTGGTAACCGCTCCCCAAAGGTGAAACCTGCAGGTTTACGACCCAGGTACTTTCACACCGATAAGTTGGTCTCCTTTATTTTCGTGCCTATGCGCACATCTCCCTCTCCCTTATTTGATCTCCGTCCAAGCAATCGTCAAATTTGGAAGACCTTCTCCAAGGTCGCCTAGCTGAAACTCCGAGAAAGATTCCAAATAATAATGTCAAAAGCGTGTCTCATCGCACCTTGGCATCAACTTTTCAGTCCTTTCTCACTCCATTCCACTTCACGTCAATAACATTCCATTACGTGTCACTCTCTTGCAAAGCAGACGTCAAGGCGGGGCAGTTGTAGACACGCTATTCCTGACATCACCTTGAGAAAATCCCATATTACTATATGACGCCCCGCAATGGCTTTCGCATTTTGAATCGCTTGAGTGCTTCCCATTCTTGGGTCTTCTTTCGCCTTTTGAGTGGGTAACGTAACGCTTCTTCGGCATCCGAAAACTGCCTCGTTACGAAAATCATGCAGCATACGGATGGCATCGCCACCAATCGGACGTATCGAAAGATTCCGAAATCAGGAAGATGTCTGACGGTCAGCTGTCGACGGCGTTTCAGGGGGGGTCCGGCAAGTTTTCTTGGAGGCGTCCAGGTCCCTAGACGCCTCCATCAGTGAAAAATATATATATATATATATAATAACAAATAATAATAATATTCATGGAGGCGTCCAAGGACCTGGACGCCTCACTCTTGAGGCGTCCAGGGGCCTGGACGCCCCCATACCCGCATCCGGACAATCTCGGCACGCCACTCGATTTGACGCTTCGGAAAAATCTAAAAGTATAAGGACGTCTTTCCAGCTAGACGCACCCACTCGTGAGTCACGGGTACCCACCAAAACCACGCGCTTTACCCACTGTCTACGGCTTTTGGCGGGGTTCCGGTGGGCGGAAGTGGGGGCGTCCGGGGTCCTGGACACCTCAACATTGAGGCGTCCAGTCTTCTGGACGCCTTCATAAAAATATTAAAAATCAACGAATAAAAAATGTTTAATGTATTTGTGGAGGCGTCCAGGGTCCTGGACGCCCCCATCTTGAGGCGTCCAGGCCCTTAGACGCCTCAAGCCACCTGCCCTCTATAAATAGAGGACCCCCTCCCTCGAAGGGAAGGGGGCTTCAGATCCGACAGAGGAAGGAGAGACTCTGCTGGATCTCATTTCTAACCCGTGAGTCTTTTGTAGGGGGAGGTTCTGCCGGCTTCTCGGGTGCCCGCGCTCACGAGAGGAAGGCTAGCTCCATCTGTTCTGCTTCCACGTCATCCCCACGCTGCCGAAGCTCCGCCGGATCCTGCCATCGGCACATTCAATAAGATAATTCTCTCCCCTTTTCTCCGTAGTTCTTTTGCATTCATCATCTCACATTCTCCGACTCCCTTCATAAGGGAGTCTTATTTTATACACGTTTGCATAATCCCATTCATCATCATATTTCTCTCCTACTCGTGTCCGAGAGGGGTTTAAAAATAACACCAACCAGGTGTGTGTCTTGCCACGATTTCATTATTCTTCATCAATGGACTAATACTACACTGCCATCTTTTCTGATCCACCTGTTATTTGTTTGTTTCTTATTTTACAAGGGTAACCAAGGAAAGCCCTCTCCATCGGCCGGCTGAAGGGAGAGGAAGAAGCAACCCGCCATCTCCCGCTTTTGAGGTAGGCGCGATCACTTTATTTATTTTGGGGCCTACGGCCCCTGGCGATCACATCATATTCTCGAGGCTGCGGAGAGTCATTTCCCGTAATGGCCGTTTAAATTTCTGTCACTTATATTCTGCATTGTTTTTATATCTGTTTTTTATATCTGTTATATTCTTGAGGCCGCGGCGAGTCATTTCCCGCAATGGCCGTTTAAATTTCTGTCTCTTATATTTTGTTCCTTATATCTGTTATATTCTCGAGGTCGCGGCGAGTCATTTCCCGCAATGGCCGTTTGAATTTTCGTCATTAATATTATGTGCTGTGATTATATCTGCTCATATTCTCGAGGCCGCGGCGAGTCACTTCCCGCAATAGCCGTTTAAATTCCCGTTGCTTGTATTCTGTACTCTTCTCATATCTGCTCATATTCTCGAGGCCGCGGCGAGTCATTTCCCATAATGGCCGTTTAAATTTCTGTCACTTAAATTCTGTACTTTTCCCATCCCCCGAGATCACGGAGAGTCATTTCCCGCTATAGCCGTTTAATCCTCATATCTTATTATATTGCATCTGTCCCGCACGCCCCGCCGGAGCAATCTCCCGTGGTGGTCTCTCTCCTCTTCTCTCTTCTTTCTATGTTGCAGCAAAACGAGTCCCTCGCGCGCTCCGCTTCGCCTCCTCCGGCAAATTCCGCGTGACGTTGCTCACACTACCATCGCATATATATATATATATAATTAAAGGGGAATAGCAGATGGAGTTGCCATTGAGATTGTACTGATCGACGACGCGCGCTGAGAAAAAGCTCACAATATTTATAATTCTGGGCACTATCCCTAACATTTGAAAGTGTAAAGAATGATATAACTCTATCAAAATTAAAATAACATGAAAATATAATTTATATTTATACGTACATTTCAGCTGTATTGTCATTGTAATTTGAAAAACTTATCAAACTAAATTCACGCGCGTAGAAGATTATTTATGATACTTTTTGATAGAAAAGTATTCTCTTACTTATTTTTCTACCGTAATAAATCATATCTTAAAGATAAAAATAGTCTCATCATTTGTATATTATAATAGTAACATTCTTTTTTATAATAATATCTCTCATATTTAGTTCATTTTTTTGTCACTTATTTTTTTACCATCGATCAAAATGATTGAAAATGTTATTATAATTTTTATAAAAAATTAAAATAAACTCACGCGTGAAGCGCGTTCATTTGACTAGTATGTTGTAATGGTTGAGTTGGTTAGTGACATTTATTTCTCTCAGTTGATTCGGGTTCGAAATATAGTAGAAATTTGTGTTTTTTTTATTTTTACCTTTTCTTTAAAGAATGGGCTAAAATATAACGTCAGTTATGAGATTCAAACTTCAAATCTCACGGTAATACACATCAGCCCCTAACTAGCTAACCTATCATTGATTTTAACATAAAATTTATTACACTAAATATTTATTATATAATTGTCATATTATGGTATAATAGGATATAGTGTCGTACCATATCATACCACTAAAATATCGGTAGTACCGGGTTACCAAACCCTAGACTATCTTGGTACCGAATTTTGAGGGTCTTGGAATAAACACCGTAACGGCAGGAGTTTTGGGATAATTTTCAAAAATTATAAGGATATATAGATAGTTTTCCCTAACAGGAATTGACTTGGGGACCATATATAATATTAAATTCGTTCAACTAGATTATAAGTGCAAATGGAATGCGGTCTACATTTTCATAACATTTTACTTTTAACAAAAATAAACAGAAAAGACACTTTCATCAAACATATGTATGGCCATGTACAACGCACGTACCATTATTGCATAATTTAAATACTTTAAAAATTAATAGTTTTAAATAACATTTTAGTCAAATAAAATTATAATTTTTTAATAATTCATCAAATTCATTACACTTTTAGAAATCACCGGTGATAGATTACCAGCACCAGACATGAATATAACACACGTCAGCTCCTACGAGCATGTCCATCCCTGGAGCCTCCATCTACTTCATCTACATCTGTCCCAAAGTTAATGACAAAATAACCTAGGATAAGGGTACGTTTGAAACGGATGTCAGGTGAAGGAATTTTTTCAAAATCTCTTAGAGAGAGAAGAAACCTCTTTTAGATAACTTTAGGAGATTTTTCAATTATCTTCTCTTTCTCCCTCTCTCTCTAAATTTTAAAATTCACCCTAAAGAAAAGTTGATGGGATATTATGACATTTGAAGAAAATTTTGAAAAAATAGGGATTCCAATGATTGAAGAGTTCAAAATTCCTCTCCTACATCTTTTTCAAACACGCCCTAAGTCTATTTTTGATTTGATGACTCGGTGAGTTGACTTTGAGTGGTAACCCCTCTATGTCCTTGGTCATTTGAAGCCATTTGTTTGAAGTTTAGGTTAACTTGTATTGTACCAATTTCAATTGACAAAAGTGATAATATATTTTTCAGATATTGAATCTTATTATACCCTTTCAAATAAAAAAGAAGACTCATTTGAACTAACAAGGCATTCAATGAAAAAAGTAAAGTGCATTCAAAAGAGCTTAACCTGAGGGTTAAGTCAATTTCAGTGCTCAACCGTAACAAGGTGTTTGGATGCATTTTTTCGAGTCATTTATCTCTTAAAATATAAAATAAGAAGGTATCTGAAAAATCGTAGTATTGTAGATGTTTAATTACAACTTTTCTAATTCTTAAGAAGGAGTCTGTCCCTTAATCAATTTATTTTCCCCAAAATAAATTTAGTGTCCAAATAATGTTTTTTGTTAGAGAAACTCGCACGTCCTCACGTGTTGGTCGTGACCTAAACCTACGATCGCGATGAAGACGATCCTCTTCTACCTCCGAGACATCGTACCTCCCCCCATGACTGTGCAGTAAACACGAGCCAATAGACAATGTCCTCATCGACATCAAGTCAATGTCATAACCCACGCTAAATGACTATTCGAACGATTTTACCAAATACATTGACATGAAATTTTTAAAAAATAATACACTTTTATCAAACATGTGACAATTTATTTTTATCAATTTTAAAATTTAAATTAAAAATTAACGCAACATAATTTTTTAGATAAAAATAATTTTTTAAGAAAAATATTTTCAAACACCATGTAAACCCAGTAAGACAGTAACTGGTGGGGACACCGGGCCCACTACCGGGCCAACTACTCGGAGCCCACGCCGCACCGCCCCGGTTGCACCGAGCTTATGGCTTGGCAACTCGCTTGAAGACTCGGCGTCCTGAGTACGTATCCGTACATATGTGTGTATTGTGTGTATTTTATGGTGTTTTTAACCATGTGTGTATTTTAATTTTATTAAGTCAAAGTATTGTATTTTAAACCCACTAGTCAAAGTTAGGTGGGTGGGTTTTGTCTTGTTAGGCTAAGATATAAACATAATTAGTAGATGTTAGATGGTATTTATGTTATGGCCTTTCTTATAAATAGGAGGCTAAGGGTGTGTTACGAGATATGAATGAATGAATTGTGTTAAAAGAGCATTGCCCCTTTGTTCACCCCTCTCCTTCCCTCTCTTCTCATTTTTTGTGAGATCTGATTGTCGCCCGGTGTGAGACCGTCCGGCGTGAGACCGAGCTGCGTGAGGTAGCACGTTATCCCGTCCCGTTCGCATTCCCGGAGCTGCCGTGGATCCATTTCCACGTCGCCGCCGCGTCAGATTTGGTATCAGAGCCCAACACGACGCCTCCGACGAGCCCGACGTCCCCGACGTCTCTCTCTTTCTCTTTCTAGTTTGCCAGAGTGAAAAAAAAGAAACAAAAAAAAGAGAAGAGAAGTAGAAAGATCTTGATTGAGAAGAGTTTTGAAAAAAAATAGAGGAAATTTTTTTTTTGAAAAAAAGAGAGAAAAAACCTCCTACGTTCTCTCTCTCTCCCCATTTCTCTCTTTCTATTTTTCTCTCCCTCTCTCTGTTATTCTCTCCCTCGGATTCTCTATCTCTCTTCCTTTCTCTCTCAGTTCTTTCTCTGTTATATATCTCTCTCTCGGTTTATCTTTCTCTTTCTCTCTCTCCCATATTCTCTCTCTTTCTCTCTCGTTCAGCGCGTCAGAAGAAACGAAGAGGGAAAAAAAGGCACATTCGCGGGGGGCCGACCTCGTCGCCCGTGCCCCCCCTTCAAAGCACAGCGGCCGCAATGGCCCTCTCCCCACCGCCGCGTGCCACCGACCGCAGCGCCCGGCCACCGCCGCCCTACCTGCCGCGCCCGGCCCCGCCTCCGCCCGCGCACCTGGCTCGAGCCCGGTCAGCACTCGCCCGAGCCCCGCACGTGCCTGCACCGTTGCCGGCACCCGCGCCCGCCTGCGCGCCCAACCGCTGCTGCCGGCCGCCCTGTGCGCCGCGTGGCACCCGGCCGCTGCCGACCCCGCCTGCTGCGCGCGCGCTCGACGCGCCCAGCCCACCCGCGCTCGACGCACCCAGCCCCGCACCGTTGGCCCCGGCCAGCCCACTCGCTCGACGCGCCCAGCCCGCCTTCGCCCGCACTCGCCGCCTGCGAGCGCCCCGCCCGCGCCCACAGGCGCCTGTCTGCGCGCCCAGCCACACCGCGTGGGCCGCCGCCCGCCTGTGCCCGTGCCCGCCCAGCCTGCTCGCCCCCGCACCGCGTGGACCGCCTCCACGCTTGACCACCAGCCGCGTAGCTGGTTTGAAAAGAAAACCGGAGTAGTTTGAAAAAAAAACGTGTGGAAAAAAAGGTTTGAAAAAAAAGGGAAGAGAGTTTTGAAAGTCAGAGAGAGTAGTTGAAGTTTGAAAAAAAATATAATATATAAAAAAAGTCAAAAAAAGGGTTAGAAAAAAAGACAAAAGAAAAAGAGGAGTTTGAAAAGTCAAAAAAAAGAGGAAGTGCTAAATATATATATTCAATATATATAAGATATATATAATATTATATATATATATATATATCAATTGTTTGAATTGTTTTGTGTGACACCCGGGTCCACAATTACGACTTGATCAACGGTTGAGTCGCCCGATCGCCGACACACAGTCCGTAATTCACGGAGTGTGAGTGCCCCTAAGTCTCCCTGCGCGGAGAAAGTCTGGAGTGATTTGTTCCCCTGGGTGAGAAATTTTAAAGCGGTTTTGTAATAAGTTAAATCCTCCCTGCGTGGAGTGAATTCATTATAACCGCGAAGCTTCATCGACACCGTGCGGGCAAGCACGTCCCCACTCGCCTTCGTCTCCGGTCGGAGCTTGACTTCTCAGTCAGCTAGGTGCGTGCTCCAAATCACTTGCTAATTTAGTATCCTTATCATTTGCCGCGCGACGAAGTGAGCGAGAGCCCGATCCATGCAGCCAGTCTCCTGAGTGCATCGTTGTGGACGGAAAGTGAGAGCTTGCATGTATGCACCTATCCTTAGGCCCTAGACTGCCTCATTAAGGCACCCTAACTGTCAGGAGGTAGTTCCACAACTACTTCGCTTACGGGTGAGCAACCCTCCCTGACCGATCCAGTTTACCCTTTGCCTATTAGCCAACAAAATTCGGGTCTATAGCTTGCTAATTATCGGTCCCAGGACTGCATCATTTAGGTCTGAGGTCATGCATACCACGTTGGTCTTGGAATTCATCCGGCCGTCTAGAGCGCCCCTTAACGCTACTCATGGATCAAAAGAGTGTGACTGATATGCTAGTCCAGCTCGAGCACAATCTCGTGGCCCACTTTGAAGAATCCATAGGCCAGCTACGATCGGAACTAGTTGAGAGGATCCGAGCCTTAGAGGACCGCTTGAAGGGAGAGGAAGGACGGGTGAATGACCACGACGACCCCGTAGCCAATCCTAGGGAGGAAAGAGAGCAAGTTCGCCCGAATCAGGCTCATCAAGGTAGAGAGCAAGAAGCCCGTGCCCCTCGAGAGAGAGACCATGACGATGAGGATATCATCCTCCGGAACGTCAAAATTGACGCTCCGAGTTTTGATGGGTCCCTCAACCCCGCTACATACCTTGATTGGGAGACCGGGATGGACCAATATTTTGACTGGCATCGCCGTATGACCCCTGCTACAAGGGTGAGGTTTGCCAAAATGAAACTCTTGGGTCAAGCCAAAACCTACTGGTGTAACGTTGAGAATCTCCTAGCAAGGAGACGAGAGGAACCCATAAGCACGTGGGAGGAAATGAAGGAGAAACTGAGGGAGAAGTATCTGCCACCCTCTTACCATCAGTGTCTTTTAGACCAATGGTAGAAACTCACCCAAGATGAAAAGTCCGTGGATGAGTACATCGCCAAATTTGATGACTTCTTCCTTCGGAGTCGAGTCGTGGAGGATGCCTCTGTCACCCTCTCACGGTTTAGGGCTGGCCTACACGAGAGCATACATCGGGAATTGTTCCTACGGGAAGTTAACACTCTCGAGCATGCCTATCAGGTTGCTCGGGATGTCAAGCGGTTTCAAAGGGTGGTCCCACCTCGGGTCTCCACCCTAGGAGAGATGACAAGGGAAAGGAAGTGGTCCCTAGCACCTCCCAACCAGCCCCTATCTCGGGAGTCCGCTGCTTTAGGTGTCATAACCTAGGGCATATTGCCACCAATTGCCCCACCCGAGCCTTGGTCATCACCGACCCCCAGCCTGTGGAGCTTCCACCTCAGGAAGAAGAACCTCTTGAGAGATATGAGCCTGACCCTGATCTCATTACCCAGTTTGAGGAATTAGATGCAGGGTTTGATAGCACGCATGTTGAGTACATGTAAGTGGGAGATATTGCCGAGAGTTTGAACCAGGGAAGACTGTGTGTAGTTCGCTGCATCCTAACCCACCCTCAGGAGGACGACTGGCGTCGAACCTCCATCTTCCAAACATACATTATGGTAAAATCCCAACCCTGCAAGGTGATTTTTGACAACGGGAGCTGTATCAATGCAGTCTCTTCAGACTTTGTCTCCCGTCTAGGTCTACCTACCCATCCTCATCCAAGGCCGTACAACGTGACTTGGGTTGACGACACGTCTATCCCAATCACCACTACATGTGTCATTCCCATCCAGTTCCAGTCCTACCAATGATAAATCCTATGCGATGTAGTGCCTATGAAGGTCGGGAGCATCATCCTAGGACGGCCATGGATCTACGATGTAGACCTTACTACATTCGGTCGGTCTAATCAGTGTTCCTTCTCCCACAATGGAAAGTAGATTCAGTTGTGCCCGACACCCCCAAAGGTGGCCACGAGAAAGAGTCCTACCTCCACACCCGCTGCATCCCCCAAAATTCAGAAGAATGCCCCAACCCCCACCAAAGGGAAACTTCTCATTCCCTCCTCTCCCACACCTGTCATATCCATCCCTAAGGCCCCTAAGGTTAACCATGACCCGATTAGGCGCCTTAACTTCATAGGTGTTCGTGAGATGACTAGAGAGGTTGTCGAGGGTGCCCCTGTTTGGACTGTTGTCGTCACCATTACTCCTGAGGAGTCCCAAGTCTCCATCCCACCTGAAGTCCAGACACTCCTGCAGGACTTCCAAGATATCTTCCCGGAAGACTCTTCAACACTCCCTCCCATGCGTGATATTCAACACGCCATTGATCTTGTCCCTGGGTCCACCCTACCCAACATTCCCCACTATAGATTAAACCCTAGGGAGCATGCTGAGCTCCAACGAATTGTTGAGGACCTTATTCAAAAAGACTTCCTTAGGGTGAGCAAGAGCCCCTGTGCTGTTCCTGCCTTGCTCACAACAAAGAAAGATGGCACCTGGCGGATGCCGCGCCATCAATAAGATCACTGTCAAGTATAGATTTCCCATTCCTCGTCTTGATGACATGCTTGACATGATGAGTGGAGCCACCATCTTTTCCAAGATTGACTTGAAAAGTGGCTACCACCAGGTTCGGATTCGACCAGGGGATGAGTGGAAGACAGCCTTCAAAACAAAAGAAGGTCTGTTGTAGACACGGCATTTTAGCATTATGATGAGCAGATCCCGTATTACACTAAGATGCCCCAAAGCGGCTCATACAGTTAAGTTATCTGAATGATCTCCAATTTTTATCTAATAATCTCGTCTCACGAAAAGTAAATTATTGTTTCTTGTAATAAATGAGACCCTCGTTAATGGGCTTGTGGCTATGCTTTTCTTACAATAAATGTGTTAATGGGCTCATCCCATCCTTGTCTACGTGAAAACTTTTTGTGTTGATGGACTTGGAATCATGTGCAAATGGGCTTAACCCGTTCTTTCTACAGAGAAGTTGGTGTGTGCTAGTGGGCTTGGCCCATTCTTATTCAAAAAAAAATGTGTATAAAAAAATATGCGTGCTAATGGGCTTGGCCCATGCTTGTTCCAAAAATAAATAAATAAAATAAACAAATCAATTTTAATGGGCATGGCCCCATCTTTTATTACCTAAATTATTCCCTCACTCCCTTCCTGTGTCTCTAGGATCTATGCCCCCTCTCATTCATCGAGAGATCTCTCTATTCTCTCATTTTTTTCCCTAACTCACACCCCACACTCCACTTCTTGTGGGCCATCTCCCTCTCTCCACTCCCCATCTTTCACTCATTCTTTTCTCCCACCAACGTACTCCCAGAACAGTCACAACGTACTCCCAGAACAGTCACCGCAACCACCCTCTGTTCACCCCTCCCCCAACACTTCTCTCCCCCTCCCTCTGCTAACACCTCTTCCAACCCGCCAACGGCAGCCACGACAGAACCGACCCTCTCCCTCATTCTCATCTGCTAGCCCACAGCCGCGGCCACCCTCCAGCCCCCCGACAAGCACCGTCTGCCCATCGCGAGCATCCTCGGCCTGCAACCTGGCCACCGCATGCATGCGCCTCCCCCACTTGCTCCCCCTTTGTTGTCTCTCTTTCCATCTCCCGTTCCCTCTCTCTCTCTTTAGCCACTGCACCTTCACCCCGCAACCTCCCACCACCGTAACTCTCTCCCTACACACCTCTCTCCACCGTGGCACCACGCCCCTCACTCTCTCTAACCGTTTCTCACCGCCATGAAACCCACGTCCTCTACCCTCTCCATTTCTCCACGTACCCATGGCCATGCAACACCGTAGACACCTCCCTCCTCACCTTCCCAATCTCTGCTAACCCACCTCCAGCACCCAGACCGGCCACTGCTCTCTCCGGCTACCGCCGCTTCCACTGCCACCACCATCCGCAAGCCCCCCGTGTCGCCGCTGTCGTCGCCGTTGGACTGCCCGCCGATCACCACCGCTGCTAGCCGTCCGAGCTCCACCCTCGTGCTACCGACGTCCCACACCCCCGACCGCCTCATCCGAGCTCTTCTACTGGCCTCCATCCGACGCCATCGCCGTGAAGCATCTGTCGTCACAGTTCACCCCGCTGCCGCGAGCCCCCGTTGCCGTGAAGCACCACTGACGTCGTCTGCCTCCCGTGACCACCGCCGCTATCACGTCGACGATCACCCTGCCGCGAGTCTCCCGCCGTGTACGTCGTCCTCGCCGTCGTCGTCCGTCTGCACCCACCGGCGTCGCCTGCACAGCTCCCCGACGCGGACTCCCCTCCCCCCGCCGTCTCCCTCTCTCTCGCAACCTCCCTCTCTCCCTTTCTCTCTCACCGCGACGCGGCACTCCCCCTCTCTTTCTCTCCTTCTCTCTCTTCCCCCCTGCCGCGGTCGCGCTCTCTCTCCTCTCTCTCTTCCTCTCACGTCTCTCTCCCTCTCTCACTCGCCCTCTCTTCTCTCCCGGTCTCTCTCTCTCTCTCTCTTCGCGTCTCTCTCTTCTCCCTACGGCGAGCTCCCCCTCTCTTTCTCTCCTTCTCTCTCTTCCCCCCGCCGCGGTCCCTCTCTCTCTCTACCTCTCTCTACCTCTCTCTCTCTCTCTTTCCCCTCTCTGCGTTTCTCTCCCTCTCTCTGTTTCTCCCTCCTCCCCCCTTCCATCGAGTTCGTTCCCTCTCACTTTTCTTTTTTTCTTTTTTTATTATTTCCCTTCCCCTCTCTCCCCCTCTCATCTCTCTACTTCTCTTCCCTCACCCTCTCTCTCTTTCTGTTCTCTCGATCTCTCTCCCCGTCTCAGTTCTCTCTCCCCCCCTCTATTCTCACTCTCTCCCTCTCTCCCTCTCTCGATCTCTCTTTCTCCCATTCTTTTTTTTATTTTTTTAGTCTTCTCTCTCCTTCTCTCTCTCTCTCTCGTCTCTCTCTAACCCGCCGCGGTCTCTCTCTCTCCCTTTCTTTATCTTTTTTTATTTATTCTCTCTCTCATCTCTCCCTCATCCCACGTCTTCTCTCTCTCTCTCTCTCTTACTCTCGCTGCCCTCTCCCTCTCTCTTTTCTGTCTTTCCCTCTCTCCCATGCCTCTCGTTGGCTCTCTCTCTCATTCCCTCTCTCTCATTCTTTTATTTTTTTATTAATCCCCTCTCCCTCTCTCTCTTTTTCTCCCACTCTCTGCATCTCTCTCTCCCTCTCTTCCTCTCTATCTCTCCCCCTCTCGATCTCGGTCTCAACTCTTTTTTTTTATTATCTTTAGATCTCCATCTTTTACTCTCTCTTTCGTGTACTCTCTCTCCCTCCTCCTCTCTTGCCCTCACTCTCTCTCTACCTCTCCATCTCTCTTATATATAGTATCCTATATATATATTTATTTTATATTTCGTATATATATCCTCTATATAAAAAAAAAATCTTAAAAAAAAGAGAGAAGAGTTTTCTCCTCTCTCTCCTCTTCTTTCTCTCCTTCTCACTTAAATTCCCATCCTTTTATTTCGACCAGTTATGTATATGTTTGTATAAGTTTATGTAAACATGTTTAAAATGTTTAATATGTTTATGTATATGTTTATATAAATATATTTGTTACTCATCTATATATGTATGTGTGTATTCTTATGTTCCTCTTTTAAGCAGTTTCTGAAGTCCATTCTGAAGACCCCTCGGTCGTGCTGTGCTCGTGTTACTGATGCTTCTTCCAAAGCCCGTCATCGGCCTCCCCCAATAAGCTTTTCTCCCCTTTTTATTTTTAGTCAGTCACTTAATTACGTTACATGCATCATTTAGCATCTATGCCACGCCTCTCTCTCCGAGAGGGCCTGATTTGTGAGCGTCTTCACGTTTGTGCATTCCATCGTATCATTTAATATCCTCTAGTTCTAAAGGGGTTTTAAACACCACCAACCAGGTCCGTATTTGTTTATGTTATTCTCAGTTACATTTTTTAAAGGATTGGTACTACATCGCCGCCATTCTCATTCAGTTATTTTTCTCTGTTTGTTCTTCGTGTAGGGGTAACCAGTTAAAATAATAACAAAAGCCAAAATAAAAAAAATGAAAGAATAACAAAATCAGGGTAACCGAAGGAAGCCCTCTTCGTCGGCCGGCCGAAAGAAGAGGAAGAAAGGACCCGCACTGCTCCCGCTTCGGCGGCGAACGCGATCACAACTTTCTTGTGGGGTTCCTGGCCCCTGGCGATCACAACATCCTAACGCGCGCTTCACTTCTTAGCCCCGCGGAGAGTCACTTCCCGCAGTAGTTGCTCTTGATTTCTTGTCCTCACCCGCGCGGAGGATCATTCCCCGCGGCGGTTCCCCCTCCCCTATTTAACGCCTAACCTTTTATTTCTGTATAATAATTCCTAACATTTTACTTCTGTACATTAACCTCTAACATTTTATTTCTGTACTCTAACTTCTAACATTTAATTTCTTGCCTTTAACTTCTAACATTTAATTTCTGTACCCTAACCCTGACTTTTATTTTCTGTACATTTAACCCCTAACTCCTAACTGGTAGCGGTGGGTCACCTCCCGCTACAGTTTAATTTCTGCATTTTATTTTTTTTTCTGTACATTTAACCCCTAACTCCTAACTGGTAGCGGTGGGTCGCCTCCCGCTACCGTTTAATTTCTGCACTTTATTTTTTTGTACATCTAACTTCTAACTCCTAACTGGTCGCGGTGGGTCGTCTCCCGCTACCGTTTTATTTTCGTTCTTTATTTTCTATACATCTAACCTCTAACTCCTAACTGGTAGCGGTGGGTCGCCTCCCGCTACCGTTTCATTTCTGCATTTTATTTTCTGTACATCTAACTTCTAACCCCTAACTGGTCGCGGTGGGTCGCCTCCCGCTACCATTTTATTTTTGTACTTTATTTTCTTTACATCTAACATATAACTCCTAACTGGCCGCGGTGGGTCGCCTCCCGTTACCGTTTAATTTCTACACTCTAACACCCTAACCTCTAACCGTTTAATTTTAGCATTCCCCTATCACCGCCTTAAAACCCCGCAGAGAGTGATATCTCGCGGCGGTTTATTTAATCCCCTTTTTATTTCTTGTTACATATATTTATATTATAGTAAAAATCCCGCGGAGGGTAATACCTCGCGGTGGTCTTTTATATATATTTATATTTATTACAATAAAAATCCCGCAAAGACCAATGTCTCGCAGTGGTTCGCTTTTGTTCATATCGCTGTTATGACTGTGTTGAATAGTATCATGTTGTAATAATATACTCTCGTTTTCTCTATTCTATTACCAGGTTGTCATTAGGACATACTACCTGCTTTCCCACATCACACCACAAAGCGCACGTTCTCCTTTAAGAGGGAGAGAAATCTCCCTCTCCTTCGTCCCGTGACGTTCGTCCACATCTCTTGACGATCACGGTGGGACCGCTTTTGTTTTCTATGGTTACCCAAATATTTTCGGCACCCACGTGTGCCCCTCCACTCGGCACCCACGTGTGCTGTAACGACCCGAGAATCCGATTACCGGGAAGGCCCGATAACCCGAGACTCGCACCGCCACCCACGAGCCCGAAGACTCGGAAGGGTTAAAAGGATGGTGTGGAAACTACACAAGCATCACAAATAATTGCAGAAATTAAACAGTTATGATATTAAGCAGGAAATGAATTAACATTTTACATGGTCCACAATAAAATAACAACAACAGCAACAGTAGTCCACGACTAGTATAGTGACAAGAAAGAAAAGTACAGCTACACGGGGCATCCCCCGGCTCTGACCTCTGGCACTACCTCTGGGCACCCGCACCACGCTTCCGCTGCGCTCCTGACACGCTCCCCGAAGGTGGCGCCTCACCTGAAACACGGTGAAAACACGCAGGGAATGAGTCTCGGAACAAGACTCAGTAGGGATCACTCGAACCCTACCTCGTAAAACGAGAAACCACTACCCTAGCGGTAGGAAGGTACCTCGGAAAGGAAAGCCCTGTACTCTACAGAACTAGACCCTAACGGCACGCAAACCGACACACGTGCCACGGTACGAGAAGACCGAAACTCAACGGTCGAACCGTCAAAACCCGAAGGTCGGAAACACACGACTGACAGTCTGACACTCCGTACTCAACAGGAGTACCACCCACTAGAAGCACAGCCGGTAGCGTCCCCTGACGTCTTACACCGCACCGCAGGTGAACCGCCTGACATGGTAGGTCCTACCCGAGGCGCAAACACCGTACAAGTAACTACAACAAGTGACTAGCTGGGGTCACGCCCGTCGACGTGGGTCCAACCGCCCCCAACCACGTGTGCACACACAGACCGCGCGTCCCTGGTCTGGCCCTCTGACCGGTTTTCCCCTCAGCCGGACTCTGGCTGCAAGACGTGGGGCCCAACGGTAACCGGTCCACAAACCGTCTCTAAAGGTCAGCCCGTACACCACTCCCTGGTGCGACTAGCACACGCGTACTAGTAGGCTACGACTAGTGGAGGGTCACAGAAGGAGTAGACTCTCAAGTCTCGGAAAACAACGGTGCAACTGCAGGTACGAGGAACGCTCCTTGTACCAACACCGACGCACGGTGACCAGCTGACAACAACATCTCCCGGTACACTCTGTACGACGAGAGACACACCGACGCAACCCGTACCCTTGAACGGTCCACACTGGGCCGCCCACGGAAGTACGGTCACACAGGGACCGCACAAGGATTAGAACGGTCATATCAGGACCGTTCCACCCAGGGTCCAAACGACAGATAAACGGCCAACACAGGACCGTTCAAACAGATGTGCGGCCAACTCTTGACCGCACGTGGGTGAGGAACGGTCACCTACTGGCCGCTCGTCTCCCAACGGTAAAAAGCCTGGACGGTTAGTCCTTAGCCGCACTTGTGGAAGGGCGGCTACGGCTTAGCCGTTCAGGTGTTGTGCGGTCAGGGCCAGACCGCACATCCAACCATAGCGCTAGGGGATGTACGGCCAGCACCTGGCCGTGCAAGGGGTTATGCGGTCAGCTCCTGGCCGCACATCCCAGAGCACTGCACAACGGTCACAACCAACGGTCAAAACCCTTGGGGTTGGGCGGTAGCTGTGGGGCCGCACATTAGGATATGCGGTCCCACGATAGACCGCCCAAGCCCACTGCGCGCCAAGCCTCACCCAAAGCGCGCCGAGCCGATGAACGGTCCGAACGGAACCGCATAGGGGTTGTGCGGCCACTGGTTCGACCGCACATCGCTCACCGGCGAGAAAATGGCGAACCTCACCGGAATCGCCCAATCGGCCTCAAAACAAACCCCACGGAGGGGGAAATGGCGAGAGAAGAACCCCCAAGCCCCCTAGCATGCTCCTACGCCCTTAAACCGTGAAATCGGGGCTCAAAACGATGGATCGGACGAACTCACCCCGCGGCATGATCGACCCTTCCCGGCTCAAAATAAACCCCTCTCGACCTCGTCTCGAGCTGAAACTCACGGGGAAGGAAGACATGAGGCTAAGGAACGTCACCCTACCTCCGGTCCGCGACGAAACGCTCCGATCCGAGCTCGAAGTCGCGAAGAACGCCGCTAGAATCTCGCCTCTCCACGCCTCCCACGCTCGCCGTATGCCCGCACGATCGCCTCGCCGCCGCCCACGTCACCGCGCCGTCGCCCCGCCGCCGTCTGCAGCCGGAGGGGAGCTCGCCGTGGCCAACCGGGAGGAAGAGAGGGAGAGGGAGGGAGACACGGTGGAGGAGGAAGGAGGAAGAAGAAGAGAGAAAAGAAGAAAAAGAAAAGAAAAGAAAATGGGAATATATAGAAAATCCGATTTTTCGGAAAAATACCGAAAATTAGAAAGATACATTTCCGGAATCCTCGGAACGCACCGATCGCAACGGTACCACTCGTGCCTCGGGGAACTGCCCGGTTCGCCCGCAGCGAGCGTCCGAAGAAAAAGCCGAAACACACACCGGAAATCGGAAAACACGCGCGGAAAAAGCCACGGAACGCCTCCGGGCCTCCGAAACGACTCCGGATCGCGCCGATCCGAACACGAAAGATGTCCGAAACGAAATTTCGGACACAACGGAGCCGGACACTCCGAAAACTAGATCCGGGACCCATGAAGAAGGATCCGAAAGGTCCGGGATATTACAGCCCTCCCCCCTTAAGGAATTTCGTCCTCGAAATTGAGAACAACCCAAGGGGAAAGAAGAGGAAGACTCACTCAAACAGATACGGGAACTGCTGACGCATCTCGTCCTCACGTTCCCACGAAGCCTCACCACCAGAGTGTCGTTGCCACACGACCTTTACCAAGGGAATAACCTTGTTCCGCAGGCGCTGCTCTCGCCTATCCTCCACGCGGATCGGAAACTCTGGGAGAGAAAGATCTGGAGTCACCTCAGGCCAAACGGAAAACTCGAGCACATGAGAGTCATCGGGCATATACTTCCGCAACATAGAGACGTGGAACACGTCATGCACCGACGCCAACTCAGAGGGTAACTGCAACCGGTAAGCAACCTCACCGATGCGCTCCACAATCGCGAAAGGACCAATGTAGCGGGGACTCAGCTTCCCACGCCGTCCAAAACGCATCACCCCCTTCATCGGAGAAACTCTCAAGAACACACGATCGCCCACGGCGAACTCGAGGGGCTGCCGCCTACGGTCAGCATAGCTCTTCTGCCGACTCTGGGCCGCCAACATGTTCTGACGAACCAGGTGCACAACATCCACACATTGCTGCACCAATTCCGGTCCCGTCAAAACACGCTCACCCACCTCAAACCAATCAAGTGGAGTCCGACAAGGACGCCCATACAATGCCTCATAAGGAGCCATGCCGATGCTCGAATGAAAGCTGTTGTTATAGGCAAACTCCACTAACGGTAGGTGATGAATCCAACTCCCCTGCCACTCCAGGCAGCAGGATCTCAGCATGTCCTCCAAGGTCTGAATGGTCCTCTCAGACTGACCATCTGACTGTGGATGATACGCCGAGCTAAATGCCAACTCCGTGCCAAGAGCTCGCTGGAAACTCCTCCAGAATCCAGAAGTGAAGCGCGGATCCCGATCCGACACGATCGAAATGGGAACCCCATGCAACGGCACGATCCGCTCCACATAAAGACGAGCCAACTTAGGCACGCTCCAGCTGACCTTGACCGGTAGCAACCGCGTCACCTTCGTCAGCCGATCCACCAGCAACCAAATACTGTCCTGCCCAGTCGGGGTTCTGGGCAACCCCACCACAAAATCCGTGGTCACATGGTCCCACTTCCAAGCAGGAACATCCAAGGGCTGGAGAGTACCGCCTGGTCGCTGATGCTCCGCCTTCACCTGCTGACAGATCAGGCACCTGGCCACAAACTCGGCCACATCTCTCTTCATGCCAGGCCACCAGAACTGCCTCCGCAAGTTCCGATACATCTTCGTCGCACCCGGGTGCACAGTGTACCTGCTCCCATGAGCCTCGCGTAACACCGCACGACGAACCTGCTCCTCCGCTGGGACGTACAGCCTGCCACGAAACCTCGCAGCACCGTCCTCGCCGAGCTCCACATCAGCCATCGCAAGAATCCGGGGCAACTCAGGGTCCGCATGCTGAGCCTCTGTCACCTGACGACGAATAGCAGGAGTGACAGTCAGACTCGCAAGCACTGCCAACCCTGGCTCCTGGGGAATCTTGAGCCTGAAAGATACTTCGGGCACCTGTTCCCAGAGCCTCCACTTCCTCAGCATCAAGGTACTGACCGCAACCTTCCTACTCAAGGCATCGGCGACGACATTCATCCTGCCCGGCTGATAAGACAGGGTGAAGTCATAGTCCTTCATGAACTCCATCCAACGCCTTTGTCTGAGGTTCAGATCTCTCTGCGAGAACACATACCTCAAACTCTGATGGTCAGTGAACACCTCGAACTTCTCACCGTACAGATAATGCCTCCAGATCTTCAGCGCGAAGATCACTGCCGCCAACTCAAGGTCATGGGTAGGGTAGTTCTCCTCATGGGGCTTTAGCTGCCGAGATGCATAAGCCACCACTCTACCATGCTGCATCAGAACAGCACCCAATCCGACGCCGGAAGTATCTGTACACACCACAAAACCTCCCGATCCAGAAGGCAAAACCAACACCGGAGCCGAGGTGAGCAATCTCTTCAGTTCCCTAAAGCTCTGCTCACACTCCTCGGACCAGACGAAAGGCACATCCTTCCGCGTGAGCCTCGTCATCGGGGTCGCAATGCGAGAAAAATCCTGGATAAACCGGCGATAATAACCCGCAAGCCCCAAGAAACTCCGGATCTCCGTCACCGACCTCGGCCTCGGCCATTGCATCACAGCCTCGACCTTGGCGGGATCCACGGACATACCATCACCAGAAATCACGTGCCCCAGAAAGTGCACCTCACTGAGCCAAAATTCGCACTTGCTGAGCTTCGCAAACAACTGGTGATCTCGCAACGTCTGCAGCACCACACCCAAATGGTACGCATGCTCCTCAGCAGACCGCGAATAAACAAGGATGTCATCCACGAAAATGACCACGAACTGGTCCAAATACGGGTGGAACACCCTCTGCATCAAGTCCATGAAGGCTGCTGGGGCATTGGTGAGCCCAAACGGCATCACCAGAAACTCATAATGCCCGTACCTCGTACTGAACGCAGTCTTCTCCACATCGGACTCGCGAATTCTCAGCTGATAGTAACCGGACCGCAAATCAATCCGCGAGAACACTCGCGCAGACTGAAGCTGGTCGAACAAATCATCAATCCGCGGCAACGGATACTTGTTCTTAATGGTCACGTCATTCAGCTGCCGATAGTCAATGCATAGCCGCAGACTACCGTCCTTCTTCTTCACGAACAACACGGGCGCACCCCAAGGGGAAAAGCTCGGACGAATGTACCCCTTGGCCAACAGTTCCTGCAACTGCGCCCTCAACTCCCTCAACTCCGCGGGGGCCATACGGTAGGGAGCCTTCGCCAAAGGTCCCGTACCAGGTACAACCTCGATCACGAAATCGATCTCCCGCTGGGGAGGTAATCCAGGCAACTCCTCAGGAAAAACATCGGGAAACTCGCACACCACCGCAATGTCCTCGACATTCGGCTCCATCCGGTCAGACACAACCACTGACGCGAGAAAACCCTGACAACCTGAATCAAGCAATCGACGGGCTCGAATAGCAGAGATAAGAAATCGAGAAGAGGCGGAACGGATACCTTGGAAATAGAAGGTCCTCTTGCTCGGATGTTGGAAGTAGACCCTCTTCATCCCACAATCCACCACCGCTCCATGAGTCTCGAGCCAATCCATGCCTAGAATCACGTCGTAATCCCAAAGCTGCAACGCATACAACCTGCCTGGCATACTCCGCCCATCGATCCACACCGGAACCTGGTCGAAGCAATACGGAGTGACCATAAAGTCACCCGAAGGCAACTCCACAGCCAAATCACAGGACAACTGGGTCACCGGCTCCTCGACGTTCGACGCGAAATCCTCCGAAATGAACGAATGAGACGCGCCAGAATCAAATAAAACCCGAGCCGCACAACCCAAAATCTGAACGGTACCTTCCACGAGCTGCGACGCTACTGCCTCTGCCCTGGTCAAGTGCGTGATCTGGCCACGAGCTCTCTGCCTGCCTCCCACACTAGCTGACCTGGGTAGCGGCGGATACTGTCCCTGCTGCTGCTGCTGCTGGGAAACCTGCTGCTGCGGCGGCCTCTGAGGACAGTCACGCGCCATGTGCCCTGGCTGGTCACACCGAAAACAGATGATCGGCGCCGTGCACTGCCTGCCTGGGTGGGTCCCACTACACCGTGGACAAGGTCCTCGCGATCCACCCACCGATCCCTGTCGCTGCAAAGGAAACGGCTGCTGCACACTGCCCGATGAAGCCTGCCCCTGATCTCTGGACTTCTTCTTGCCGAACCCTCTCTTGAAGAACTTTTTGACCTTCGTGCCAAAGGACGCAGATCCTGTCACCGAAGCTGCCGATGCCGGTACTCCTGAACCACCCGACGCAGACTGAAAGAAACCCTGCTGCTGAGTAGCCGACTGCTGGCTGCGACCTGACACAGACTGCCCCTGGCTGATCGGTCCTCGAGTCCTCTGCATATCCATCTCCAAGGAAATCGCAACACGAGACGCCGTCTCGAGATCAGTGGCCCCATTCGCGATCAGATGGTGCCTCAGCTCCAGCCTCAAGCCCTGCACAAACTGCGTCGTCCTCACCCTCTCATGCTCCATGATATGAGGTGCGTACCGACCCAGCTCGACAAATCGGGCCCTGTACTGCAACACGGACATGTCACCCTGCACCAGCTCCAGAAACTCCCGCATCCGCTGCGTAGCAACAATATCTGGACAGTACGTACGCTCGAAAGCACTGACAAAGTCATCCCACTCGATCTGCTCAAGCGGACGAAGCTGAAAGGACGTCTTCCACTCGGAAGACCACCACCTCCGAGCCGTACCCTGCAACTGGTTGTAGGCCAACACCACTCTGTCCTCGACAGCACTCTTTGCAGAACTGAACACCCGCTCCATCTCATCAAGCCAATCACGAGCCGCATCAGGGTCTGCCTGGCCGCTAAAGTAAGGTGGATGAAACTGCATGAAATCCCTCACTGCTCGGCCTGGCCCACCCCTGACTGACGAGCCCTCACCGGCCTCTCCGCCGAACTGCTGAGCCATGAGATGGTACATGCCACGGAGAAAACCCTCGGCCCCCGGAGCCCTCGCAGCATCCGCGGCCTCGGTAGCTCCCGGAACTCTGCTATGCTCCTCCTGGTCCCTCTGGACCCCCTGCTGGATCTCCTGACCTCCAGCCGACTGCCCCTGCTGAGAGCGAGAACTCCTCCTCGGCGCCATCCTCGCTCCTTAAGCACAAGACAGAAAACTCAGAAACGGAAGGTCAGAATAAAACACGCGGTGCCCCATGCCAGCGTCACATGTACATCATCGTTGTGGACTAGTGGACCAATACAATTACCTATGATTCTCATGTAATTCCACAACCGCGCTCTGATACCAGCTGTAACGACCCGAGAATCCGATTACCGGGAAGGCCCGATAACCCGAGACTCGCACCGCCACCCACGAGCCCGAAGACTCGGAAGGGTTAAAAGGATGGTGTGGAAACTACACAAGCATCACAAATAATTGCAGAAATTAAACAGTTATGATATTAAGCAGGAAATGAATTAACATTTTACATGGTCCACAATAAAATAACAACAACAGCAACAGTAGTCCACGACTAGTATAGTGACAAGAAAGAAAAGTACAGCTACACGGGGCATCCCCCGGCTCTGACCTCTGGCACTACCTCTGGGCACCCGCACCACGCTTCCGCTGCGCTCCTGACACGCTCCCCGAAGGTGGCGCCTCACCTGAAACACGGTGAAAACACGCAGGGAATGAGTCTCGGAACAAGACTCAGTAGGGATCACTCGAACCCTACCTCGTAAAACGAGAAACCACTACCCTAGCGGTAGGAAGGTACCTCGGAAAGGAAAGCCCTGTACTCTACAGAACTAGACCCTAACGGCACGCAAACCGACACACGTGCCACGGTACGAGAAGACCGAAACTCAACGGTCGAACCGTCAAAACCCGAAGGTCGGAAACACACGACTGACAGTCTGACACTCCGTACTCAACAGGAGTACCACCCACTAGAAGCACAGCCGGTAGCGTCCCCTGACGTCTTACACCGCACCGCAGGTGAACCGCCTGACATGGTAGGTCCTACCCGAGGCGCAAACACCGTACAAGTAACTACAACAAGTGACTAGCTGGGGTCACGCCCGTCGACGTGGGTCCAACCGCCCCCAACCACGTGTGCACACACAGACCGCGCGTCCCTGGTCTGGCCCTCTGACCGGTTTTCCCCTCAGCCGGACTCTGGCTGCAAGACGTGGGGCCCAACGGTAACCGGTCCACAAACCGTCTCTAAAGGTCAGCCCGTACACCACTCCCTGGTGCGACTAGCACACGCGTACTAGTAGGCTACGACTAGTGGAGGGTCACAGAAGGAGTAGACTCTCAAGTCTCGGAAAACAACGGTGCAACTGCAGGTACGAGGAACGCTCCTTGTACCAACACCGACGCACGGTGACCAGCTGACAACAACATCTCCCGGTACACTCTGTACGACGAGAGACACACCGACGCAACCCGTACCCTTGAACGGTCCACACTGGGCCGCCCACGGAAGTACGGTCACACAGGGACCGCACAAGGATTAGAACGGTCATATCAGGACCGTTCCACCCAGGGTCCAAACGACAGATAAACGGCCAACACAGGACCGTTCAAACAGATGTGCGGCCAACTCTTGACCGCACGTGGGTGAGGAACGGTCACCTACTGGCCGCTCGTCTCCCAACGGTAAAAAGCCTGGACGGTTAGTCCTTAGCCGCACTTGTGGAAGGGCGGCTACGGCTTAGCCGTTCAGGTGTTGTGCGGTCAGGGCCAGACCGCACATCCAACCATAGCGCTAGGGGATGTACGGCCAGCACCTGGCCGTGCAAGGGGTTATGCGGTCAGCTCCTGGCCGCACATCCCAGAGCACTGCACAACGGTCACAACCAACGGTCAAAACCCTTGGGGTTGGGCGGTAGCTGTGGGGCCGCACATTAGGATATGCGGTCCCACGATAGACCGCCCAAGCCCACTGCGCGCCAAGCCTCACCCAAAGCGCGCCGAGCCGATGAACGGTCCGAACGGAACCGCATAGGGGTTGTGCGGCCACTGGTTCGACCGCACATCGCTCACCGGCGAGAAAATGGCGAACCTCACCGGAATCGCCCAATCGGCCTCAAAACAAACCCCACGGAGGGGGAAATGGCGAGAGAAGAACCCCCAAGCCCCCTAGCATGCTCCTACGCCCTTAAACCGTGAAATCGGGGCTCAAAACGATGGATCGGACGAACTCACCCCGCGGCATGATCGACCCTTCCCGGCTCAAAATAAACCCCTCTCGACCTCGTCTCGAGCTGAAACTCACGGGGAAGGAAGACATGAGGCTAAGGAACGTCACCCTACCTCCGGTCCGCGACGAAACGCTCCGATCCGAGCTCGAAGTCGCGAAGAACGCCGCTAGAATCTCGCCTCTCCACGCCTCCCACGCTCGCCGTATGCCCGCACGATCGCCTCGCCGCCGCCCACGTCACCGCGCCGTCGCCCCGCCGCCGTCTGCAGCCGGAGGGGAGCTCGCCGTGGCCAACCGGGAGGAAGAGAGGGAGAGGGAGGGAGACACGGTGGAGGAGGAAGGAGGAAGAAGAAGAGAGAAAAGAAGAAAAAGAAAAGAAAAGAAAATGGGAATATATAGAAAATCCGATTTTTTGGAAAAATACCGAAAATTAGAAAGATACATTTCCGGAATCCTCGGAACGCACCGATCGCAACGGTACCACTCGTGCCTCGGGGAACTGCCCGGTTCGCCCGCAGCGAGCGTCCGAAGAAAAAGCCGAAACACACACCGGAAATCGGAAAACACGCGCGGAAAAAGCCACGGAACGCCTCCGGGCCTCCGAAACGACTCCGGATCGCGCCGATCCGAACACGAAAGATGTCCGAAACGAAATTTCGGACACAACGGAGCCGGACACTCCGAAAACTAGATCCGGGACCCATGAAGAAGGATCCGAAAGGTCCGGGATATTACATGTGCCCCTCCTGATTGCGCCCGCGTGCGCTACATTCGTGCTCCCAGTAGCACTCTTGCCATCGGCACTCACGTGTGCCCCTCCACTCGGCATTTTAGCATAATTTCGGGGGATTCAAAGTGGCCTACAGGTCCTTACGTGAGCAAGGTTGTCTCATTCCAACTGTAAGTTTCAACAAATATTTGCCCCGCCTACAGGTCCTTACCTTGCTAACCATTTAATTAAGGAATTTCTTCCTCCGGCTGTCTCATTCCTCGTCTTGATGACATGCTTGACATGATGAGTGGAGCCACCATCTTTTCCAAGATTGACTTGAAAAGTGGCTACTACCAGGTCCGGATTCGACCAGGGGATGAGTGGAAGACAGCCTTCAAAACAAAAGAAGGTCTGTATGAGTGGCTTATCATGCCGTTTGGACTATCCAACGTCCCAAGCACTTTCATGAGACTTATGACAGAAGCCCTTCGTCATCTCATTGGTCGCTTTATTATCGTCTACTTTGACGACATTCTCATCTCTAGCCACAACCCTCAGGATCACATCCACCATTTGAGGGAAGTTTGCGAGACTTTGAGGAGAGAAACCATGTTTGTCAACCTTACTAAATGTGAATTTATGACAGACCGGGTCACTTTTCTCGGATTTGTGGTTTCAAGTCATGGATTGTCTGTGGACCAATCTAAGGTCCGAGCCATAGTAGACTGGCCAGAGCCCCAGAATGTCCATGACGTTCGAAGTTTCCATGGGTTAGCCACTTTCTACAAATACTTCATTCAGGGTTTTAACACAATTATGGCACCCATTACAGATTGTATCTATAAGGGGAATTTTGAGTGGACCAAAGCCGCCTCCCATGCTTTTTCGTGTCATAAAGGAGCTCATGACCAAAGTCCATGTCCTCCGCCTGCCAGACTTTTCCAAAGTTTTCGAGATATCCTGTGATGCCTCTAGCGTAGGAATATGAGGAGTGCTCAGCCAGGAAAGCCACCATGTGGCTTATTTCAGTGAGAAGCTTTCTGATGCAAAACTTCGTTACTCCACATATGATAAGGAGTTCTATGCCGTGGTCCAAGCCCTCAAACACTGGAGACAATATCTCTTACCTCAAGAGTTTGTCTTATATTCAGACCACGAGGCTCTGAAATTCCTTAGCTCTTAGAAGGGCTCTGAAATTCCCACGGGCTGGGCGCGTCGAGCGCGTGGGCTGGCCGGGGTCAGCGGTGCAGGGCTGGGCGCGTCGAGCGCGCGCGTAGCAGGCGGGGTCTGCAGCGGCCGGGTGCCACGCGGCGCACAGGGCAGCCGGCAGCAGCGGTTGGGCGCGCAGGCGGGCGCGGGTGCCGGCAACGGTGCAAGCGCGTGCGGGGCTCGGGTGAGTGCGGATCGGGCTCAAGCCAGGTGCGCGGGCGGAGGCGGGGCCGGGCGCGGCAGGCGGGGCGACGGTGGCCTGGCGCTATGGTCGGTGGCACGCGGCGGTGGGGAGAGGGCCGTTGCGGCCGCTCTGCTTTGAAGGGGGGGCACGGGCGACGAGGTCAGCGCCCCGCGAATGTGCCTTTTTCCCCCCTTTTCGTTTCTTCTGATGCGCTGAACGAGAGAGAAAGAGAGAGAATATGGGAGAGAGAGAAAGATAAAGATAAACCGAGAGAGAGAAATATAACAGAGAAAGAACTGAGAGAGAAAGGAAGAGAGATAGAGAATCCGAGGGAGAGAATAACAGAGAGAGGGAGAGAAAAATAGAAAGAGAGAAATGGGGAGAGAGATAGAACGTAGGAGGTTTTTTTCTCTTTTTTTCAAAAAAATTTTTCCTCTATTTTTTTTTCAAAACTCTTCTCAATCAAGATCTTTCTACTTCTCTTCTCTCTTTTTTTGTTTCTTTTTTTTTCACTCTGACAAACTAGAAAGATAAAGAGAGAGACGTCGGGGACGTCGGGCTCGTCGGAGGCGCCGTGTTGGGCTCTGATACCAAATCTAACACGGCAGCGACGTGGAAATAGATCGACGGTAGCTCTAGGAATGCGAACGGGACGGGATAACGTGCTACCTCACGCAGCTCGGCCTCACGCCGGACGGTCTCACACCAGGCGACACTCGGATCTCACAAAAAATGAGAAGAGAGGGAAGGAGAGGGGTGAACAAAGGGGCAAGGCTCCTTTAACACAATTCATTCATTCATATCATTCATATCTCGTAACACACCCTTAGCCTCCTATTTATAGGAGAGGCCATAACATAAATATCATCTAACTTCCACTAATTATGTTTATACCCTAGCCTAACAAGATAAAACCCACCCACCTAACTTTGACTAGTGGGTTTAAAATATAATATTTTGACTTAATAAAATTAAAATACACACATGGTTAAAAACACCATAAAATACACACAATACACACATATGTACGGATACGTACTCAGGACGCCGAGTCTTCAAGCGAGTTGCCAAGCCATAAGCTCGGTGCAACCGGGGCGGTGCGGCGTGGGCTCCGAGTAGTTGGCCCGGTAGTGGGCCCGGTGTCCCCACCAGTAACCCTAGGTTAGTCGAGAATAACCTAATATATCTGACCCGCTTTGGTTTTCAAGTCCGAATACCGTATTCAATCTCAGAGAGTCAAACACAGTGCCCGAGTTCAGTTAACATCACATGTGTGAGGGAGAGTGTCCCCCCCCCCCCAATTCTCTCTCATCGTGTTATACAACCTCCCAATAATTCGGTTAAGGGCCTCCCAGAATAATTGCTTTGGCAATCAAATTGTATTTTAAACTTATCCCAGAGTTAACCCTAGGCCAAAATCGGGACAATTCACAAACAAAGTGCTGCTTAATAATTTTAAACAGAACAAACAAATGTAAAAATGTATTTTAAATTCGAATTTATGATCATTTGTATACGAACTAATTTAAATTTCAAATAATATTTTCATTGTTTTACAGCAGAAAAAACTACACAGGACGGTGATTTAGAAGGGCGTTTGATGCATACGCCATTACCACCGGGAACAAGCCTGCAACGGGAAGGGGGGAAGGAGAGGGGGAGGAATGGCCAATCAAGAAATAAAAATAACTCGCAAACATTGTATTTTGAGAAGTTCAGAAAAAAAAAGTGAAATTGGAGCTGGATTTAGGGAAGAACAGAAAGAGATCGTGATTAAGAATGAAGCAACCAGCAGATGTCAGATCAAGAACTACGATTGCGATCTACGAAATTGGGAATCCGGCAATAATTAAAGAAGAAAGAAAGAAAAAAATTAAGACATAGAACACATAGCTCTCTAAATCGCCCCTACATCGGCTCCCTCAACAGAAACTAATAGGAAACGGGGGCGGCCACCCGTCAGCCGCTACTTGTGCGGCGTCACCAGCGCCTCGATAAACCTCAGCCCGTCGAACTGTGGAATGACCGCCTGGTTCCTCTTCTCTGCCGCTGCAGAAGTCGGGGTAGAACACGAAACCTGATAGATTCCACCAACACGCATCACCACATAGAAATCACAGGGGGGGATCACTTGGGAGGGGTGGGGGGAGGGGTAAAAGGGGGAAGAGAAGCATTACCTGGTAGGCGGAGGCGACGACCATGGAGGAGAGGGCCATGAGGGATGACGCGAGGAGGACGACGACCGCCTTCATCGCTGGATGATGACAGACGACGACGCGGGTCCGAGACCCAGCAGAAGCCAACGGCCGCCGGAGACGCGAGGAACCCCGACCGATGCCTGGACAACCCTCGCCTTCGTTTTTCGTACATGGTTCATGGTACGCCCAGAATTTATAGGTGGGGTTTAATTATACTCTCAGTCCCGTGTAGGCCTGTCAACGAATACGGATATTATTCGGATCCGCTTCGAATTCGAATCCGTATTAACGGATAATATTCGAATTCGTATTCGTTTTTTCGGATACGGATAATATCCGAATTCGAATCGGAGCGGATACGGATATTATAATATTCACTTCGAAAAATATCCGTTCGAAATATTATATATCATATAATACATATTTTTAAATAATATATTATAAAATAAATAATATTGTAGAGAAATTTAGAGATTTTATAGTTATATTTTATTTTAGAATTTATTTTATATATTTTTGATATTTTATAGTTATATTTTATATACTTTTAATATTTTATAATTATATTTATATACTTTTAAATTCGAATTGAATAATTCAAATTTTAAAACGGAGCGGATACAGATAGTCATATATTCATTTCGTATCCGAATTCAAATCGGAGCGGATCAAAATCGGATAATTCGAATTTTAAAACGGAGCGGATACGGATAGTCATATATTCGCTTCGTATCCGCTCCGTTGACAGGCCTAGTCCCGTGTTCGGAGACCTGTGAGTTGCGAGATGGGCGAGTCCAAGTGGTGTACACATCGATGCCTATGTCCTATATGCGAATGTCACAGGGTCGGTTGTATGAATTGAATGACGTCACACATGAGAGATTTTTATAATTACATTCCTATTTATTTAGTCAATTTCAAATAATCCCTGTCATGTTTATAATATCAAAAAACTCCTTCAATTCAATTTCCCTTCCGCAGTATGTCCTTGCAATTAAGAGATGTTTAAAAATGACATCTTTTTCGAGAAAAATTCCTTCTCTCAACTGTAAAAACACCCAATTACCTTTAAAATCATTAAGATTATTGCTTCCCTACCATATTTGCTCTCATCCCCCACCCTTCTTTCTCTCTCGCTCTTTCGAGCGCTAGAGACGTCTCTCTCCACCAACACTCGAGGGAGAGATCCCGATGCTCACTATCTCAGTCTCCTCTCTTTGATCTCTTGTTAGCAGTTGGACATACCCTAGTGGAGAGTGAATAGATGTATCAATAAAAAATAATAACATATTAAAAATAATTTTAATATTACAGTGGAAAATAAACTTGAGAACACAAGCAAACCATAGAAAATACTAGATTTTTATACTGGTTCGGTCAGCTCTCCTTGACTTCCTTACGTCCAGTCCCCTACAACTTGCCCGAAGCTTTCACTAACCTTTTATCCAATGTTACACCAATTGTTTTTTAGGTCACCTCCCTAGTTGATCTTAACAGGACTCAACGGATCCTATCCCAGTGATTTTCAAGGAGCCACGTAACTAATTTTGATCATATCTCAGCAAACCAACCAATCACACCTAGTGACTTAGTTTTTCAGGTGATTTCACAACTATTAGTTTTTCAAAAGATAGTCATCCAGCTGATTAATTTATACGGTATCAATAGATTAACCTAATGCAATCATTGCTAGTTACCTTAGAGCAACAAATGCTCTTCTTAATGTTGAATAGACAAATACAATATTCTAAGTTATGCTCCTAGATGAGCAGATAGTGGATCTACATAGTACGAAAGAAATAAATGCATTGCTAGATAAAGAAGGAAGACAATGGAATGTCATTGAAGAACAATATCCTCCTTTTTAATGCTTCTTAGGATGAAGGGCTTCGAAGATGAAGTTTTCAGCACGATGAACCCCTCCCTTGACTTGTGTCACACACTGCTAAAATAGAAACACGGGACGTGGCGCATTAACATAACATACTTGAGAGTAGTAGCACCTTGATCATTTCGCACATAAAACATTCGTCATTACATACGAATTATGAAAAAAAATACACAAGGACTGTTTCCCATTCATGATCCATAGTTAATTAAAAAAATTATCTTGGTAGAAGCCCACACGGGCAACAAAGCCAACAACATAGAAACAAAAATACAACCAACCTTCCTACATCATTCGGCATATGCAAACGGGCTCTTCTCGCTGTTGTTCCGACTATGAGATGGCCCCCACTCACTACCCTAGGACCAAAAACACAATAGTTTAAGTACAAGATTCAATGGAACTCCTAACATTGACCCAACAGTCACCAGCCAATTGGGGCCACTTATACTAACCGTGACCTTTGAATAACTACCACAATCATAAACATGATACAATTATATTTAGTACATCTAAACTTGAAGAATGTGACATAACTATAGATGGTATGATTTAGTCTAGTAAGCATAGGCGGATCAGCTATGGGGGCATCCTATCCCACTCTCCAAGGGTGACGAGGTCAAAGAAGAAAACATGAAAGCTAAACATAAAAGCTACATATATCATGGCAGAACATGAACTTACAACATGATTTAACGGCATGAATGAGTAACCTAACATGACTTGAACATAGAAAATGTAAACGTGAACATTTCATACTAGCAATAAACATATCTGGTCATGCTTTCTTATCAAGAAGATTAACATGCATTACCTGTGGGTGAGCATACTTACACCTACATACATATAGCACGCACAACTTACATATCATATTCATACATCACCGTATCATGAAGCTAACTGTAGATCCCTAGTAGAAATCTCCAACCATCTCCCACTAAACCTTAAACCGCCTTGAAAGAAAGGTTAGCAAAGATTATCCCAGCCAACGTCCTAATGTTGTTTTAGTTTTCCTTCATGGAAGCCCCAAAAGAAATTTGACATAAGTCTATTGATCTCTAAAAGATAGTAGCTACTAGAACAGATAACACTATCACAGTGTATAAAGGAATGGTTAAAAGCACATGTTTAATCAATGTAAGCTTGCCCTGTGAAAAAGAAATGACGCTTTCCAAGACTACAATTTCGCATGCATGCTAGCAACAATATGTGACAAAAGGGATCTCTTTGTGTGCCCATCACAGATAGTAATGCCCAAAACTTAAGAGGAAGATTGCAAATCTACTAATGGGGATTATGGAATGCTGTAGGTTAGAGAGAAAGGAACAGTGCAAAATAAAATTGCTCTTGGAACTATTGGCAAGTTGTCCTATAAAAGATTCATACCTCTTAATGAAAGATATGAGATTTCAAAATGAGAGAGCTCTTCTATTCATAAAGATGATAATATCATCAGCTAATAAGACATGAGACCTTGAAGAACATACTCTCCGAATCATGAAGAAAATCACTTGATGAGTAAAAAAAAAACTCGAAAGATCTTTGCTGAAAGCCTCCTTGATAATAATAAAAAGAGATGGTGCTAGCAGGTCTCCTTGCCGAAGTTCTTGAGAGGACTTGAAATACCCACTAATATGCCCATTAAATATAACATAGAACCAACAATTAGATAACAAATGTTCAATTAGCAAAATAAAGGAAAGTGAGAAGTTGAATCTCTTCATGACTGTAAATATGAAATCCCATTCCATACGGTCTTAGGTCTTGGCCATATCAAGTTTAAAAGTAGCATTACTATCCCGAACTTTTCTTCGAAGTTCCTAAACAATCTCTTAAACAAGAGAAATATTTTCAACAATATGCCTTCCCTATACAACACTCCCTACTCTTTAGAAATAATTAATAACAATATCTTGGAAAGTTTTGTCATCGATAATGTAGGATATTATCTTGTTACATAAATTGCATAGGCTGATGGGACAAAAGTCAGCACAAGACATGAGGGATTCAACTTTTGGGACTAGAGCTATAATAGAAGAAGTACGGCTTTGTGAGAGGGAGAAGCAGCAGAAGAATTCATGGATAGCAGCACATGGATCAATTGAGATAAATTGCCAATAAGTTTGAAAGAAATGACTAGTAAAATCATCTGGGCCTGAAACACTATTTAGAGACAGAGAAGACCACATTTTTAATAAGCTAGTTGCTTCCTCAAAAAGCTAAATTATATGTGTTTTATAACTCATTCATATTTATTTAAATAATTCACTTGAAATTTAGTTTATCTCATTTAGTAAGTCGATGAACGATGTCAATGGGACGGTCTAGACTAAGTTTTAGGAAGGTTGAGCCTAGCCAAGATGACTAAGTGATGATTAAGATAAAACAAGAGATAAAGGTGGGCTGGGGCAAGGAGAAAAGTTGGTGAGTATAAGGGAGACAAATATGTGGTGATAGATGCATGGGGAGATAGAATGGGAGAGAAGAGGTGACATGGCATTAATTAGGAAGAGGAAGAGGGAGGTAGAAATGGTGGATGGGGTCTTGGACAATGAGCAAGAAGAAGAGGTTGGTGGCAATGAAGGATGTGGTGGTGGCATTACTGTTGCACGGGGGTGTTGAATCTATGGCAACAAGTAAGAGGAGGAGGGAGTAGAGGCAAAGAAGTGCCTACAATAGAAATACGACTTTGTTTGGGACTTTTAATTGGCCATAATGGCTTGTTGCACACCCTGTCTAATTGCACATTCACAGTGTGACATAAGTAAATTATTATTTTTTTAAAAAAATTCTGAAGTGAAGGCCCACCCCTTTAACTTGCCATACAAGTCACACTCTCATTCAATAGTCTCAAAAAATAATAATAAAAAAGAACATACTATGCGAATAGTATTTTTTGCTATTGACACAGGTCGTTCTTTTTCTTTTGATTTTTTTTTTTTACTCATTGGGTGGAGGTGTGTATTGAATGATAAGTTAAGTGAGGTGGACTCCCACCTCACAAAATTTTCAAAAAAGAAAAATGCGTTGCACACCCTAGGTGTTGTTGGACCCCTTGGTGAGTTTGATGATTTAGTTTTGATGTTGACAAAACTTGTGTGCATGTGGTATGCAAAATATCAATTGATGAATGAATGGTTAATCAAGGATATCATGCAAAATGTGATAACTTTGCTTTGCATGATTGAAATTCATGACGAATACCCTCTTGAAGTCAAAGGATTGGATGAACATGTACCGCGTCATCAACAAGACCAAACATGTTGAAAATCCCATGCAATGACCACTAAAATGAAATGGTAAGATCCAATATTGCAAAACAGTCATTGGGATTGTGAAGGTAACAAATGTTCACTCTTATACTTTTCTGGAAGGTTTTGGATGTTTGGTGATTAGATATAATCATTGTGATTTCAAATGCAAATTCATGCATATCATTCTTCACATGTTGAACTTGCATATTGATTAATCATGTGTTGTGAAGATTGGTTGAAAAAGGTTCTTCTGGGTTTCACATCTTGCTTACATTCATGTCGATAGGTCATTCATGGTAGGTGTGTCTCAGTGATCTTCAAAGAGCATTCTTGCATATTCTTTTAGAGGTTTTAAAAGGTGAAATCAATTCGGGGTTCATAATGCAAACATTGGTTAAAATTTAGCATCACATTGAGCATTCATGTCAATTAAACATAAGGATGCATGTTGCTTGGTTTGATTGGGATTTTCATGTTGTCAATTGGTTTCATAGTGTCCATTTGGTTGCTTTTACATTGAGATATTATGTATATACATCTTACTTTTAAACCCTTGGCATTAACCCCCCGGATCTGTCAAATTTGTTCTGGTCTGTCTTGTGCAGAACCAGAACCGGTCGACCGCCCCACTAAACCGGTCGACCGAATCTGTCAAATTTGTTCTGGTCTGTCTTGTGCAGAACCAGAACCGGTCGATCGCCCCACTCAATCGGTCGACCGATTAAATCCAGATAGAACCCAGTTTTGTCCGGTCGACCGACCCAGTGTAATCGGTCGATCGATTTTTCTCTGCTACCCCAAAACAGAATGGGTGATTGGCCCGGTCGACCGCCTCAATGAATCCGGTCGACTGGAAATTCTCTACTACGAAACCGAGCTTCATGAAATGCATCCGAAAACCCACTAAACCCAATCCATTTGTACTCCAACCTTACCCATTTGCCCCTAGGGTTAATATACATATGTTTAGGGGGTTTTCTATGGGTTTGGTGAAGGGTTTATAAGTCTTTTCATGCTTCTATTGTTGGCATATATATGAGTTACGAATTTGGGAGATCTTCAAGGGTTTCTAATGTTGTCTATCTATCTTGTAGGAGAAGAAAGGGAGAAGGAGAGAAGCTGAGCAAAGATCCAAGGTTTTCATATACTTTCGATCGTTTCTGGAGTTCGTGATTGAAGAAGAAAAGGAGCGGAATGAGAAGGGGAACGCGAGGACGTTCACATCGTCAACATCTGGCTTCCTTCCAACCCGAGACTTAGAGAAGAATTTCTATAGCCCTTTCTTTCCTTGGAGAGTTCTTTCTAGATCTTGTTTGTGTCTAGTGGAGTCATTTACTTCATGTTTCCATGCTTGTATTGACCAGGTTTTTATTTTTGTAACTTCAACTCTGTGAGTCTGTTGACCGTCTGCGAACGGTTGTGGTGTTCTTGTGCCGCGGGTGTTGCGGCGAGTGTGTGTGTTTGTTGATCCATGGTAGGATCGTGTAGGAGACTATGTCTCCGTGTCTTTTGGGGTGGAAGCTCTGTGCGCTTCATTTGAAGTAAGTGGATCCTCACCGGTTCGGTGAGGGGTGGACGTAGGGAGCCCGTCGTGGTCCCGAACCACCTAAAAATCCTGTCTCGCATCTGTATGCTTGTGGTTTGATTGTTATTATTTTGTCTTGATCGTGTGAGAACGGTAAGCGTGAGAGAATTCTTTTTCTTATTGCTTATACTCCGTAGAATCATTCTCTGCTTTGGTATCTATTTTAATTAGCTGTGTTGAAATTTTAAAAATTACCATTGCATTTGGCGGGGACAATTCAACCTCCCCTTCTTGTCCATACGAGGACCTAGGGACAACAGATGTGTACCAAGGCAGGATGGGTAGCAAGCCTTTATGTTAAATGAGACGTGCACCTAGAGTTTTCCTTCAACCACAAGGTTCTCTAAATGGGCCGAGTTGGGCCTAGAAAAGCCCAAGCAAGACCTTTGATGAAATTACGCCCGATTAGGCTTAGCCAAACTGAAGGGCTAGATTGGTTTCTTGATTTAGTCTTATTTAATCGAGGTAGTGTGAGTTGGGTCTCTAGTCTAACCTGCTAAGTTGATATCCCAATTGACATGCAAAAGATGAACAAGAAATACATAAATTTTCACCCGATAATAACCCTTTCAAATATCCTAAAAATAAATAAGTCAATATCATATAAATAATAATAAAATCTCAAATTAAACTTAACTAAATTTGATTTTGAAATATATAAGGTGCTACTTGGTAATACTATTGCATCAATTGGATCCTACCAAAACCATGATATGACATGTAATTTTACCAAATGATCGCATAAACTCGAGTAGAGGAAAATCTGTCCCATTTAATATTCGAACCACTGTGAGTTCATGGGATATTATGGAGCCAATGTGGGACAACGCCACTCCCTCCATAGTATTATCGGATTCTTAACGGTTCCGATGGGGTCCAACTCTCCAACCCGGTCCCCTCACTACTTTACAGCTACGAGCCTACGAAGTTACGAACTTAAAAGAGCGGACACCGGGGGGCGCGGACAACTGAAAAGGAGGGGTGGCAATAAAAGCCCTCCGTTTCGAAGCTCCCGTTCCTCGTTCTGCCTCTCGAAGAGAAGGGAAGGGAAGAGTGCAGCGTGGGAACAGGAGAGGAGAGGAGAACCCAGCATGGGCGGGCGCACCGGGAAGGGAGCAGCGGGAGTGACTGCCGCGGCGCCGCCGCCGCATTCGCCGTCCATGTGCGAGGCGCTGCTGTTCGCCACCTTGTGCATCGTGGGGCTACCCGTGGAGGTCCAGGTCAAGGACGGCTCCGTCTACTCGGGGATCTTCCACACCGCCTGCGTGGAGAAGGAATACGGTAATTGGGGGCTCCCCCTGACCATTTTGGGATTGGCTTTGTCTTTAGAGATGGATAAGTGAAGTCTTCACGGGGTTGATCTCCAACGGAAAGGGGGGCAGTATTGTCTATGCGATCTAATAGGATCTTCCTGTTTGATGTTGCTGGAAGTTTGTGGATCTCCCATTGCTTCAGATGCTGCGGTTTTTGCCGTGTTCTGAATGTGTTGTTTTGTTTGCTGTGGTGTCTGTCACTTGATGACGTTCTCACGCTGGTTTTAATGCAAATGTTGCTGCCGTCGAGATCAGACTGGCATCTCTGTTGCGTTTAATATTATTTTTGAGATTTGTGTCTGCTCAATTTGTTTTGGATCAAGTAGGTTATGAGAGCTTTCATGACCTAGGATTTCTGCTGGACCCTTTACTTAAGATATTATATGTCTAGTGTGTTTGTGAAGATTTGTTTTGATTGGCTTAACTTTATTCAGGCATTGTGTTGAAGAAGGCAAGGAAGATTGTTAAAGGAAAGTGTAATGGGAACCTTGGAATGGGAGCTTCTGTGGATACCCTTGTTGTACTTTCTGGTGACCTTGTTCAAGTCATTGCGAAGGTAAATTACATTTGTCTTCTCTCTTGGAACGTCTGAACTTACGGACAAGATCTTCTGATATCTGATGATTCAATATCTCTTCCCCTCTTGAAGGGAGTCCTTCTTTCTACAGAGGGAACTGTGGCAGATGTTGAAGGTGATGGTGTAGAAGCCGTCGCTGGATCTGTTCATTCACGTTCTTATGACTCTGTTTTAGTAAGGCATGTTGCTGAGAAAGGACCATAGTTTGCTTGAATCATACATCTACTTATTTTATCTTCCAATGGCAATTTCGTCTGCATCATTCTCAACTATCTTTGAGCCCAAGGCTTGCCGTGGTGGTCTCACCACCTCCCCCCTTTTAGGGGAGGTCTCGGGTTCCCCCTCCCTGTTAAAAAAAAAAACCTAGCAAAAACAAATCTTTTCTTCCCCTGTTACCTTTATAAGGAAGAAATCTCCTTTCTTGTGTAAACGATTTTCATAATAGCACATAGTGGACTCTGATCTCATTAGATTAGAACAAGAATTGTGCACACACAAAATATATGTCTTTTTATCATCTCTGTTAGAGTTCCATGCTTTTTATCATTAATTTTTTTTCATGCTTCTAGTGTATCTCATTAAATTTTTTTTTTGCTTCAAGTTTAGGTCAGTTTTTTATATAGTAGTTTTTTGTAATGATGAATGCACTTTTAAAGGTTTACTTTTCTTTAGGATTTCTTTTGTATAGTTTCATACAAGAAACATATATTCACATTAACCATTATATGCAGGGGACTTTATCAAGATGGAGAAAATAAAACTCCTTATTGTTCAAAAGCAGGTCAAGCTGATATAAATGCTACTACAGTGCCTAGTGGAAGAATATTGCTAACAAAGACTTTGGAAAACACGTATGAAGTCGAAAATGGAAAGGGAAATGACATCTGTCCTGAAAAGGTGAATGCAGCATTATGCTTGCTTTATCATGATTTGAATGTACCACGGAATTTATGTAGAATGTCACATGGATTTCTTTTGAATTAATTTTGTGACTCGTTAAAGTTTATCCTGCGAAACATAAGCCTCTTTTGTGATGCATATATAATTTTTCTTTACATATCCTTCTGCTTCACCATTTTGCTGCATCTACCTTAGGTAACATGGATTTGGGTCACATCATGTCATGTTTATTAATATTATTTCTAAATAATACTGTATCAACATAGATTAAGAATCCATTGTCAATTATTTATAGAAGGAAATGTAGATTTGCTCTCATAAGCAGTTATTCAACTCATCAAGTTGCCATTCCTGATATGATCTAGGTTTTTGCTTTCTACCGGTTGTAGATTTACTCTCTTTAGATGCTTAATTTTGGTGCCCTGCACTTTGGCAGATCGAAGAGGATTTTCATGTTCCAGTTATTTGTGTTAATGAGAGGTAAGGTTTGACATACAATAACAGATTTGCCATAGAGATACAATTCTTCTCACCGGTTTGAACATTGAGAGTAAACACCTAGTCTTGTTGATGTCTTGAACTATGGTTGCTCTCCATTTTGCTCTGCTGGCAGACAGGTTGGGAAATGCAAGTCTGATGGAGAAGCGGTTCCCTGCAGTAACATATTTGACGCTACTCTGGAGACAATTGTATGTTTAAGTATCCAGACATTGATATTTATGAACAAATAGCTAGGAGATAATGTGATGCGTTTTTGCATGTTAATTATATCAATCTCCTTTTCTTATGCAGAGTTTACCAGAAACCTGTTCTTCAAATCCCTCTGGTGAGTTACTTTTCAATCACTCACCTTTCTAAAGAATCCAAAATTTATATTTTGACTTGACATGCTCTCTGCATTAGAAAGGCCTATTTTTTAGCATGGATTGTTTACTCACTCAAGGCACTGAACTATTCCTTTTGCATATATATACCTCAGATTCAGCTGATGTCTGCGTTCCCCAAGTAAATTCCGACACCCATAGGAATATTGTTTCGAAGATAATGTCTGGTGAAAGACAGTGTAGTACTGTCATGATGCCCATCAAGGTTGAACCTTCCGACATTGAAATGGCAACATCCAGGGCCATATCTTCATCAAATTTTCATACTCCAACCCATTCAGGTTCAGCGATGCAAGCCAAAACTTCTTCATTTCCAAGTTCATTGGATATCCCAACTCTGACTGCTTCCTCAACTAGTCTTGCTAGCAACACACGCACAAAGGTGAGATATCAATTGTTATTCACATGGAAACATTCATATCAATGATGTCCAAATGCCCTTTTTCTGTTCCAAACTGCACTGGAAGGTAACAGAGAAAATGTCATATTCCATATACATCATTCTAGAAAGACAACTCAGAATGGTCAATTTAAATTCATACAGTCATCAATGTACATCATCCATTTGGTGACATGGCCTATGCCTGACCATCAGGTGAGGTAAGGGCCAAAAGTTAACAGTTAAGGATTTGGATTGAATTATTTAACATCTGCATTTAATTTTTCTTTATTTGTTATTTGGTTTTCATTTATTAAATTCCTGATTGTAGATGAGATGTTAAGAATCTATTGCAGGAATTTAAACTCAACCCTGGAGCAAAAACATTTTCACCATCATTTGCAAATCCTCCATCAGTTGTGCCTGTAGTGTCCACCGTGACAAATATAGGTTATGTTCCAAACACCTGTCCAATGCTGCCTATTACAACTGCGCAGCCAGCAATGGAAGTTGGCCCAAGTACAAATTGTTCCTCTGTACATACAAAGTTTGTTCAGCACATTAATGTGGCTCCTGGAAGCATGGGTCCTGTTTCTCAATTCCCTCATCCTGTAAGTACTAATTCATAAACTGTTATTTCTACTTAAACACCTTGTCAGCATTTTCATATCCATGAGTTTGTATTATCATCTTTTTTCAATGTGAAATATTGTCATTCTTTAATGCCAACCTCTTATTATGCTCTTAAATTATGGTTTCCAAAAACCTAAAAAGCTGAATTCCAATTATCTCAATTGATGTAAGACACAAAACTACTTGATATTGCATCATTTATTTAGGAGCTGCAACCTTCCTCTGGAAAAATAAATACTCTTTCAAAGCAGCACCTATTAAAACTGCAAATTCCATTTTGTGCACCATAACTATTATCACTGCAGCGATGCCGGGGTACACTACATATTACCATGTTGGTACCATGGACTCTGAGGAACTCCAGGGGTTAATAAAGGACTAGGAAAGAGAGGCAGTTCAAGACAATTGACAAGATGGGAAAGAATATCTGGGCTACCGGAGCAAACAATTACTCAAAAGCTTTATAACAAATTAACCATTTTGATGGGATAAGTCAACTTGTTCATAATATAGCATGTTGATATTCCCCCTCCCAGGGCATTATGGTTGAAAACTGACTGCAACACTTATTTGTTTCTTGCATATTCTTACTATCTTGTTTTCCTTAGATATGTCAAGCTATGTTTGAGTAAATTTTCATCTGTTGAAATTGTTGCCTTCTTCTTTTTGGTGATTTCTCATTTTCATGTCTGTTTACAGATAACTGGACAGGCGGGTACCAAAATTCAGCCTCTTAGACTCAATGGGCATTATAATCCTATTCAAACGGGACCTGCATATTTATTTCCAAACTCTCAGATGGTAAGTTTTGAGGATATTTTTTGTTAAAAAATTATGGCTAAACTTTTAGTCCATATTTGTCATTTCTGCTTTACTACCCTTTTAAATTCGTCATAATGAATAGGTTACAGTTGGACGACGAGGTCAGGTCATGTATGTGCATTCTGTGTCTCAGGTATGAAATAACTTCTTGGTGCAGAAATTTGTACTCTATATCTACTTAAACATATGTCTCTTTAGTTTTCACTTCGGAATACAGTCATCACATGTAATATTCATATGCCATTGTATGGACTCAGGCTTGTAATGCTATGACCATGTTCTTTTTCTTTTCATTTTGAATTTGACATTACTTGGATATCTTTCAAGGTGATTTGGCCAGCGAGTTGGTTAAATTAAGGGTGTGTTGTAGAAGATTCATGTGCCACATGGTTTTGAAAGCCCAGATCAGCCATCAAATCAACTAACCAGAATTGATATTGATTGATCAGTCATGGGCATTGTTGTGAAGCTATGAAGCATGGAACTACAAGACCCCTCCACTGTTTTGTGGAGCTGGAGCATCTTGTATAGGGAGGCAAGTAGCACCTTTGATATGGGGTCATGTTTCTCTAGGATCATTGGAGTTATGAGTTGTACATCATCGAAGTGGATTCTCTTGCATGGTTATGCACTTTTGTGTTGGTGTATCTATACCTTAGTGTCTTTATCCCTCCTCAGTTGTTTCTCTTTAGTTCTTGGCGTATCTTGTTGTGACGGTGTTGGACCGCAGAATTTAAAAATAGAATAAAAAAATAAAGATGCACGTGTTTTTGCTAATAAAAGGAAATGTGAGACAAATTGTTTCTTTAGTTTATTAGCGTGTGCACTATTAGTTCCTCACTTTTAGTTTATTAGACGATTAGGGTTCGGATGTTGGATGTTTCACCACCAACCATAGTTGGTGTTAATTTACATCGGCTTAAAGTCCGAACACCTTTGATTAACTGTCAAAAGAAGACTTTTAAACCTCTAGCAATATCTATTGTGATCTTGAGGGTTTTGTCTAATGATCATAATCTTAGGGATCTTTCATTAGAGAAACATACTCTTGTAGGAAAATTAATGATTTTATTCCTTGAATGCATAATATAGATTGCAATAGGTCTCTTAGGACTTGTTCATGTGGCCCCGATTATGTGATCGGGTCATTTGACTTACATTCGGTCGCAATCTGACAGTTGGATTTATTTTTGGTCAAGATCGGACCATTTGATTTGTTCTTAGTCAATATCTAACCGTGAGATTTGAATCTTGTCAAGATCCGACTGCTGGATTTGTTCCGGATTGAAATTTGACCATTGAATTGACTTTAGGTCAAAATCCGATCGTTGGATTTGTTCTGGATCAAAATCTGATCGTTGGATTGGCTTTAGGTCAAGATCCGACTGTTGGATTTGTTCCAGATCGAAATTTGACTGTTAGATTTAAGTTTCATCACGATCGATCCGTTGGATCGCCATATGATCGCAAGCGGATCGTTGGATGAGCTTGTGATCAAGATCGGCTATTGGATTAGCTTGTGATCAGGATCCAACCATTGGATCGGAGTTTCATGACAAGTTGACCGTCGAATCGGAACATCATCATAGTCTGCCTTGTGTTTTAAACTAATTTCCATTATGCACATGAGGACTTAGGAAAAATACACACAGGGGCATATGTGCATTTTTTAATTTTTATTTTATCACATACACATGATTGGGGCATATTATCAATTTTTGCTTTTTGTAGAAACAACCACAGACAAGGACGTTTACACTACACACAATTTCAGATTTCTTCAGAAAACACCCAGCAGAAGGGCATTTACACCATTTCAGACTTGTGTAAACAATACCCTAAACAGGGGTATTTACATAATCTCTGATTTCTGTAAACAATACCCTGAACAGGGGTATCTACATAAATTCTGATATACACCTGGCAGGGTACATGCACAATTTTGTTTGAACAACACCCACCAGCGGGGTATAGTTGTAATACGACACACTAAAACACTTGTACTCCTTGCACTTGAACACCTTGGACTCCTTGCACGCCTTGGTCGATCCTTACTTGATGCTTGATTCCTCCCATGGGCCAACCTCCCTCTATTTATAGGAGTTGGGGGGTCTTAACTGGGAGTGGTTGACATGGATCAAGTTCTCCCGGTTAAGACCCAATAAATGCGAGGGGAATTTAATTTGAATTGGCCCATCAACCTCTCCTGGTCGAGCCCGAATTTTTACATAAAGCCCTCTACTTTTTCTGGGAAAGACCCGATGAGGACAGAGGGGGCTGTCGCTTCCTCTCAACCTCTCCCAGTTAAGGGAGAGGGAGAGGGCCGCACGTGGGCCCCATGCCCTCTCATTCTCCTCAACCTCTCCCAGTTAAGGGAGAGGGAGGTGCGAGAGAGAGAGAGAGAGTTGCAAGAGAGGAGAGAGAAAAGAGGTGAGATGGAGGTGGGCCCTGCAGGCCTGCTCAACCTCTTCCGGTTAAGAGGGGAGAGGGAGGAAGGCCGTGGTGGGCCCCTCTCCCGGTTAAGTGGGAGAGGGAGGAGGGTGCCGCTGTGGCCCCACCTCCTCATTTCCTTCAACCTCTACCGGTTAAGGGAGAGGGAAGTCCAGGAGAGGGAGAGGAGAGAGAGAGAAGAGAGAGCTGCGGCTCTCTTTCCCTGCTGGCCAGACCTGGTTGGGCCTATAAAGGCCGTTGAATCTTTTCTCCTTTTTTATTTGTGTTCTCTTCTCCACAGACCAATGTTGCAGCGACACATGGGTGTGTGTGTTTTTGTTGTCTCTTCTGCGACGTCGATGTATTGCTGCAGAAGAATTCTGTTTTGTTGCGGTGACCATTTGGAAGATCCCGAGCGACTCCTGGACACACGGAAAATTTTATTTCTTGATGAAACATTGTGACATGTGCTTTAGTTTTGCTGCCTGCCACCTGTTTGACAAATTGCGCAATACAAAACACAGAATTTACGTGTAATTCCGTCCATCCGAATCCCTAGGACGTATGTATGATCTGTAAATACAACAGGACTGGTTTTGTACCAGTTTTATGCTGTTGTTTGTCCAAATTAATTTTTATTTTCCTTAATTAAATGAGAAATTTATGGGTTCAACAGATGGCCTTTAATTGAGAGAAGATTCACAAAGCTGTTAACCCTACCTCAAAAGCAGATACAGAGGACTTTCCATCCTGGTCAGTGCCACCTATTGCTGTGATGACACAATCTGGATGTCAAACTTCTTCCCGAATCTTGTTAAAACACTTATATTAAAGTGCTATCCAACTCCAGTTGAGTCTGCACAAATGTCAACTTATTCCATCCCCCAGGGCCAGGGGAATTTGGTCGACCATGCTTTGCCCATTGCCATTGCATCAGTTTCATTTCCTTGGAAATAGACTGGTTCCGTGCCCCATTCCTAGCTTAACTATCTTAACTTTTTGATCATGGTAAAACACATGACCTAATGCTCCAGATGGGTCCCTGCACGTACCTGAATCTGGTCCCTCAAATGGTCAAGTAAACATGTGAGAGCTGATATGCGAATTTATTCTTAGCCTACATCCTACTTGCTCATTCATGTTCCTAGCTATGCAAATCTAGCTTCCTCACTACTTTTCAACCATCGTCTGTAACCCATAAACCCTTTTTCACTTTCCAAAAATCCTGGTCCACCATCACCATCATAGGCTTCACCCATTTATTTGGGGTCAGCTGTATGATTGCCTTCTGCTGCTTTAGAACTTTATCCCATTTATCTGCGATTGGCTACAAGAGTCCTGTCTTGCTACTTCATCTTATCCAATGCTATATTCATTGTGAACATCTTGAAAAGCTATGCCCTTTCTTATTACATCCCCTTATCCCATTTCTTAGGGGTGACTGCATGATTCCTGTCTCACCACTTTACTTTATCCAATGCCACATTTCTAGTTACACCTAGAGATTTGGTCAGCTGCATGAATCTTGTCCGACACTTTGTAACTTTATCCCATTTATTTTGTGTTGGCTGCGTGAATCCTCTCTTGTCACTTTGTTTTATCTAAAGCCATGTTCATAGTTACACCTGGAAAGACCATATCCTTTCTTACTGAGAACCATCATGTTTAGGGTTTCCCTGAGTCCTTTCGCTATCCACAACTTGAAAATGATTAAACCTTCTAAATGGTCCTGAACTTGGGTGCTGGTGCACATGCCTAAACCATTAAAGTCTATTGTCCCTCAGCTTAGTGTCAATTAGAGCCATTGTTGTCATGGCTGGTGCCTAGGTGGGCAGGCACTTGCTGGCTTACCTATTTTTGGGCCAAAAGGTGACTTAGGCTGTGGCTTAGACATTTCAGGCTTCGCTGGCTTACGAACGGCCCATTTAGTACCAACCGGATTTATTTTAAAAATGGATCCTCTACCCCCTTCCCCCCACCCCACCCAACCCTGATCCTCACGAGGGATGCAAATGGACTGGGTTCAGTGTGGATACATGGTGTATTCGTGACTCTATCTGACAGCCAAACAAGCTACCTTTAACCTGCTCGTATCCTATAAGAAATGACACGATCCGAACCCTTAACCCTATCCGCTAATGTTAATGGTATTGGGTACAGTTCTGCATACTAATCAGTGATTCGGTAAATATATAATATTTTAAAGAAATAAATATTTTAAAGTAACTCTACAATAATAAAAGAACTTTTCAAGTAATTTCAACTAAGGAATCTTATAAATTGTTTCTCACTCATATAAATATCTCCAAGTTTACAAACAAATAATTTTTGAAATAAGATTTATATAAAATTTGCTTGCATTCATATATTATGCATACTTCCAACTTCCAAGTTCTAAAAATAAAAGTGTTGTGAAATAAATGAGGGTTTGGTCAATGAAGACCCTTAGATCTTAATCTAAGGGTAAAAAAATATAACAAGTATTTGGTCAGAGCCAGTCAGCTCCCCCTCCACCTGCTTCCTTCTATTCTTCATTTGTTTCTATAACTTAACAACCCACATTAAAAATCTCTTGGCACCTGCTTCAATTTTCTCCATCTTTATCCCCCGCAGAACACTTATGAATAATTGTTCAGCCCTAGAAGTTTGTGGTTAATATTGTGAATGAGCCAATAGCTGTTTTACAATGCATCTATATGATTGTCACATGTCAAACATACAAGGGGTCTTTGAAATCTTACGCGGGATCCATTTGCCAAGTGGAATGCTCCACCTTCTGGTCAGCAAACTTGTTTTCCAGATAGTCTTCTTTCCTGCCCTAACTCACATTGAGATGAGCCATAAGTCACAGGTGGGCACATGTTCATTGTTGGCAAGCAGAAGATAGCAGAAGGTTTGTGCTACTCTGTACAGTAGTCAGCGGCTAAGGATGGAAAGGGTAAAATTTTCAACTCTGTACAGCAGTCAATGGCTAAGGATGGAAATGGTAAAACTGTCTTTTTGGGAGACATAGGGTGGCAGGATGCAATCTCAAAACTGGCTTTGGAAATAGTAGCTGGCCTTCGCAAGGAGCAATCTCAGTGGAACAGGCATGCGCATCTCCAAGATTATTGTTGTTGAAGGCAGAAAAAGGATTTGGGATCTTTGGGACAACAAAATCCACCGTTTTGCGAGGATTGTGTGTCTGTTATGTGTGGTGTTTCCAAGTCTGTTCACTGTAGAGGATCTACAGCTGGCGATTTTCAGGGAGGAGAATGTTGTGTTGGAGGACAAGGTTACCAGATCTGCACCAATCATGATGGGTCTGGGAATGGAAGGTCTTCTGGAAGCCATGCTGACAGTTGGTACTAGTCTGGGATTATAGGGAAATCTGGCAGGTCATAATATAGATTCCCGATTTCCTATCCAAAGTGCTAGTAGCTGATGGGTTGGCAGAGGAAAGGTCGCACGTATCCAATTCAGTGACAGAAGATATTGCATTTCCTCTGTTGGATGATCTTTCTCCTTAGCAATATTCCAACAATCCTGCTGAGTGCTGACGGCTGGCCACAGGAGAAACTCAAGTTGACACCACGACCACAGCCAGAACCTGAGTTGGCAAGTTTTGATTTGCTACTGTTGAACCCCGCAAGTTTACAACATTTTTCTGATATTTTCAAAGAAATCTTCAGAAATTATTAAGTTTATTATGTGATGGCAAGAAATGATATAAAATCGAAGTCGTCATATAAACGCCCCCGGGATTCTTTCGGGTGGAGTTATTTACATAAACCCTACGTGCTTTCATGCATGAGAATTTCATCAAACACCTTGTGGGCGGCATAAGGCCACATACCCACACAACTAAACACAACAAAGGAGTCAATCTGGCCTTCGTACTTGCACCACAAGAAGGGCAGACAAGTCTTCCTCAGAAGAAAATAAAGCAAAAAGACCTCCACGTGCTGCAACCCTGGACTCCCAGCAATAAAAAATTGCTTGAAGGGACATGTCAGGGCTTTTATAGCTCTTTGGAGGCCAACAAACCCGGAGGGACCCCCCTCCTCCGCCTCTCTTTCTCTCTCTCTCTCTCTCCCGGTCTTGTGCATGACCGGAGGGACGGTTGCGCAACACCGGAAGGATGCCCCTCTGGCTGCGCATGCACCGGAGGGAGCCCCCTCTGGCTGCGCATAGCACTGGAGGGAGCCTCCTCCGGTTGTGTGCAGGCGGTGGGAGGCCCCTCCAGTCCTCTTTCTCTCACAATCAAAAAAGAAAAAAAAGAGAAAGACTTACCACCGGAGGGAGGTCTCTCCTCACCTTTCTCCTCCACACAAGCACCAGAGGTACGTCCTCTTGCAATTAATGCAGCACAACTCCACCGGGGGAGATCCCTCCTCTTCACACCCCAACTCCTACAAAAGGGTGGGTGCGGCCAACACTTGGAACAAGAAGACGAGGAGAAAATCCTTGACTTCACTTGGAAAACCAAAGCTTGAAGACTTCTTTTGGAGTTGAAGACTTGCCTTGAGCACTTGAAGAGCTAGTGGCCTCTCCTGTTCAAGAAAATAATTTGTTGAAGGCCAGATTGTATAAAAACCCTCAAGCTAGGGTATGTTGACAAAAATGGCCCAGGCATGTGGGATATTTCTTGAATTTCAAGGGAAGTATTCTTGAATGATGGAAAAATTGTGTGAAACCCTAAGTTCTGAGAATTTGATGTCGAAGTATGAGAAAAACCCTGCTAAGTCCAAAAGTTGCACTTTTACCCCAAAGTCTTGTCAAATTGTACAAATACCCATGAAATTAAGGAAAAATCTTGAAAATTTCAAAATTGAAGGAAAAATGTGCCAGTTTTCAGAAATGACCTCCAAATTTTGGAAAAGTCCTTTTTTGTCCAGAAATCCAAAAATTGCATTTAACCCTAGAACTTTGCAAAATTGCATAAATTCCCAGAAAAATTACAGAAAAAAATCTGAAAGGACAGAAATTGCACAAGAATGTTTTGATTATCCTAAAATTGTGATGTTACCCTCATCAAAGAGAAAGTTACAAATAAACCCGTGCTTAAGGGAATTTGCAAATAAACCCTTGTTTAATAAAAAATACAAATACATCGTTATTCATGTGGAAATTGCAAGATTGCCCTATGTCCATGGGAATTACGCTCTCACTCTTATTCCCAAAAGGAAATATCAATCATTACGAATATGCCCTTCTCGGACATAAATAAATCCGATCATTTGATTATGATGATACGACGATCCAACGGTCCGATCATGATAAAATTTAAATCTAACGGTTGGATTTAGATGAGATGTAAAACAAACAGCTAGATCTCAACCTGGAGTTGAATCCGGCGGTCCGATCTAAGTTCGATTTAAATCCAACGGTCGATTTAAGCTAAAACCCTTTTAGGGTATCTTTGTTAATCACATGGGTTCAGACTTTATGCGATGTAAATTGACATTGACTACGGTTGGTGGGAACAAGTCTAGTACACGAACCCTAAATCGTCCATTAAATATAGAACGCAGAAATAATCATGCATATGCTAATTAAATAGCTAACAAATGTGCATTTCTGTTTAATAAATAAACACAATTTTCTATAATTTTTCCACATGTGAAACAGACTGGCACATCTGATCGGACTTTTCCTCTCTTTCATCTTTCTGCCAAAGAATTTCTATATCTTTACAAAGGCTGTGATACCATCTTCTTTTTTCTGTTTCTCAGGGGGGAGAGGGCGGGAGCAAATCGACCTCAAGCAAACAACAAATGCAACAACTCAACAATGGCCGCAGTCATGTACGGCCTGCAAGTTTTCGCTAACCATGCTAGATATGGATATCTGGCGACGCCATTAGTATTCAGTGATTTCCTAATTGTGGTAGGATCCCTTGGGTGTGGCCCTGGTAGCTGAGCCAGCATCAGCCGCACCTACAACCGATGGGGGCCCATTCATTACAAGGCCGAGTTTTCTCGGTCAACACAATTAATTTCAACTCCGCTCTTGCCAAATGAGGGCAACGCCGTAGCCGCAGAGGTAGAAAGCCAACAGTGGCGATTTCAATGTGGTGTCGACATATAATATGAATCCCCAGAGAGAGCAACGACTTGCTAACCCTCCAGTGGTTAAACGACCAACTGTTGTACCCAATAATTTTGTTGTCGCGGCAAGTTCCGTGCTACCTTACATCCCGCTCAATGGCCAGTCTTCCCGAACTTCGGTGGCTGAAGACATCATCGCTCAACGACGTCGTTTTATCGGGTTTTCGGACCTCCGCCTTTTCTTTCCCTCTGGCGCCATTTTGTTAGGGAAATTAGACATTGGGAGAAGATGATACGGGGGGAGGATACCGAGGACACACAGGGGAGCATGAAACTGGCAGCAACATGACCGTCTGACGACGAGGATCAGGAGGGCTCCATGAGTGTGAGTGTATCAGGTGACTGGGAATTCGGGTACAGGACGTCATCCCCACTGACCGCAAGTGATCGATGTTTATTTACATTGGATTGAATCTGAACACTTTGGTTCATTCCATCGTGAGGGGTAATATTGTAGAAATCCATGATATAAGAGGAGGGGGATGATCATTGTTACGGCGAGAATGTACCACACCAATGGTTTGTAAAATTATACAATCATAAAGGTGAGAATAAAATGAAGACAATCATCCACGTTTCATTGATATAGGCAGTGAGAGGCATAACATGAGTACAGTGAAAGTTCTGCATTGAGTGCAAGCCACGGGACAATTCCGTCACAAATGTCGGTCCCCGGGTCATTGCATCATAAACAACTCAACTGTTTACATGGTAATGTCCCAAGCAGGGGACTATGTGTTGGAAAGCATCAGCCCCAAACGTAGCACTGCTGGTGTTGAATTGATTGTGCATGGATCCAGGTTCTGCCCGAATTGAGCAGTGGGACATCCCTTAGAACACCAGCGTATCGGAATGGGTGTGCGCTCGAGCGATGGCATGTTGGAACAACAGATATGCCCCTATGTCGGGACGCAGTTCCATGCCTTGACCGAGACATGCAGAAGGGCGGTGGCACAGCTGTAACTGTAAGAGGGGTGGCCAGGATGTAACTAATTCGGACCAGAATTGGTTGCTGGAGTAGGAGGCGTATCTAGATCATAATTGACATGGTGCAGAACTGAATACAGGCTAGGGATTGAGATGACTGGAATAAAATAGACATCGGGGGGAATTATGGCCCATAACATAGTTGGATGCTGGGTTAACTGGGACAGTTGAGCCCACTGGGATAGTTGGACAAAATAGGACAGTTGTATAAACTGGGACAGCGGGATAAACTGGGGTAGTTGGATAATTGGGGCGGTTGGATAAACACGGATGGTCGAGTAAACTGGGACAGCTGGATAAGCTGGGGCAGCTGGGTGAATTGGGGTAGCTGGTCAAATTGGGGTAGCTAGATAAACTGGAACAGTTGGATAAATTGGGGTAGCTGGATAAGCTGAGACAGCTGAATAAACTGGGATAGCTGGATAAATTGGGATAGTTGGATAACTGAGATTGAGACAGCTGAGTAAGTTGAGATAGTTGGATAAACTGGGATAAGCTGGGACAACTGTAAAGAAATTGAAGAGACAAATTATTGACAAAAAGTCAGTGACGCTAAGAGTTCGGGAACAATTTAGCAACGCCCTTCGGGGACCAAAGCTCCCTTCTTTTATTTTATAAACATACAAACATACCCTATGAGAAGGGCAGTCAATAACACAATCGGCAGTAACAACACAGTCAACACCTCTGCAACACAATCAACACCTCAGAAAAGACTAGGCTCAGAATTGTAAAGAAATGCCAACGCCTCCCCTTTGTCACTTCAATGCCTTCGTCGTTGTTGTCGTGGGGTCTCTTGTCCATTGGGATTCCCTCATATTTATAAGCACAAGGGCAGATTGTTTGGTGCGCTGGGAGAGGTCACCGGGACAAGGTGAGGGCACTGGCATGAGCCATCTCGTCTAATTGGGGTCTCTCCCAACCCTTAATTTGTCAAGGTGGGGGCGTTTGCTACTATCAATTTGTCAAGGTGTGGGCTTCGGGCGACGAAATGTAGGGCTATTCATAATTCGGTTCAAATCGAAAAATCAAACGGAACCGTTCGGTTCGATTCGGTTTGGTTCGGTTTGAAGTCGAATTCGGTTCGGTTTGGTTTCATAATGTGTGAAACCAAACCAAATTGAATAAACCGAATTTATTATTTATATATTTTTATTAATATTATATATTATAAATATATAAAAACATTTTAAAATTTAATTATATACACATAAAACATGTAAAATATAAGTATTTTTATTTTTATATTATATATATATAAGTCATTAAATTTATATATATTATAATAAAATATGAAATTTCAATTTGAAATTGAACCAAACTGAATTTTTCCGGTTTGGTTTGGTTTGGTTTGATGAGAAAATTCGGTTCGGTTCGGTTTGGAAAAATATGGTCCCAAACCGAAGCAAATCGAACCATGTTCACCCCTAACGAAATGAACGTGGACGCTCATCAACCTACTTTGGCCGGGGTGAGGGCGCTGGGAGCCCTTACTTGGTCCAACTACAGCCGCTGGGCGACGGGGCTTCGTCAGTTGTTGCTGTGGACAAGGTGGCCACTCGAAGGAAGTATCCCGTCAAGGTGGGGGCGCTGAACGCCTTCCTCCAGTCTAGGTGGCAGCATGGAGCGGGGGCGATGTTGAGAGAGCAAGTTTGGTTAGGGTGGGGGCGCTGAGCGCCCTCACCCTGTCAAGGTGGCAGTGGGAAGTAGCCATGGAGCGCTGGAAAGCTTGATTGGGTCAGGGTGAGGGCGTTGGCTGCCCTCACCTTGACTAGGTGACGTCGGTGGCAGCTGGCAATGGTTGCAGTGTTGGGGGAGTTGATCTGGTTAGGGTAGGGGCACTGGGCACCCTTACCCTGTCAAGGTGGCGTCATTGACAGGCGGAGGGCGGTGGGTGCTGGAAAGCCCATCTCGGTCAGGGTGGGGGCACTGGGCGCCCTTACCCTATCAAGCAAGCCCCACCCTGACCAACTCCCTATTGTTGGCGCCCATACCCGGTCTAAGAGGGGTGGTTTGACGCTATAAAATGCCCACCCCCTAACTCTTTACTGTTCACACGTGATCGTCTGGTTTTGTGCTGCGTCGACTGAGTTTGGATATTGGCTGCGTTTTGAAACGATCGATCTCGTCTGTCTTCTCGCAATTCGTCAGTATGTAACACGAATTTTAATAATAATAATAATAATTATGATTATTATCAGACTGTCAACAAATGCCGCCCACGAGTCGTCTGTCGGAATCAAAGATGACGCCAGGCGGCTCGTGTCCTCACACTTCTCTGTGTTGTCTTATTTATCTGCCCATTTTGTAGCAATCAGACTCAATGGCTCACTCCGGAGATGATCGCCGTGCTTGTGAAGCCAGAAGGGCTCTGGCTATGCGACGCATGGGCAAACCTATTCCTTGTTCACCACTCCTACGCTCGCACTGAAAATCTTCACGACAATGGATAGAGGACATTACTTGATTGCGAATGGAGTCGTTGCTGAGGCCAGAGGGCGAAGGGATAGTAGAAGCTAGATTAGGCGCGTTGGTGGCGTATGAGTACGACTGCTCCGGGTCCTATCCTTGCCACTTTCTTTTGGATTGGCATTTATGTGCATTCCTGCTGCAGTTTGTGCCGGCGGGCATGGAAGCCGGTGACCCACTCATATTGGGGGAGCGTCGATGCCTGGAGAATGCTATTTTGCGAGACAGGGATAGCTTGCTGGGAGTTTGCTCATTTGCTTATCCCAATTTTCCGGAGGGCTTCATGTAACAACCACAACATCCGAGTACAAATTGCTTGGGCTTTTTCGCACAGCATCAAAGCTTCAAAGTGCGAGCTATCTCCCTGTTGCCGGCCAGCTGGGATTTGCATGGCCACCGCAAGGTTTCTCACGAATCTATCTCCGGAATGGTATTAGCACTTTCCGGTAGGGAGTATGCCAAGGATGGTTATGACCCGCTTTGCATCCTCGATGGCATTCTGCGATTGACTGCGCTGAGTTGATACGATCGGTGGGCGGTGATCCCTTCTTATCGTTATCATCAAGGCACAACCGAATGGTTGATGGGTGTTCTCAATTATTACCGGGTGCCGTTGGATGTAACGGGGTCCGTCATGCTGTGACAGCAACACTGTATGGATATCCTTGCAATACAGGGCTATTACAGGCACTGGTTGAGAGGTTTAACAGGCGGTGGAATACATTTGTTACTACAGTGGGCGAGATTGCCTTGGATTTATGGTCTTTTCATCGGATCTCAGGACTCTCCATTGTTGGCTACATGTACGAGGAGGTGGTGTTGGATGACCTCCATCGGAACAGGACCGATGGAGCAGGCTGATATGAAATATAGTTCAGTTATCGGTTCCTGATGAAAATGTGGAGAGACTTGGCCCGGGCCGGTAAGGATAAACTGGCTTGCATAGAACGGGTAACGCTGAACGTGTGGATTCGCCATTTTTACAATGGCCCCTTTTGTCTATATGAAAGCTTTGCCCAAGACGAGATCCTGCTCGATCGATTTGAACAACTGGAGATTAATGTCAGGCATCATCCTCGACACTTGTATGCCCTGCAGGAGGGGTGGAATCCCCGAGAACTCCCAGATATAACATATTTGGCAGCGTATCTGGCCTATTGGCTGGCTACCTTTGTGATGCCTCGTGGGGAAGAGGGGATATTAAGGGCGGAGTTGCTATATCCAACATGTTTGCTAGCTGGAGGGGAGCAATTAGCCTTGGCCCCGGCGGTGTTGGGCTACCATACTTCATTCACTGGGGGCACTGACCAGCCATTCATGCCCGAGGGAGAAGAACATCCAGCTGCCAATACATTATTTAAGTGCTTGGGCAGGTCTACTGTTCTCGGGCTTCACAGCTAATGCAGAGATAAGAAATCCCGGTGTACTGCTGATCTTCAGGTTCATAAATCAGCCTGAACAAGATGTCCATAATCAATTGTCAAATGCACGCTGCAGTATGGCATTCCTTCCCCTAGGCAGTGACGGGGGGCTAACTTTTGACTCTTGTACACTCCAGCAACGTCCTTATGCAGTGCAAGAGGGGGATCAGCTGGCCTATCGGCTCCCTCACCAGGTTGACATGAGGGCCATAGTTTTCATTGACTGGGTACAAAGCACACGGCCGAGCGTGTTGGCACTACGTCGGGGAAATGCGGCGATACTGGAGCCATACTATCCGCACCGATTTGGTCGTAATTTTGGCTATGACTAGCAAATTCCATCAAGTTTAGAATTTCCTTTGCCCAGTCGTCTGTATAGACATTGAGATGCCCAACTAGTAGTGGCTTCCTGGTGGGATTTCTTATATCGTAGTGATGGCGGCGAGTGGACGATTCCCTTACAAGATCGTCGGGGAATATTTGACGTGCACTTTGCCAGGTGCTAGTTTGAACACAGTAGTGTGTTCCGTCAAAATGCCCAAGTTATCAGAAAAGCGGAAGAGTCTCGTCTCTTGAAGGAGGTCCACTTCAATTTGGATTTTCTCCAAGCCCGCTTTTCCCGTGTTCGCCAGGATGTCGAGCGTATATCTCGTGCTTGGCAACTCGAGGGGCGACCGCAGCGAGCCGAGCGTGCTACATATACAGGGGTGCTGAAATCTTTAAGGCGTGACGGTGGCATACTTGGGCAAGCTTCCACCTCTGACCAAAGGGCTTCTGCCAAGTCTAGATCCTACTCATGGTGGGACCATTTCTTGGCCGATTGTGGGTTCTGGCGCGACAAGAAGTGGAAGATGAAGCCTCTGCCCACGAGGTTGGTTGCCAGGGATACTGTCTTAAGTTGGAGGAGGCACATCATTAATGCCGTGGGTGGCGTTGGGCTATTGGAGCTGCTTCCCGAGCTGGAAGTGGTCGAGACCCCAGGGGAAATCTTGGAGCTGATGTGGAAGGCGGCCCGGGCCCTTGGCTTAAAAATGGAGCAGCTGGTGCCACACCCACGGACCTCTTTTGGGCCTAAAGGTAGAACTGAATACCTCTCCATGTACCTACATCTTGCTTCTTTATATGCTTGTCGTTGTATGGAACTTTGACAGCCAACATTGTATCCCTCCCTTCCAGAGTATGTGGCTCCGGAGACGTCGTCGCCTGATGATACTGCCATTGAGGAGATTGCGGGAGACATGGCACCTCCAACAAAGAGGGCGAGGAGGAGGGCTAGTGACGACAGTGGCCCGTGTATCCCCCCTTCTCGAACTGAAGAAGGTTCATCCGAAGAGTCTAGCGACTCGAGTAGGCTACTAATCTATGTTTGCCCACCTGCCTAACATAAGGCCATTCCTGACGTCTTTTGACCAAAGTCTTGTGTTCCATTTTAGGAGCGGGTGTCGAGATGCTTTTTTCTCCCGCTCTTGCAGAGGTGTCTCCCCATGTTGGGGAGGGAACTGAAGCTCTCACCTTTGAAGAGCTACTCTGCCTGTCGAAAAGGGTGGTCCCTATAATGGCCATGGCCTCTGACTGCGATGCAAGAGAGGCATCGATGAGTCGCCCTCCAAGTAGGATTGTGGCATCTAAGTGAAGGGGAGTTGACATGATCTCACCCCTACTTGTTGACCATGGCAGGTGCGATCCGCTCTCCCTCTCCGATGGTAACAACTGGTGTCTCATTGGGCGGTAACTGCACTTTAGAGAGTGGGGAAATAGGAAGACGCGTAGGTAATGGCTTTGCTCAAACCGTTTTGACGTTTGCTGATTTCAGCTACCATAGGAGAAGGGACGGAGGCAATGGCAGAAGTGGCCAATGTGGCTGCCCTAGGTTCTGGCGCTCCGCGACCGCTATCTCCTCCGCGACCGCGGGGGTTTCTCAACCGGAGGTTGGCGCCCAAGGTGGAGAAGAGCTGGCAAGGACTGCGAGGCAGCGGTTGGGAGTAGCAACATTGTCGTCTAGGAGATAGGGACCTGCAATCTTGGGGGAGAGATTCGTATGGCTGAGGTCCCTTTGGTGCCCCACGTCCTTGCTTGTATGGTGGACCTTCGAGAGGGCGATAGTTTGGGTGATAGAGCATTCATCCCGATCAATGGACCGCCAATCTTTCAGTAACTCACATGATCTTTTCTTCTGGGTGACAGCGTCGGATCATCGAGCTGGTGAGGATGAGCACCGTGGGGTCTGTTTGACCTCGGGTGGGCCTGACTGGGGTCAAACGACCCCTGCAAGGTCTTGTTTGACCCCGGGTAGGTCGCCCGGGTCCCCACTTGGTCCGCCTGGCCAGTTCGTAAGGAAAAAAGGGGGTGGCCGCGGAATGTGATTGATGAGATAACTCCTCGGTCGCCGAACTTTAGTATAATTCACCTCTATTGATTTGAGGAGATTGTCTCGATTAATTTGAGAAAAATAATAGGTGCAACACTAGGGTATGTTGACAAAAGTGCCCCCGACATGAGAGAAATTTCTTGTATTTTATGGGAATTGTTCTTGAATGGTGGAAGAATTATGTGAAACCCTAAGTCATGGGAATTTGATGTTGAACTATGGGAAAAACCTTGCTAAGTCCAAAAGTTGCACTTTTACCATGAAGTCTTATCAAATTGTACAAATACCCATGTGATTTAGGATTTTTTTTTGAAAATTCTGAAATTGAGGGGAAAATGTTCAAGCTTGCAGAAATGATCTCCAAATTTGGGAAAAGTCCCTGTTTTGTCCAAAAATCAAAACATTACAATTTTACATTGAAACTTTGTAAAATTGCATAAAGGCCTAGGAAAATTACAGAAAAAATTCTGAAAGCACAGAAATTGCACAAGAATGTTCTGATTATCCTGAAATTGTGTTTTTATCCTCATCAAAGAAAAAATTGCAAATAAACCCGTGTTTAAGGGAAATTGCAAATAAACCCTTGTTTAAGAGAAATATAAACTCTCATTCATGGGAAAATTGCAAGATTGCCCTATGTTCATGGGAATTAGGTGCTCACCCTTATTCTCAAAGAGAAATATCAATCATTACAAATATGCCCTTTCGGACATAAATAAATCTGATAATCCGATTGCGATCATACGGCGATCCAACAGTCCGATTGTGATGAAATTTAAATCTAACTGTTGGATTTGGATGAGATGCAAATCTAACGGTTATATCTTAACCCGGAGTTGAATCCGACGGTCCGATCTAAGTCCAATTTAAATCGAACGGTCGATTTAAGCTAAAACTCTCAATATCACAAGAGATATTGTAGAGGTCTAAGTGTATTTTCGGCAGTTAATTAAAGGTGTTCTGACTTTATGCTGATGTAAATTAACTACGGCTACGGTCGGTGGAAAAAAGTTCAATACACGAATCCTAAATTATCTGTTAAACATTAAATATGAAATATTCATGCACATATTAATCAAATAGCTAATAAATGTGCATCTTTGTTCAACAAATAAACGTAGTAATTTTTCTATAATTTTTTCACATGTGAAACAGCTACCCACAGGGAATGATGAAGAGTTAATTCAAAAGGCTGCAGTTTTGGGGATCCAATCAAATTTAAAGCAGGGCAATTCTGTAGGTTGTGGAAAACCCTCAGCGATGGAAATGTCCCAACTTCCAAACCTGTCCAAGGATACCAACCAAAAGCACTTTGGAAGGATGCCCAAAGTGTGGGCATTGCTGTGGACAAGTTGGCGAGCGTCGGTTGTGGGGGCATTGATTTGACACTAATTTCCTTTAATAATAGTTAGGTGTCTCTTAGTTGTCTTTTGTTACTTGAGTCTGAAGGTCCTCTTTCGTATTTTCGTAGGAAGTTTAGCTCTTAGTAGTTGGTCAAAAATCTCTCTACCTTTCAATTGTATAAACCGCTATTTATTCCTTTATTAAAATTGGTGATACAATTTACCTTCTTCAAAAAAAAAAAACTCTAAATAGGGTTTAGTAACTAGAATGAGGATGATTCTTTATAGATGAGAAATTTATTAAATACACTTTTTTTTGATGATGGGGAAACCCACCCCCGCCACTAACCTCAGCGTGCAATCACTTTGGACCTATGGACCAATCCCCCACCCCCTCCCCCCTTGTGCATCAGGGGTCTTCCGGCTTGGCCAAGGGCCAGGCTTGGTAAAATTCTTGAGCATATCGCCTAGACCCGAGCCAGCGAACCACCTGTAGGTGCGGACACTGTGGCCAAGTCACAACCTTGTTTTTCCATCCAGGGAAATCAAACATGCGACTTCATTGTTACCAACGAAGCGTGTTAACTGTTCAACCCACTCCTTGGGTCCTATTAGATACACTCTTTGGTGTCTAAATTCTCGGATTTTTTGTCCAGTATCTGGATGATTATCACAAAGACAACCTCCTCACGTGATTAAGCTGTAAAGTTGGAGCTTTTCTAAACAGAAGGTCAATTGTTTTTTTTACTAGCAAAAGGAACTTTTGAATCCTATGACAATTTTTAAAGGAAACATAGTGCTATTGTTTGTGTGTAGCAGAGATGAGGATGTTGAGATGGATGTGTGGCAAGACTAAGAAAGACAAGATTAGGAATGAGCGCATCTGTAAGGACTTAGGGATAGCCCCAATTGATAGTAAAATGAGATAAAATAGACTCAGGTGGTTTGGTCATGTGTTTCGTCGCCCTAACTCAGCGCCAGTTAAAAGATGTGGCCGAATCTTAGTGGATGCTAGTAAAAGAGCTCGGGGAAGGCCTAAAATGAGATGGTGCGATGTTATTAGGAAGGACATTAGTTTCTTGGGTTTAAATATGAATATAGCACTTGATAGAAATCTTTGGCGGAACAAGATTTATGTAGTCGACCCGAAATAATTGGGATAAGGCTCTGATGATGATGATGATGATGATAGTGCTATTGTTTGTGTGTTTCCACATGTAATGGTTATTTATCACAATGAAGGCTATGAGTAATGATAGATATGGCTATCGAATAGTGTCTGTAATATTGATGCGCTAAATACTAAATACAGAGCTCAAATTGCTCTTGTTAACTCCTTGTTAGTGTTTAGTGTCTTTACACTGAATTTGCCTGGGTAGAGTCGTCAATCATTTTTCTGCCATCCTAAATGCTGTCTTTTTAAAATTCCATCCAAGCCATAAATACTGTCACTAATGCCTTTAGAGTTAACATCAGTAACAGATTTTCTTTCCCTTCGAAAAAAAATATGTTACTAATGCTAACTCTAAAGGCAGAGTTGATAAATCATATTCTGCGTGTTGACTCCCTTTTGTTCTCAATTCAAGGATGCAATTCAAGGAATCCCAACTTTCACACAAGTGCCACCACATCCCATGTTGACGCTGTACTCAGCAACTCTGCCTAAGCTTCAAGGTACGGAAGGTGCTTTCTCCATTTCTTTTTTTTTTTGGCAAAAAAACGTTTTGTCATGATTTATAATCATTCATAACTAACATCAAAGCAATTCTGACATGCGGATGTTATATGACTTTGAAATATGTTTTGTCTTATTTAATGTAAATTGCAAAACAAATCTTGTTTCCTTTGGGAGAAAAACTTCCCAATTTGTGAAACTATTTTGCAGTGTCAACATTTACATGTCCCTCGTACAAGATCTATTGTGTGTGTTGTGTGAATGGGGTGTAATTTTTGCCTCCCGTTTTTGTTGCAAGTTTATTTAAAGTTATTTTTCTCAACAACTATTTATGCATTAAACAGCTGAGGAAATCCAGAGTCTGGCTTGGGGGACTGGCCTTTACCATCTTTTTTTTTTTTTTGAAAGATAGATATGATTTACGTTTGTCATCTTGGAATCTGATTACCTAGCCTGCACAACCCATAACCAAGTGCATATTGCTGGTCGTAGGGCCTAGATGTAACACACACAGTGCAGAAAGATAGGTGACGGAAGGGCCATGGTTATAGATGTAAAAGGAGAGACCAGGATCTTCCTATTCTTGTCCTTTCTTGATTTAATTGTCTTACTGCTGATAAATTTGTTTGTTTTCATCAGAGCTATTATTTGCTCGCCTCTTTGTGAAATAGGCGCTTTCTCAATCTTGTCAAATCCTGTTAGATACATGAGAAGTTTGGATTCTACTCTAGTCATCATTGTTTAGCATGTGATGAAACCATAAATTTTCTGGTTCCATGGAACTTAGGCCTTTTTGCAGCATGTTAAACATTACATAATGAGTTGGTTGGGCTTTTATTTTCTTCAAGTTACATTATTCAAGGATCAGAGGTAGCTCACTTATATTTGTATATGCGAGGAAAATGAAAGAAATTTTATCTTCAATGAATATTATCAAACCTGACTTTGCCACAAGATGGAAGATGGGTTTCTTAGTATATATAAGTTAGATATATTAATAAATAGATGATTTTTAGACCATTGAATGCGATCTATCCCACATCCAATGGTTATGAAGATTAGGTGAACTAGGAACTTTCCTAAATTCGAAGTTCATGATTCTTTTTGTGGATGACTAGGCCCTGAGAATTTATATAATTTGTGGCTGTGTAAGTTTTTAATTTTAATTTTTTAAAAGAATATTCTTTAGAATTTGGAAGCACATAAAAATGGTGACATGGAATTATAGAATAGGGATGACGGAAGCGGAAAACTCCTTTTCTGTTTCCATCTCCTATAGTTATAATACGAAATGGAAGTGGAAACTGGAAGGTGTCGTTTTCATTTCTGTCCCGGACCCGCTTGCAGCCGTAAGCCCAAACTTGTTGAAGATATTGATGGCATGATATGTGATACCTTGTAATTCTCAACCCATGTGATCCTCGTACACAATACCATTCACTCTGTAGTCTATTCCTATTTTTATCAGCATCAGTATTTTGTGTCTATTTGCCATATTATATTGCTTAATCGTGTACAGATTGATGCTGGAGTTGTATATGATGTTTACTGACAATTTTCACCGAGCAAGCATGTGAAAAAAAAAACAATTCCTTTTGAGGTCTTGTCTGTTCTTTTTCTGCGGCATTTTCCTTTTTTTTTTCTAATGCTTGAAAATGAACTTGTTTCTTTTCAGGAAGTGCAACTCCACCGGTGCAGCTTTGCGTGACACCTCCCATCTTTCCAGGTGGCCAACAACTTCCAACAATGCCAGTTCAGATTCCCTTTTCAAACCCTCTCCCTTCCATTCAGGTCCCGGGCAGCACGAATTTCTTCCCGAGCAGATTCTGATTAGGTTGCTGCTTCTCGCTCCATAAAAGTTTTGATAGTATTCACATTTTCAAATTCTTTTTTAGGTAGAGAATCTTGTATCCAGTTTAGATATGTTCTTTGAGGCTTTCCATACTAGTTTTGGCAAAAATTTTGTTTTCCGGAAGTTTGAGCATTTTTTTTCACTGAACTGATGAGAAGAATATGGAGGCGAAACCTGATTGGTTACAGAATTGTATGATTTGACCCTATAAGAGATCCGTTATGCAGTTAGTGATGCCAGTTAACACTTTTTTTGTCCTCTTTTCCGTTCCCCTTGATTGTTTTGAGAGATTTTTGTAAATAAATTATTATTAAAAATAAAATGATAACAAATAACTCTAAAAAATACATTAACAGACATCACTATTTTAATTCATATTGTGTAAATATGTTGTCGTCGTAAATATTTGTTATCACCCGATGAATTTAATCATGATTAATCTTCGTTAGATTTGAGAAAACATCAAAATATCTTTACTTAAAATGAAATAAAATAAAATAAAAATATTTTACAACAACCCTGGTGGAACCCCCTCCCCCCTTGTTCGAACCCCACCCTCCCCCGACAACATCCTGGTGGAACCCCCTCCCCCTGTGACTTCACATCAGACCCCTCCTCTCTTTGCAATTGCACTCCCCTTGTTGCTGCACCCTCCCCTCCACTTGTTGGAACCCCCTCCCCCTGCCCTTGCAAACCTCCCTTTCCCTTGTTGTCGGAACCCCCACCCCTTGTGGTTGTAACCCCTTTCTTTTGTCGTTACCTCCCCTCCACTTGTTGGAACCCCCTCTCCACAAACTTGGCATGTTATTCTGGTTGCGAGACACAGATTGCTCTTCCTTACCACATTATTCCCAGATATCTGACTTGCTTGCAGCAGCATCTACCATGTCATTCTGGTTACCAAACTTAAGTTGTTTCTCGTTACCCAATGCTGCTAGTTATCTAACTTGCCTGAAGGAGTAGCTGGCATGTCATTCTTTTTATTAGGTTTAAGCTGCTTCTCATTACCCCACTGTTGCCAGCCATCCGATTGCACTGTTGAAGCGACAACATTGTCTCAACTTGAGTTTCCAGTTTTTCCACTTTTAAAACTAAACCTATTTTCATGGTTGCAGTATGCTTCGGGCCCTTCATCAAAAGTAAGTTTCTCGAGATCCAAGTTATTCTCAGATGACAAATTCAGGTCAACATTTCCAACCTCAACCAGATTGTCAACATCCACCCCCAGATATGCGGTGCTCTTAACCCCTTTCAGTAGATGTTTGTCTTACCAGCTTAAGGAAGCTGTAAACATCCTTCCCAACATCTTGAAGGTCAGCCAACTGACAATAAGAAAAGGATGTTAGACTGCCTTTTAATGATCAAAATGTCCTCGAGAAAAAATAATAGGAGTAGCAATTGCTGCAGCAGAAATTTGATCAGAAAATGTGCAAACATCAGAAAAAGGTGATGGAACATAAAAGTGACATGCTTTTCATTCCACATCATCTGGAAGTGTGTTCCAGTACCAGTTGCCACACGTGTGCCCCATGAACATGCTGCAACTATGCCGGATAATGAATCTTTCTAGCATTTGTCACCTGCTCTCTCAAAGCATTTCAATGGGGTCTGCAAATTATTGAATAAGATAGAGCAACAGTTGAAAAAAGGATCAAATCCCAGATAGACCATTGTAATCAAGTGTCTGTGAGGAAAATAGTAGTAAGATGTTCAGAAACCTATCCTGCATTTATTCTTCATAGATAACTTACAAAAAGTGTAGCCTCTTCCGTAAATGGCACTTGAACTTTCAGAGAGCGAAACAAAGCTTTAAAGCCAACAGTATTGAAACCGATTACATTATCAGAACACGTCATGCAATGAACCACAAACATCAGGTGCTGTTTGAGTACACCTTTCGAAACACTCCTAACTGTTTAAGACAATCTCTTAGGAAAATATTATATAAAATCACCACCCATGCAGAAGGAATAAGTGATCAGAAAGAAACGAAAAAGGAACAGAAATAAATGTTCAAGCAGTACGTCCTGAGAAACTGAGAATTATAATTTTATTAATGAAATATCATGTGATAGAAACTATTCACATACAACATGTAATTTATAAATGACTTTGATATGGAATTTCCACGTATAGGTTAAATGAATCTCATTGGAAGGATATAATCTATCATCTGTGGTTAATATTTTCAACCCACCAAAAATCCTTGTAAAGGGTAAGACGGTCGATAGCAAAGTATACGGTTTAATAGTTAAATAAGGTATGACAAAAAAAAAAAAAGTTAGATGAGGCATTTTATCCTTTTTCGCAATGAAGTTCTAATTGCATATCCTTTCATCGTTTCGTTTATGTTCTAGACTTTTGTCCTTTGTTACAATTAAATTCTATTTGTAAATACCTTCAACATTTGATTTATCTGCTTGGCCACCTCATTTGTGCACCATAAAATCAGAGATTTGATGTTCTGTTGGCAAAGCCTCCAAAAACAGCTCAAAAGCATACAGGACATGGCAAGTCTTAGAACATAAATCATGATGTTTACGATTTAAAAATCTACATATGGAAGATCTACTACTGTTGTTAGTGACTTACCTAGGTCGAGCTACGGTGTAGGGCAGGTCGACGAGCAGCTCGACTCGTCGACCTGCCATGCAGGGCACTGCCACGCACGTGCATGCAACCACGTTGTAACCACGTATTGATGTAGCCGTGGTTGATCGATGACAATGACTACGCGAAACACGTCTTTGCATAAAAAATAAAGTAAAGAAAAAACACATAGGAGATCTCGATACGCTGAAATAGTTAATGACCACGTCTATTGATCAACACCCCCCCCCCCCCCCCCCCAAAAAAAAAAAAGTTAATAATGACCACCTCAAGCTCAAGCACCCATGCTGGATTAGGGTGGGTTAATTGGGGTCGGGTGAGTTACTCTTTGTTTGATAATTTTTTTTTTAACTCGGGTCCGATAGGGTTAAAGTGCGTTAACTCATTCCTAAAAAATAGGTAGAATGAGTTAATCCACCCGAGTTAAAATTAGGGGTGGGGTGGACTAATCCGGATAAATCACCCGCTCCTAATCTAACTCGTTACTAAAGTGGCCCTTACATATTTGGCCGATGAATGGCGTCCACTGTTCCACGTCCCGCCCACTCGTCATTTTTCAAATTGTCCTCCCAACGACGACGTATTGATGCAGCCGTGATTGATCACCCACCGACGACGAGGACGTCTTCTTTGGAAATAATTCAATGTCCAACACTCCAACTGTCCTATATCTGCTGCCCCCACCCTCCCAGTCGTTTAATTTTGACCCAAGTGAACCCATCAAATAATTTAATGGAACGAGGGCTGATCAATATGTCAGTGCACGCCCACGCGGAATTACCTACCAAACATATACGTAATCCAAAAAAACAACCGGCAAGTCTTTTCCAGGTAAATTCAATATGGTTAGTCTCCGTGTGTAAATAAAATATCTCGTACATTTTTATCATCACTTTTCTATTGAAAAGACCGTGGATCACTTAAGCAAGCGGTGATGACCACTTAGGAGACTAAATGATGAGGTCGGTCATATTATTGTGACAAAAGTTTACTAAAAAGATGTATATAATATTAAATTCACACGTAGAAGAATATACATGTAAATATAAATATAAAATATATCTTTATACTGAGGAAGGCAAAATCCGTCAGGTCCATTGCGGCCCACCAACATCGGGCCCGCAGCGGCCCAAGTGGGATCGAAGACGGCCACCCGATAGCCTGCATCCCACACCCGACGGTTCGATAGAGTCACACAAAGGATTCATCAACTCACGGGAGGCATCGACGCGGGTATCCCGAGCGCCGGACGACTCTCCAGCGACTGAACGTTGTTCCCACAATTATAGGACTCTTCTCCAATAGGGACGGGGATACACCCACAACACCAAGATTCCCGCCCCAAGAGCGCACTTCTCGATTAAACAGGTGCACAAAGGAAAACTCCCCCCATGATCAAGGAGACGTACTCCATGACCTGCGCCTTTCCCCGCTAGGGAACGGACCTCTACCGCCAGGGCGACCTATATAAATAGGCCTCTGATCAGATGTTGGCAGTCAAAAGAAGAAGAAGAAGAATCAACATCCCTTCTCACAGACGCCAATTCTTTAATTGATGCCTACGTGAAGTGACGCCAATTTTATCAGGTGGATGCAACCTTCCACAGTCGACTCCCATGAATCAGCGCACGTTAGCACAGACGACAATTCTTTAATTAGCGCCCTCGCGAAGTGACACGAATTCCTGATATTACTGAATTTTCCTGAAGATTATTAGATTTTTAATCTGATGAATTGACACCTCTTCTGAAGGATGCCATTTTTAAGTAGCGTCAAGGTCATTGACACGATTTTGCTTGGGTCCCAAGAATTAGCGACGAACTCACTGGACGCCAATTTCACGATCGAGGAATTCACGGCCTTCCCTCTAGACGTGAATTTCATGTGTCCGGGCACTGTAGCACGGTGAGCATTGAATGCTCCCATACTTCAATGGCACATGCCATGCCTTCGAACGACCCCCCCTCCTGCATGGCTGACGGTGGGGATGCCACCGGAGAGGTCTCCATGCCCGCGCCCTCTCACCTATCCCGCCGTAGCAATAGCGACAGCGATGTCGATGGCAGCAGTAGCGGCAGCAGCAGAAACATAAGGAAAAAAAAAGAAGAAAAGGGATATGGAGGTTTTCCCTCCAAATAGAGGCTCTAGCCTCCTATAAAAGGCTCCCCTGCAGAGCCAAAATGTTCCTTCGGATCCCTTGGAAGCCCAAACCCTTCGAAGGTGTTGCAGAAAGGAGAGAAGAGGGAGCAGAGAGCCCGAAGCAAAAAGAAGAGCAGAGCAGAGTGGGAGGGTGTGAGAGCCATTCGTGGAAGAGGGTGGGTCTTTCGTTTTCCTTTTCTCTCATTGCGATTTCAGAGGCTTTCTATAGCCGAGATGTAAACATTCATGTTCAAGATCAATGAAATATATGGCTCTTGACCCTGATATCTTTTGTTTGTTATATAAGCCTATGTGTCCCCCCCGATACGTGTGATATATTTGATCCGCTCCTATGTTTTCTTCTTCCCGCTAATGCGTGTGATGCATTATCCCTCATGCCTCTCTTCCTTTTATGTCTGTTCTCCATGGTAGACAGGTTGATGTTTCCTCGATATTTGGTATGCCATCCATATGATGCTTTGAGTGTTATTACGGTGGTCATCGGCCCGGGGTTTATCCGAGTTCATGCATATGACTCTGAGGTTGCCAACCGTCGGGAGCCCCTTTAAGCTTCACCTTCGTTTTGTAACGACCGTGTTTTCTTCTCAAAACCTCGCCTTGGGATTTGGACCAATTTTATGACCATGATGCCAAAGGGGTGAGAAATATGAGGTTTAATCCCAAAGCAATCCTTTTTTTATATACATAAACTTCAGCTTCCAGAGTCTTGATCACTCTTGGATCTTCAGGGATTCGCTTCCTCATAGCGTGGTCCCCGGATGATCTCCCTTAAAAGAGTGAATATTAATGGCCATGTAATGTGGGGATAATTTAAAATCACGTCTCGGGATCGGGATTGTGGTGGCCCTCAGGTCATTGGAGCCCCTCGTAGGCTAGTCCTCGGGGTGTCCATGCCTGATTCGGATTATAGGATGTTGCTGCTTCTGTGCACATCCTTGGGTGTTGTCGCTTCCGTGCGCACCCTTCTTATTTTGGGGCCATCTCAGAGTTTCTCAGTGGATGAGTACCTATTTTATACCCCCGACGCTATGGGTTTAGGGGAGATGCTGCCAGATTTTCGTCGGGATAATGATGCAAAGGACCATGGCAATTGAACTGAATTCAAGAACATCATGAACGAGACCATTGAACAAAAAAAAAAGAAAGAAGAGAGAAAAGAAGAAGATCAACATGAACTAATGCATAACAAGCATAAAGTGATACAATAATCAATTTAATTCCAAAAAATTTTACTGAATGAGCGATTGCATGCATTGCATGGACACCTACATGATAACCCCTTAGCAAGAATTTCCAGCAAAGGTTCATGAACCCATATGCATTTGCATGTTCGGCCCATGCATTCAAAAAAAAGAGAGAACAGAACAGAAATCAAAATAGAAATAATGGAGTAAACCAAAGGGAAGAAGGGAAGTTAACAAAACAAGAAATGAAGATAAGCCAAGAAGATATAAAAAAACATTAAGGTGCTCTCTGCTGTGCAAGTGTGCGCCGACACACTCAGCAGAGCGCGTCGATGCACTCTTGCTAGATATACTTGAAAACTTTTAAGCAACAGAAAGAATTGGCATCTATTGCAGATGTCATGAATTACAAGAATTAGCATCCACGCATAGGGACGCGAATTAATTAACGCCTCCCTGAAGAGGCGCCAATTCATCTATCTAGAATCCACTTAAAAAATCAGAAGAAATTAGAATTAGTGTCCATATGGAGAGACACCAATTCTTTTGGGCTAAAGAATTGGTGTCCATCTGAATGGACGCAAATTCTCTAAAAAGAAAAAAAGGGGAAGATAAATAATGAACTGTAACAATAAAACACTAATGACAATATAATCACATAAAAATCCATGAAAATGCCCTCTCTAAGAATTCAACGGCGTATTATCTTGGGGTACTTCCTCATTGACCTTTGGCACTGGGAATATCAATGATGCCCATGCAAGCCACGCGTTGACCCAGGGGGGGGCACCCCCATTATGGTCATACCCTGACTTTGCACCAGGCCAATAACCCATTGAATTTGAACCGTCTTGACCAGGATTTGACCAAATTTCTCCATTTCTTCAAATATTGAACTTGCCGTGTCTCGGCAGACATTGGGGTTTACCCCGATTTCCTTTATCCTCTAAACATTATACTTGCAGTACCCCGACATACATATGTCCCGACGCTTTCTATATATATATTTATGATACTTTCAACCCGGACACACGTTCGAATATGAAATTGTCAACACATGACCGACATGATTTTCATACCCTTTCGTACCATCATGTAGGGGATTTTAAAGTTCTTCAATATAATTTTAGCTCATCTTATGAAATTTGATCTTTAGGCCGTAAGGCCCCTTATCTTGGCGATTAATCAGAGATTTTCCGAGGGGATGTAATTAATGTCGTGATTTTTACGGCACGACGGGTCTCAGTCTCGACCTGATATCCACCATCGTTTGGTTAGTTAGACGAAGCGCACCACAGGCTTTGGACCACTCCAGTCTCGAAGCCTGAATACATTGTCACTACGTGACTGGCACGCTCTCGGACTTAATAAACCGATAAAAGATAAAATGATGCATGAAATTAAAAAAGTGCATCCACAAGTCTGGCATGTCCGGTGGGACTGAACCTCCTATCATCTTCTCGCCAGGATTAGGGGCCCGACGGCCTTTTCCCAAGATTCTAACTTCCGCAATTTGAAATTGCAGGAGGGATTGAATTCCAAAGAAACCAATGGCGGTCACGTTCGGACCTTTAGTGGTTGCGAGCCATGCAGAGCATTGCTACTTGGCAGTGCCGACTTGGTTCTACGATTTACCCCCGGTTGTTAGGTTCCCCAACTTTCTCGGGGTCATGTTCGTGAACCTCCTGAAGATCTAGGAGATTGAGCCCATCGCCACCGCAAAGGTGACAACAGAAGAAGAAGAGAAAGTGGTGGGAAACTATGCCCATCACGTCGACACTAGAAGGAAGCGCACTCTAGCTGCCAGGCGGGCAGCCAGGAAGAATGCTGGCATGCTGTAAGGTCGGCTCTCCATCTCGGGCAAATCTGTTATGATCGGAGGAGTCCAGGTGTACCTGAATAGCCGCCAGGCCATGATCTCGCCCGACAGGGTGATACCAGCTGTGCCGGTGCACAGCCAATTTCAAGCACTGTCCCGGGATCGAGCAGACCGCACTAGGTCCAAATTGACGGGAGGGTTGGCCCCGAAGCCGATCAAATTCAAGCAAGTGTGGGTGCCCAAGCGACGGGCCCCAACCCTAGTTCAACCAGAGCATGCCAGGATTGACAGGCTCGAGAAAGGAAAAGAAGATGAAGAAGAGAAGACCGAGGCACTAGCTTGGGTGTCTTGAAGACCAGCCTTTCGAGCCCACGGCCAGCAGACAAACATTTACTCTAATGATGGAAGGTATGGCGAGAGGTCCGAGCGAAGGCACCTCGCCTATAGATCCGCGGCACCAACTAGGGTGCCATCACCAATGGTCTACCCCACCAATGGGCAAGATGATATTACTCAGGCCGTAAGAGGATACCTCTGCGGCCTCGTAAATACCCTTTTAGGAACACAACGGCTTCTAGAAGCCGTGAATGTTGTGGAAAAAAGCTGGGGGCAACAAGTCGACCCGGGAAACATTGAAGATGCGGAGTCAGGATGCTATGGGTCACCCCTCTATGAAGAAGCCACATCGAGAATCTCGATGTTTGACAGGTTATGTAACGACCCGAGAATCCGATTACCGGGAAGGCCCGATAACCCGAGACTCGAACCACCGCCCACGAGCCGGGAGGGCTCGGAAGGGCTAAAAGGAGTGTGGAGGCACAAAGAAATAAGAAATAAAGCAGGACAATCCAACAATTAACAGAGAAAAATAAACAACTACAGCTATAACAGAGTCCAGTCCAACAGAAAGTACAGTCTAAAGTAGTAAAAACGTACCACATGCCAAGTGAACACTCGGCCCGGCAAGCTGGCAACTGAGAACCTCGCTCCGCAGCCTTGAACCTCGAGGAAGAACCGCCACACCTGAAAAGTAGGGAATGAGTCTCCAAAACAGATACTCAGCAGGGATCCCGCGGAACCCCAACCGAAAATAACGGCGGTAGCGAAAAGGAAGGCTACGAGAGCAACCGCAACAGCAGGAACAGTAAACCCGGTGGCCAGTCGAAACACGGCACTACAACTACTCCTACTGTACCAGAAACACACCCTGACCTCGCGGTCGAGGCTACCGAACTACACTAGTACCGCTTACCGAAGTAAAAATACACGGTAACCACACCGTAAAGGCTTGTCCCCCGGACACAGCCGACCTGGACACGTTGTCCAAGGTGCGACCCCGACCATCCGATCGCGGGTACCGCACAACAAGATGTAACCTCGGTAAAACCACTAGCACTAGTTTTACGGTGCAGAAATCGACACCCGCGCCACGGTGAAACAACCGAAACTCAACGGTCGACACGACCAAAAACCCGAAGGTCAAAGTCAAGGAAACTGACAGCCTGTCACTCTCTATCCAGAACAAGAGTACCTCCCACTAGAAGCACAGCCGGTAGCGTCCCCTGACGTCTTACACCGCGCCGCAAGTGAACTGCCTGACGTGATAGCGCCTACCAAAGGCACGAACACCGCACAAGTAACCATAAACAAGTGACTAGCTGGGGTCATGCCCGTCGACGTGGGTCCAACCACCCCCAACCACGTGTGCACACACAGACCGCATGTCCCTGGTCTGGCCCTCTGACCGGTTTTCCCCACAGCCGGACTCTAGCTGCAAGACGTGGGGCCCGACGGCAACCGGTCCACAAATAGCCTCTAAGGGTAAGCCCGTACACCACTCCCTGGTACGACCAGCACCGCGTACTGGTAGGCTACGACTAGTGGAGGGTCACTGAAGGAGTAGACTCTCAAGTCAATGGAAAACAACGTCCGCATCCGACGACGTACGGGGACCGTCTCACGTACCAACACCGCCGCACGGTGACCACAGTCGGAAAAGAAACGGGACTCACCATCCGCGGGCCGCACACTCGGCCACGCAGAAATGCAGAAACACGGTTCCCAAGGCAGCCCACAGGGCACCACACCAAATCCCACTCTCAGGGAAAGGCGGGAACCCTCCAGCTCCAGGCTGGGCAACTGGACTCGCAGTCCAAGGCCATACACGTGGCCCACTCAGGAATCATCCTCCTGGGAAACTCACGACATGCGGGGGAAACCCCACCCCACACACACCGACACACGGTGACTCAGTCTAGCGTAACACGAAAGCCCGACACACGAGAAGTCACCCGGACTCTCAAACCCCCGGGCACGCTAAACGAGGTAGCACGATTCTCCCGACACCCTCAAAACAAGGATGCAGAATCCCACGGGTGTCTGGCACACTCACAAGACCGCGGGTCGACCACTGGGTCACAACCGGGCCGACCAGAAGTCCACACATCGCGAAACGATCGCGAAATACATGAAAACTCACCTCGGCGCAACCTAGGGCCTGACGGTCTAGCCCTAGACCGTCGCAGAATGTAACGGTCTAAGTCCCGGCCGTCACAGCCCTCTAACGCTCCAACGTTGGGGCGTTACACACAAGAAGCAAAACTGGCTGTGACGCGCCCGCCCCGGGGCGTCACGGCCTCTAACGGATCCAGCCAGGCGCGTTAGAGGCAGGTTGTGACGCGCACCCCTCGGGGCGTCACAACCCCTAACGGCCCTGGCCAGGCGCGTTAGAAGAGGGGAGACGTCCACTCTGACGCACCCCAGCAGGCGCGTCACGGCACTCTGACGGACCAGACCTGGTGCGTCAGGGGCCGTGACCCCAACGGTCCGAAACCACGGCGACCATGTAACGGTCGGACCCAAGCGCGTTACAGCACTCTGACGGCATATCGTGGGGCCGTCAGGCCCACGAACGCCAACGCTCTACACAAGGGGAACGTAACACACCTGCCCAGGCGCATTACAGCCCTCTAACAGCCTGTCGTGGGACTGTCAGGCCCACGAACGGCACCCTCTAAACAACGGGAGTGTAACGAACCTGCCCAGGCACGTTACACACTGTGACGGTCACTGGAATGACCGTCACACCCTCCCGAGAACGCTACGGCGGGAAACGACCCAAAACTCTGATCCACGCCCCGATCACCCCCGGGTGATGGGGAAACGAAGGGGAATCCATCCCCAAGCCCCTAAGCATGGATCTAAACCCCTGGATCGGCCAAAAATGCCGTAAAACGAGAGATCGGCCCACGAGCCCTAAAGCATGGATTTTTCCCAAAAATCCCCGATTTCACCCGCTCGGCTCACCACGGCCTACGAAACTCGTGGGAAAGGAAGTGCACGAGCTGGGGGTCCATCTCCCTACCTCCACCAAAGAAACGACGCGCCGTGGACGTCGATCCACGAAGAAATCACCGCGAAACCCTCGCCGGCTCACGAACGCGCCACCAAGCTTCGCCTCGCCTCCACCGCCTCGTTCCTCGCCTGTCCTCGCCCACATCCTCGCCAATGCCGCCTCCACCTCGCCCCCACCTCGCTCCGTCGGCCGCCGGAGAAGAGAGGGGAGAAAGAGAGCGTGAGAGAAGAGAGAGGGAGAGAGGGTGAGAAATGAGAGGGGGGAGAGAGAAAGGGTTAATATATAGAGAAAACCCTGAAAATTCCATAAATTCAAAAAATTACAAAAAATTACCTTCGTGATCCTCGGGAAGTGCACAACGCAGTGGTAACGTTCCGGAGTCAGAGAACGCCACGGTTTGCCCTGCAAAGAGTTCTGAAGGCACATCAGGGAAAAATACGTGTAAAGCACAAAATACACTCCGAGACCCACTAAAATGATCCGAAAAATATCCGAAAAATCCTGGGCATTACAGCCCTCCCCCCTTAAAAGAATTTCATCCTCGAAATTCAGGACCTAGCACGAAGTCCCAGGGGAAGAACACTGAACCAACTGACAACGCTGTCAGAGCCCCAGCACAGAAAACCTTGATTCTCACAAAAACGCGGATCCTGAGGGACACAGCCAGACTTTAAACACGAACAACACCTTGCCCCTCACGCTGCACACGCCGGCAATCAGAGCAGGCATCCACCAGAGGACACAGTCCGGCATCACCTCAGACACCATGAAAACCAACATGGCACCGCTGCCACCATCTCGCCCACCGAGGGAACACACCCTCGACACGAGAAATAGCTACCGATCCATCCAATGGTCAGTAGATAATTCGCACATCAGCTTCAAAACCATATACGTAATCCAAAAAAACAACCGGCAAGTCTTTTCCAGGTAAATTCAATATGGTTAGTCTCCGTGTGTAAATAAAATATCTCGTACATTTTTATCATCACTTTTCTATTGAAAAGACCGTGGATCACTTAAGCAAGCGGTGATGACCACTTAGGAGACTAAATGATGAGGTCGGTCATATTATTGTGACAAAAGTTTACTAAAAAGATGTATATAATGTTAAATTCACACGTAGAAGAATATACATGTAAATATAAATATAAAATATATCTTTATACTGAGGAAGGCAAAATCCGTCAGGTCCATTGCGGCCCACCAACATCGGGCCCGTAGCGGCCCAAGTGGGATCGAAGACGGCCACCCGATAGCCTGCATCCCACACCCGACGGTTCGATAGAGTCACACAAAGGATTCATCAACTCACGGGAGGCATCGACGCGGGTATCCCGAGCGCCGGACGACTCTCCAGCGACCGAACGTTGTTCCCACAATTATAGGACTCTTCTCCAATAGGGACGGGGATACACCCACGACACCAAGATTCCCGCCCCAAGAGCGCACTTCTCGATTAAACAGGTGCACAAAGGAAAACTCCCCCCATGATCAAGGAGACGTACTCCATGACCTGCGCCTTTCCCCGCTAGGGAACGGACCTCTACCGCCAGGGCGACCTATATAAATAGGCCTCTGATCAGATGTTGGCAGTCAAAAGAAGAAGAAGAAGAATCAACATCCCTTCTCACAGACGCCAATTCTTTAATTGATGCCTACGTGAAGTGACGCCAATTTTATCAGGTGGATGCAACCTTCCACAGTCGACTCCCATGAATCAGCGCACGTTAGCACAGACGACAATTCTTTAATTAGCGCCCTCGCGAAGTGACACGAATTCCTGATATTACTGAATTTTCCTGAAGATTATTAGATTTTTAATCTGATGAATTGACACCTCTTCTGAAGGATGCCATTTTTAAGTAGCGTCAAGGTCATTGACATGATTTTGCTTGGGTCCCAAGAATTAGCGACGAACTCACTGGACGCCAATTTCACGATCGAGGAATTCACGGCCTTCCCTCTAGACGTGAATTTCATGTGTCCGGGCACTGTAGCACGGTGAGCATTGAATGCTCCCATACTTCAATGGCACATGCCATGCCTTCGAACGACCCCCCCTCCTGCATGGCTGACGGTGGGGATGCCACCGGAGAGGTCTCCATGCCCGCGCCCTCTCACCTATCCCGCCGTAGCAATAGCGATAGCGATGTCGATGGCAGCAGTAGCGGCAGCAGCAGAAACATAAGGAAAAAAAAGAAGAAAAGGGATATGGAGGTTTTCCCTCCAAATAGAGGCTCTAGCCTCCTATAAAAGGCTCCCCTGTAGAGCCAAAATGTTCCTTCGGATCCCTTGGAAGCCCAAACCCTTCGAAGGTGTTGCAGAAAGGAGAGAAGAGGGAGCAGAGAGCCCGAAGCAAAAAGAAGAGCAGAGCAGAGTGGGAGGGTGTGAGAGCCATTCGTGGAAGAGGGTGGGTCTTTCGTTTTCCTTTTCTCTCATTGCGATTTCAGAGGCTTTCTATAGCCGAGATGTAAACATTCATGTTCAAGATCAATGAAATATATGGCTCTTGACCCTGATATCTTTTGTTTGTTATATAAGCCTATGTGTCCCCCCCGATACGTGTGATATATTTGATCCGCTCCTATGTTTTCTTCTTCCCACTAATGCGTGTGATGCATTATCCCTCATGCCTCTCTTCCTTTTATGTCTGTTCTCCATGGTAGACAGGTTGATGTTTCCTCGATATTTGGTATGCCATCCATATGATGCTTCGAGTGTTATCACGGTGGTCATCGGCCCGGGGTTTATCCGAGTTCATGCATATGACTCTGAGGTTGCCAACCGTCGGGAGCCCCTTTAAGCTTCACCTTCGTTTTGTAACGACCGTGTTTTCTTCTCAAAACCTCGCCTTGGGATTTGGACCAATTTTATGACCATGATGCCAAAGGGGTGAGAAATATGAGGTTTAATCCCAAAGCAATCCTTTTTTTATATACATAAACTTCAGCTTCCAGAGTCTTGATCACTCTTGGATCTTCAGGGATTCGCTTCCTCATAGCGTGGTCCCCGGATGATCTCCCTTAAAAGAGTGAATATTAATGGCCATGTAATGTGGGGATAATTTAAAATCACGTCTCGGGATCGGGATTGTGATGGCCCTCAGGTCATTGGAGCCCCTCGTAGGCTAGTCCTCGGGGTGTCCATGCCTGATTCGGATTATAGGATGTTGCTGCTTCTGTGCGCATCCTTGGGTGTTGTCGCTTCCGTGCGCACCCTTCTTATTTTGGGGCCATCTCAGAGTTTCTCAGTGGATGAGTACCTATTTTATACCCCCGACGCTATGGGTTTAGGGGAGATGCTGCCAGATTTTCGTCGGGATAATGATGCAAAGGACCATGGCAATTGAACTGAATTCAAGAACATCATGAACGAGACCATTGAACAAAAAAAAAAGAAAGAAGAGAGAAAAGAAGAAGATCAACATGAACTAATGCATAACAAGCATAAAGTGATACAATAATCAATTTAATTCCAAAAAATTTTACTGAATGAGCGATTGCATGCATTGCATGGACACCTACATGATAACCCCTTAGCAAGAATTTCCAGCAAAGGTTCATGAACCCATATGCATTTGCATGTTCGGCCCATGCATTCAAAAAAAGAGAGAACAGAACAGAAATCAAAATAGAAATAATGGAGTAAACCAAAGGGAAGAAGGGAAGTTAACAAAACAAGAAATGAAGATAAGCCAAGAAGATATAAAAAAACATTAAGGTGCTCTCTGCTGTGCAAGTGTGCGCCGACACACTCAGCAGAGCGCGTCGATGCACTCTTGCTAGATATACTTGAAAACTTTTAAGCAACAGAAAGAATTGGCATCTATTGCAGATGTCACGAATTACAAGAATTAGCATCCACGCATAGGGACGCGAATTAATTAACGCCTCCCTGAAGAGGCGCCAATTCATCTATCTAGAATCCACTTAAAAAATCAGAAGAAATTAGAATTAGTGTCCATATGGAGAGACGCCAATTCTTTTGGGCTAAAGAATTGGTGTCCATCTGAATGGACGCAAATTCTCTAAAAAGAAAAAAAGGGGAAGATAAATAATGAACTGTAACAATAAAACACTAATGACAATATAATCACATAAAAATCCATGAAAATGCCCTCTCTAAGAATTCAACGGCGTATTATCTTGGGGTACTTCCTCATTGACCTTTGGCACTGGGAATATCAATGATGCCCATGCAAGCCACGCGTTGACCCAGGGGGGGGGGGGCACCCCCATTATGGTCATACCCTGACTTTGCACCAGGCCAATAACCCATTGAATTTGAACCGTCTTGACCATGATTTGACCAAATTTCTCCATTTCTTCAAATATTGAACTTGCCGTGTCTCGGCAGACATTGGGGTTTACCCCGATTTCCTTTATCCTCTAAACATTATACTTGCAGTACCCCGACATACATATGTCCCGACGCTTTCTATATATATATTTATGATACTTTCAACCCGGACACACGTTCGAATATGAAATTGTCAACACATGACCGACATGATTTTCATACCCTTTCGTACCATCATGTAGGGGATTTTAAAGTTCTTCAATATAATTTTAGCTCATCTTATGAAATTTGATCTTTAGGCCGTAAGGCCCCTTATCTTGGCGATTAATCAGAGATTTTCCGAGGGGATGTAATTAATGTCGTGACTTTTACGGCACGACGGGTCTCAGTCTCGACCTGATATCCACCATCGTTTGGTTAGTTAGACGAAGCGCACCACAGGCTTTGGACCACTCCAGTCTCGAAGCCTGAATACATTGTCACTACGTGACTGGCACGCTCTCGGACTTAATAAACCGATAAAAGATAAAATGATGCATGAAATTAAAAAAGTGCATCCACAAGTCTGGCATGTCCGGTGGGACTGAACCTCCTATCATCTTCTCGCCAGGATTAGGGGCTCGACGGCCTTTTCCCAAGATTCTAACTTCCGCAATTTGAAATTGCAGGAGGGATTGAATTCCAAAGAAACCAATGGCGGTCACGTTCGGACCTTTAGTGGTTGCGAGCCATGCAGAGCATTGCTACTTGGCAGTGCCGACTTGGTTCTACGATTTACCCCCGGTTGTTAGGTTCCCCAACTTTCTCGGGGTCATGTTCGTGAACCTCCTGAAGATCTAGGAGATTGAGCCCATCGCCACCGCAAAGGTGACAACAGAAGAAGAAGAGAAAGTGGTGGGAAACTATGCCCATCACGTCGACACTAGAAGGAAGCGCACTCTAGCTGCCAGGCGGGCAGCCAGGAAGAATGCTGGCATGCTGTAAGGTCGGCTCTCCATCTCGGGCAAATCTGTTATGATCGGAGGAGTCCAGGTGTACCTGAATAGCCGCCAGGCCACGATCTCGCCCGACAGGGTGATACCAGCTGTGCCGGTGCACAGCCAATTTCAAGCACTGTCCCGGGATCGAGCAGACCGCACTAGGTCCAAATTGACGGGAGGGTTGGCCCCGAAGCCGATCAAATTCAAGCAAGTGTGGGTGCCCAAGCGACGGGCCCCAACCCTAGTTCAACCAGAGCATGCCAGGATTGACAGGCTCGAGAAAGGAAAAGAAGATGAAGAAGAGAAGACCGAGGCACTAGCTTGGGTGTCTTGAAGACCAGCCTTCCGAGCCCACGGCCAGCAGACAAACATTTACTCTAATGATGGAAGGTATGGCGAGAGGTCCGAGCGAAGGCACCTCGCCTATAGATCCGCGGCACCAACTAGGGTGCCATCACCAATGGTCTACCCCACCAATGGGCAAGATGATATTACTCAGGCCGTAAGAGGATACCTCTGCGGCCTCGTAAATACCCTTTTAGGAACACAACGGCTTCTAGAAGCCGTGAATGTTGTGGAAAAAAGCTGGGGGCAACAAGTCGACCCGGGAAACATTGAAGATGCGGAGTCAGGATGCTATGGGTCACCCCTCTATGAAGAAGCCACATCGAGAATCTCGATGTTTGACAGGTTATGTAACGACCCGAGAATCCGATTACCGGGAAGGCCCGATAATCCGAGACTCGAACCACCGCCCACGAGCCGGGAGGGCTAAAAGGAGTGTGGAGGCACAAAGAAATAAGAAATAAAGCAGGACAATCCAACAATTAACAGAGAAAAATAAACAACTACAGCTATAACAGAGTCCAGTCCAACAGAAAGTACAGTCTAAAGTAGTAAAAACGTACCACATGCCAAGTGAACACTCGGCCCGGCAAGCTGGCAACTGAGAACCTCGCTCCGCAGCCTTGAACCTCGAGGAAGAACCGCCACACCTGAAAAGTAGGGAATGAGTCTCCAAAACAGATACTCAGCAGGGATCCCGCGGAACCCCAACCGAAAACAACGGCGGTAGCGAAAAGGAAGGCTACGAGAGCAACCGCAACAGCAGGAACAGTAAACCCGGTGGCCAGTCGAAACACGGCACTACAACTACTCCTACTGTACCAGAAACACACCCTGACCTCGCGGTCGAGGCTACCGAACTACACTAGTACCGCTTACCGAAGTAAAAATACACGGCAACCACACCGTAAAGGCTTGTCCCCCGGACACAGCCGACCTGGACACGTTGTCCAAGGTGCGACCCCGACCATCCGATCGTGGGTACCGCACAACAAGATGTAACCTCGGTAAAACCACTAGCACTAGTTTTACGGTGCAGAAATCGACACCCGCGCCACGGTGAAACAACCGAAACTCAACGGTCGACACGACCAAAAACCCGAAGGTCAAATTCAAGGAAACTGACAGTCTGTCACTCTCTATCCAGAACAAGAGTACCTCCCACTAGAAGCACAGCCGGTAGCGTCCCCTGACGTCTTACACCGCGCCGCAAGTGAACTGCCTGACGTGATAGCGTCTACCAAAGGCACGAACACCGCACAAGTAACCATAAACAAGTGACTAGCTGGGGTCATGCCCGTCGACGTGGGTCCAACCACCCCCAACCACGTGTGCACACACAGACCGCGTGTCCCTGGTCTGGCCCTCTGACCGGTTTTCCCCACAGCCGGACTCTAGCTGCAAGACGTGGGGCCCGACGGCTACCGGTCCACAAATAGCCTCTAAGGGTAAGCCCGTACACCACTCCCTGGTGCGACCAGCACCGCGTACTGGTAGGCTACGACTAGTGGAGGGTCACTGAAGGAGTAGACTCTCAAGTCAATGGAAAACAACGTCCGCATCCGACGACGTACGGGGACCGTCTCACGTACCAACACTGCCGCACGGTGACCACAGTCGGAAAAGAAACGGGACTCACCGTCCGCGGGCCGCACACTCGGCCACGCAGAAATGCAGAAACACGGTTCCCAAGGCAGCCCACAGGGCACCACACCAAATCCCACTCTCAGGGAAAGGCGGGAACCCTCCAGCTCCAGGCTGGGCAACTGGACTCGCAGTCCAAGGCCATACACGTGGCCCACTCAGGAATCATCCTCCTGGGAAACTCACGACATGCGGGGGAAACCCCACCGCACACACACCGACACACGGTGACTCGGTCTAGCGTAACACGAAAGCCCGACACACGAGAAGTCACCCGGACTCTCAAACCCCCGGGCACGCTAAACGAGGTAGCACGATTCTCCCGACACCCTCAAAACACGGATGCAGAATCCCACGGGTGTCTGGCACACTCACAAGACCGCGGGTCGACCACTGGGTCACAACCGGGCCGACCAGAAGTCCACACATCGCGAAACGATCGCGAAATACATGAAAACTCACCTCGGCGCAACCTAGGGCCTGACGGTCTAGCCCTAGACCGTCACAGAATGTAACGGTCTAAGTCCCGGCCGTCACAGCCCTCTAACGCTCCAACGTTGGGGCGTTACACACAAGAAGCAAAACTGGCCGTGACGCGCCCGCCCCGGGGCGTCACGGCCTCTAACGGATCCAGCCAGGCGCGTTAGAGGCAGGTTGTGACGCGCACCCCTCGGGGCGTCACAACCCCTAACGGCCCTGGCCAGGCGCGTTAGAAGAGGGGAGACGTCCACTCTGACGCACCCCAGCAGGCGCGTCACGGCACTCTGACGGACCAGACCTGGTGCGTCAGGGGCCGTGACCCCAACGGTCCGAAACCACGGCGACCACGTAACGGTCGGACCCAAGCGCGTTACAGCACTCTGACGGCATATCGTGGGGCCGTCAGGCCCACGAACGCCAACGCTCTACACAAGGGGAACGTAACACACCTGCCCAGGCGCATTACAGCCCTCTAACAGCCTGTCGTGGGACTGTCAGGCCCACGAACGGCACCCTCTAAACAACGGGAGTGTAACGAACCTGCCCAGGCACGTTACACGCTGTGACGGTCACTGGAATGACCGTCACACCCTCCCGAGAACGCTACGGCGGGAAACGACCCAAAACTCTGATCCACGCCCCGATCACCCCCGGGTGATGGGGAAACGAAGGGGAATCCATCCCCAAGCCCCTAAGCATGCATCTAAACCCCTGGATCGGCCAAAAATGCCGTAAAACGAGAGATCGGCCCACGAGCCCTAAAGCATGGATTTTTCCCAAAAATCCCCGATTTCACCCGCTCGGCTCACCACGGCCTACGAAACTCGTGGGAAAGGAAGTGCACGAGCTGGGGGTCCATCTCCCTACCTCCACCAAAGAAACGACGCGCCGTGGACGTCGATCCACGGAGAAATCACCGCGAAACCCTCGCCGGCTCACGAACGCGCCACCAAGCTTCGCCTCGCCTCCACCGCCTCGTTCCTCGCCTGTCCTCGCCCACATCCTCGCCAACGCCGCCTCCACCTCGCCCCCACCTCGCTCCGTCGGCCGCCGGAGAAGAGAGGGGAGAAAGAGAGCGTGAGAGAAGAGAGAGGGAGAGAGGGTGAGAAATGAGAGGGGGAGAGAGAAAGGGTTAATATATAGAGAAAACCCTGAAAATTCCATAAATTCAGAAAATTACAAAAAATTACCTTCGTGATCCTCGGGAAGTGCACAACGCAGTGGTAACGTTCCGGAGTCAGAGAACGCCACGGTTTGCCCTGCAAAGAGTTCTGAAGGCACATCAGGAAAAAATACGTGTAAAGCACAAAATACACTCCGAGACCCACTAAAATGATCCGAAAAATATCCGAAAAATCCTGGGCATTACAGCCCTCCCCCCTTAAAAGAATTTCATCCTCGAAATTCAGGACCTAGCACGAAGTCCCAGGGGAAGAACACTGAACCAACTGACAACGCTGTCAGAGCCCCAGCACAGAAAACCTTGATTCTCACAAAAACGCGGATCCTGAGGGACACAGCCAGACTTTAAACACGAACAACACCTTGCCCCTCACGCTGCACACGCCGGCAATCAGAGCAGGCATCCACCAGAGGACACAGTCCGGCATCACCTCAGACACCATGAAAACCAACATGGCACCGCTGCCACCATCTCGCCCACCGAGGGAACACACCCTCGACACGAGAAATAGCTACCGATCCATCCAATGGTCAGCAGATAATTCGCACATCAGCTACAAAACCAGATGACAGGTCGCACACCCTTCGCAAGGGAACAACCAGCACAGAGCCTCCCTCGGCTCACGCAGCCATCTCAGCAGACCGCAACCAGAACATCAGCTCAGCACCAAGAAACACCTCACACATGGCAAGCCGAAAGCCGGACATAACACTGTGCCAACTCTTGTCAGAAGACAAACTTCGACAAAGCCCAGATCCCGTCCGGAAAGGCACATCATAGAAGTGACCACCAAAAGGTCTCACTGGCACACGGCTCTCGCCACACTCGATCCCCGACAACCAGCATCTTGTCTGTGAAAAGACCACACGCCGACAGTCACCAACCGCTCGCTCAGGTTCTTCCTTCTTTCCTGGTCCTCCACCGGGTCCGAAGGAAACATTCCAAATCTCGGCAAGCCATCAGTCAACTCCCACACAGACCGATGCCACACCTCGTGCCACGCTCCTCTCGGACTCCACATCCGAACGCCAACTCGACCCTCTCGGGGAGCACGATGAAACCAATGACGAGATCTTGGCGTCTTCAGTCATCACCTCACTGGACTCAGACTTACAGGGGAACCATCCCATGCCGGTCACCAGACCAGGAATAACCATTGTGACACCAACGTCCCGTCAAGGACCACCCAACGACGCCAATCTCACGAAAAGGCCTCCGCCCACAGGCGTCACTCTTCCATCTGGTCTCATCAAATCCTTCGATCAATCCAAGTGGACACCTGCCAATCCCAATTCCGCCCTTACCACAGAGCCACGGGACACCACCTGAACAGTGCTCACGGGTCCCAAAGCAACAAACATCTCACCGTGGTCGGCTACGAGACTAGTCTCACCAGTCACTCGCAGCTACCAACAGGAACCCACAACCTGCCAGAGATCACTTCTCCAAAAATGATCTCATCCGAGGACACGACTGGGAACACAAGTCGGGCACCAAGCCACCAACTCTGACCAACACGTCCTCGACCTCCGTGAGGTAACATCCTCAACAACCCCATCCGGGTCCAACACCAACGCCTGACACGGCTTCCATCACAGGAACAGAGTACTCATGCGGCACACTAGCCAGCACATTCATGTGGACACCAATAAAAAAAAAGAGAGAAAGAAAAAGAAAAGAAGGAGAGAGAAAAGAAGGAAGGGAAGAAAGAAAGAAAGAAAAAAATAAAAATAAATAATAAAAATAATAAACAAAATATATATAAAAAAATAAATAGAATAAAAAAGAGAGAAGAAAAAGAAAAGAAAAGAAATAATAATAATATAATAAAAGGGATGGCACACTCACTCTCTATTTCTCTCCCATTCTTTCTCACTCTCACTTCGCCTCCCACCGCGGCACACTCCTTGGGCGCTCCCCCGGCACGCCTTCAGTGCCCTTACCCGGTATGCCCCGGCACCACCTCTCCCGGCCCACTCCCACCGCACCGGATGACCCACTCCGCGGCACACTCCAACAGTCCCCCACCGCGGCACACATCCAACGGCCTCCCACGGCACACCATCACTGTGCGGGATGACACACCTCTGCCCGCACCGGATTCCTCTCACACACTCTCTCTCATTTTTTCTCCTCACCCGGTGCACCCGCCACTGGCCACGGCACACCCCCGTGCCGTTCCCACCGCCTTCGCACCCGGCACACCGTCGCACCCGGTGGCCAGGCACCGCACCGGGCCACGCCAACCCCTGCCACTTCTTCTTCGGTTGCCTTTCTCTCTCCTTCTCTGTTCTGTTCCTCAAGCCCCGTGTCTATCCCCTTCGCCCTTGACGTCCTACAGAATAGAGAGAGATTGATCACATAGCACGAGGAGGAGACTAGAAAGAAGAAGAGTGACAGGAGTGAGTTTAGTTCAAGAATGGCAGTACAGGCATAGTACCCATCCAATACGGGCCTCTTCTCCACGGATTACCCACGCAAGGCACCCTGTTTCGGTGTCCGCGGCCTCCAGCTCGACGCCGCCACCACGGCCAACCAGGCTGCAAACCTCCTCGGCGTCGTCGCGATGGCGCAGCCGTTGTTGCCTTCCAATGACAAAGGCAATCTGCAAGGTTCTGTATGCTACTGATGCAAAAGGATCTCCCATTTCTGAAGCTCAAGGACTTGTTAATAGGTCATTGGATCCTGGTGTAGGAACCGATTAGCATGAAGACAGGCAAACTGCGTCTAATGAAGCTGACCGCCCAGCCCCTCTAATCGGTGCACTAGTCATGACCTCCCACGGCACACTCCTACACCACGGCATGCTCCCTCCAACGGCACACCCACCGCACCGGACAACCTTCAAAGCCTCACCGCTGGCCATACCCTCGCCCTCCAGCTTCCAGTATAGACTAAAAGGTCTATGGCCTAGAACAACTGTTATTGAAAGGCTTGCAGTTACAAGTATTCTTCCACTTCTGTTGGCTGGTATTTTTGGTTCTCCTGGTAGGAATGAACAACTTGCAGACTATTTGTGAAAGCTTCTCGTTCACAGTACAATGAAAGAGGACTCTTGGTCCAATTACCACATTACAAATTTGATTGATGCGGTCTAATTCCTCTGCATGTTCGAAGAGCATCACAACATTATTTTAACATCTTATGGGAAACGGTTGTTTCACTTGGAAGTGGTCCCTTGCCAGGTGGGATGTCGTCGAGTTACCACCCAGACCCTAGATTTGCATGCGATGGAATGCATTCACCTATTTCGTGGCTTGATAGCTCTTGTTCCCCTGACGGTCAGCACAGACTGACCACAACAAGCACCATTTCTTCAATAGTTTCACATGTTGGCAGCAATATGTCGTCAAAGAATCAGAATCTACATCCTCTCCCTCGTCTCATGGGTGTACATACACCCAGGCCAAATTCTGGAATGGGGCCCGGCTCTCATGGACTTGTGAACAGGATGTGTCAAAACGATGGAATGTATGGCCAGTATGGAAATGCATGCAGAACTGGTGTGGGATTTTCCTCAAATGGTTTTGGTTCCAGAAGTAACGTGAATGGTTGGTATGCACTTGACCAAAAGTACAAGCCCCGGGGTGGAGGTAATGGATATTTCGTGTATGGCAACGAGAACATGGAGTTGGGTGAGCTGAACAGAGGACCAAGATCTGGTAACCTCAAAACCCAAAAAGGGGTTGGACCCAATTTGACGATTGCAGTCAAGGGACAGAGCCTCCCTTCAAATGTAGATAATGAAGACTCCAGTATAGTTCCAGACGAAGACCTGTACAATAAAGTAGGCTTTCCTAAAAGAACATTTCGAAGCAAAGTTTGTCATCATTTAAGTCAGACAGTGAGGATGATGTTCACAAGAGCTTCAAATACATCGTCTGGACCAGCACTGGCGGTGGAACCAGAAAGCTGCCCGATGCGCTCAAGGAAACCGGAGACGCCGTGAGATGCCCACCGGTCATCATGGCCTTTCTTTTGGACCGAGCCATGCATGTCCTCCTCGTCCGGCAACTCCAGCAGCACCATACTCCCTTGTCCGCGGCACGCTCGCCCATCAGGCTCCCACCTCAACCGGCAGGACCCCCCCCATCCACCCAGCAACCATGAAAGCCAACCAGGAGGCTTTCCCATACCGCAGCATCCTTTTTTTTTATCAGACAGCAACTTACCTCACCCGGTGCACCCGTGACCACACTCATACGGTGCAGCCCCACCATGGTCACATCCTGTGCACCTCAAGCCTTTTATCCTGCACACCTTTTCCTTCTACACCCGGTGCAGTACAAACACCCTCTTTAGCCTTCCACGGCACACTATCTCGTGCCCTTCAACGGCACGCTTCTTCAGCCCCCCAGCGGCACACCCCCTTTAGCCTTTCACGGCACACTATCTCGTGCCCTTCAACAGCACACTTTTCCAGCCTTCCAACGGCACACTATTTCAATCCTTCAATGGCACACTTCTTGGGTCTTCCAACGGCACAGCCTTCTGGCTTCTCAGCGGCACGCCTTGCCACCCGGTGCATTCGGCAGAAGAAATCTAACGCCCATGCCCTAGAGATCTTTGGCGCATGGGGCGTGCCTTCTGGATTTTTATTAAGAATATTTTATTATGGGTTTATTTAGATTATTTATTAGATGTTTATTTACGTGGGGCGTGCCAGTCACCGAGTGACAAATTTATTATGCGCACCGTCCAACTAACCAGACGATTATGGGTGATCATGTCGGGACCCAAAACCCGCCGTACCATGAAGGCTACGACGTTAATTACACCTCCCCAGAAGAGAGGAAACCCTTGATTAATCGCCAAAATAGAGAGGCCATGAGGCCCATAGAATATGTAAAGATGTGATTGCATGCAAGCACACAATATGGTAGTATTTGTTTATTAGGCCGGCTCCCGGTACAGGGCGGAGAACCTAGGTCCGAGGACCACCATCGTGCATAGTGAAAGCCTCCGACCGGGCATAACCCGACCTTCCGCTAATCACCATTCGATATACCGGAGAGTCAGATCATGCAGGCATGCAAGGTGGTTAGTTTTATTGTTTATTGCTTATTTGGTCATTTATTTGTAAATTTAAGGAAGACTTTGGCAATCCCTGTCACTCGCAGGGTTGTCGATTAGTCATTACCTTTTTATTTTGAGACTGCACATAGCGTTACGGTGCATACATATGGGCCCATGAGGTGGGCCGAGTATGACCATATTCGGGCAGACTCGTGTATCATCGGGGCAAATTTGATATTTGAGAAATGAGGGGACACGGTTAAAACCCGGTCAAAAGAATTGAATTCAATGGCTTATCGACCCAGGACAAGGTCATGTCGTGACCACAATGGGTTAACCCCGAGATCAGGCACGACTTGTCAGGGGGGTCATCAATATTCCCATGCCCGAGGTCTAGAGGAGGTGGGAGCTCCGGAGTAGACATGATCATGTTTATTATTCTTTATTTAGTCTTGTTATTCTTTTAAATGCATGAATGCACTTTGTTCATTATTTATTTACTTATTTGTTTGTTTTATTTTTATTTTATTATTTTTTATTGGGTACATGCATTTTTATTCCCTTTATTAATATTTATTTGGCATTTATTCATTTATCATGTTTTTTGTTGTCATTTATTTGTCCATTATTTATTTATTATGTTTTCTCTTTTTGTTTCAACCCTCCCCCTTTTTATTTCCTGATTCTTGAATGACATGATCTTATTTGTGTTGTTTCTTTATTTCCTTCTTGTTTGTTTGTTTGATTTTTTTTGTAGATATCCACGTATGGGATGGGAGAGTGGATAGATATGCACGTGAGCATTTATTGGAATGTGTTTACGGGTGTTAAACATGAGTGAGTTAATGTGTTAATTAGTGTGAGGCTTATCCTTAAATGCTAATGGAGTGTGTTACGCGGGTGGCTTAACTGTGAATGAGTATATGAGTGTGTTAGCATTTGTTACGTGAAACAGCGGGAGATGTAAAATGGGTAAAACGGCGCGCTCTTATAAGATGTTAAAACGGCGTGGTGGTTTCGTGGTTAAAACGGCGTGCAAATGTGTGAGTGCACCGGATAACGGTGTTATTCTTTTTATTTTATTTATTTTGTTTTGTTTTATTTATTTTATTATTATTATTATTTTTACTTGTTGTTTATTTGTTTTATTATTTTTTATTTCAAATTTTTTATTATTATTATTATTTTTATTCTCGATTTTACAAATGGTTAATCCGACAGCACCTCCCCTAAACCCGGAGTGTTTGGGAAAAGTGGAGGCATACTCACGGAATGGGGTAAGCTCCTTAAGGGTCGGGGGGGCAGACGCTGTGACCGCCAGACCCGGATGGACAGAACCCGAGGGCGAGCCTACGAGGGATACCGATGTGTCCGTGGGTTATCCAAATCGGGGCAGTGTTCACCATTAAGGCAGTTTAATATTCACTCGAGAGTGATCATTTAAAACGGAACAAAGCCTTAAAACGGCACGGTTGAACCGGCGTGGAACGCTTCGGAAAAGGGCTTAAAACGGCACGGGAACCGTAGGAATAGGTTAAAACGGCGCCGCAGGACGTAGGTGTAGGGGGAGGCCTTAAAACGGCATGGTTGCGGTTAAACCGGCGTGGAACGCTTAGGAAAAAGGCTTAAAACGGCACCACAAAAGGTGAAAAGGAGGTTAAAACGGCACCACAGAAGGTGAAGAGGAGGCCTTAAAACGGCGCCACAAAAAGTAGAGAGGGGAGGCCTTAAAACGGCGCGCCCCTTTGAGGGCGTGCCGTTTTAAGGCGCTCCGTTTTAAGGCGCGCCGGTTGCCAGTGGCGCCGGTTTAGCCCTGTTTCACGGAAACCGAAGTTTTATTGGTTTATTTTTGGACTTATTAAAATATTTTGGAAGATTTTGAAAGTTTATTGAGTTATTTATTCAACAGATCAGCCACGGGCCATCCGGAAGTCAATCATAGGCTCGCGCGAGGTTCGCACTCGAGCGCGGCGACTGTTCCGAGTCAGGCCGGTTAGTTTATTAAATGGTTTACTTAACTCGTTCGAGCCAAAAGTTTGGCAGCATCTCCCCATCCCGGAGGGTTGTCGGGGAGAAGCGGGGAGTGCTCACGTGGTGGAGCAACCCCTGAAAGCCGGGTGGCACAACGGCAGCCTGCAAACGCAGACGGATAGGAGAACCCTGAGGGCTAGCCTACTAGGGGCACCGAGTCCGTGGGTAGAAAGTAGACAGATGGCGAGGACTCACAGTGGGAGCGAAGACCCCGAGGGCTAGCCTACGAGGGGCACGTAACCCGAGTCGATACCATGTCTGAGTCGGGACGACCAATATGGGAGAAAACCCCGAGGGCTAGCCTACGAGGGGCACACAACCCACGGCCACCACAAGGCCCACTAGGGGCTATGGATTTAGATCTGTTGGGGTCGACCCATATTAATATCCACTCATTAGCCCGTGGGAGACTCGTCACTGACAGACGGATCCCTGTAGACAGAGTGATATCATAGTGAAACATTGGGGAATGTTCCCCTCTCCCCGGTCATCAGATCTCCTCGAAAGAACGCTAACACGGTGAGGATGTAGATCGTACTCAGTTAGCAAACTGATTATGATACTTATATATATATATATATATATATGGGGGTTAGCATGTTAACAGAGTGATTACCGAGCTAACGCTCAGAGAACAATGATGCGGAGAAACCAAACATCAAGCTTATAGGGGGCAACCTTATCTCCTCTGTTTATGATCAGAAACAGGAGGGAGGGGCAAGAGGACAGGCCCAGGGTCGACCAGTAAGACATACATGCGCACATCTCTGACGGAGAAGCCTTCGACACTCCATAAAAGAAAGAACCCCAGGGAGAGGGGAAATTACTGTAGCCCATGGTGTACCAGGGCGTATCCGGCGTCGGAGAAGACGGGTACGGAGATGATACGTGCAGGGAAATGATTAAACGCACGGACGGAGAGAAGATGAGTAACTGGGAAGTTAGAGGTGGCGCCGAGCACAACCACAGCTCATTCCTCCTTTTTAAGCACAGTAAGTAGGGATGCACATATGCGTGTCATCCATTCCGGCGCCGGCACTGTTGCACGGCGCCGTCTCACTGGTCGCAAGAAGAAAACGCAGGGGGGAGAAGAAGAGATGATGCAGAAATGGAAAACCATGTTAATCCCCCTGCCTTATTAGTACAATCGTGCACGAAATTCATTCCACGAATAAGGAAAGCTGTACAAATTGCATACATTGACGCCGGCATTGCCGCCCGGTCGTCGTTAACATCGAATGAAAGAAGAGGTTGCAGGAAGAGGTAGTGAGTAACAGAGATGGCAAAAGGGGGGGGGAGTAGGCTCATATCATCGCCCCTCCCCCTCTCCCATTTACATTATGACGAAAGGAGAAAACCAAGCAAAGGGGAATCGGCGGAAACCACGGCGACCCACCTAAACGGACGACGAAACAGAGGATCTTCTTCTTCGACGCTGGAGACTTCAGAAAGAACAGAGTGGCGGCCGCAGGAAAACTCTCAGGCGAAGATACTTCCTCCCCAAGAACCCTCGCACTCCTCGCTTTGATTGGTGGCCTCGAGCTCCTTCTCCGTTTTTTTTCTATCTCCCCTCTCTTTTGTTGGTCGAACAAGTGTTGCTTTATAGCAACCAGTTAATCCGGCGCCACGGAGGGGCACGCCGGTTAACATGGCGCCGGGGAAGGAGCTTCTGCAAAGCTCTTGCGCGCCGGAACTGGTGGCGCTGGGGAAATGTTCCCCAATTGGTTTTTGGCTCGCCGGAATTAGTGGCGCCGTTTTAAGGGGCGCCGATGACCTTTGTGCGCTGTTTTAGCTTGTTTGCTAGGCGCGGGTCAGCCGATGGGTCCGGGGATGGTTCCGGAAGCCCCCGTTGACTCTTCCTCTCGCCACGGTCCTTGGAAAACCTTGACGGGGCGTTGATGAAGCTCTTGATACGATGAATGGCCTTAATCAGAACTTCGTGTGTATTCGGCTCGAGCACGCGGGTCTTCCGCTCACATGGCCTTCGGTACCATAATTTGTGATGTCGGGCCGGCTTCACTTGTATTTGTAGCTTTTTGGTTGCTTCTTCGGGGATGGTCCCGAATACTCTTCCGAGCTCTCGGGTCTTGCCTTAGCAACTGTCCGTCGGAGCCGAGCATCTTTTCTTTTCTTCTTTTCTTTGGTCTCATCTTTTGTTTGGCTTCTCCCATTCTTTTTCTTCCTCTCTTTCTTTTCTTCTCTGTCGGTACAGGAGCACCCGACCAGAACTTACGACCTGCAGAAGCAGAAGTCAGGGAGTATTATGAATATTTTCAGTGTCAACAAATGCCCCCCACCCGCGGGTGCCGCGATAGAGGGACGAGGAAGCGGGGCCTGCGGGTGTAACCCATAGCCCGTTTGAAAATATTGCATGTGTCTTTTTTATTATTATTTATTCTATTTTCATTCATCATCATTTTTTTTATTTCGTCATTCATTTTTATTATCTCTTTTTTTTATATATATAACCTCATCCAAGCACGCAGGCACTCATCGACTGCAAGCATAGAGTAGATATATGTAGCATAGTTCCCCTATAACAGGGATAGGATAAGGACAGTGCCTACGATTCACGGACAGAGTGCGGCTCACGAAGCACAACTAAGGGAGATGTGCATACGTAAAGGGGATGCCGCGTAGAACATATGCATAGCATGAATCACAATTTGCACCCAGGACTATTCCTCCATAGTGTGAAAGTGTAATTATATGGGTAATGAAACCTAGACATAGGGACGTGCAGACGTTCTGAGTAACACTCGAGGATTACTTTATCGCCTACACATACATTCGGGGCTCTCGACTTTTGGTAACTTCGCACAACCCCCTTTTATTCTTAATTTTGAACTTCACCGTTCGACGCGAGTTTCCTCATGTGTCTCAATGGAGATTCCCGGCTACTAGGATTCGTCCTTTATTATGATACTATTGTGGATTTCACCGTTTGACGCGAGTCTCCTCATATGTCTCAATGGGGATTCCCGGCTACTAGGATTCATCCTATATTATGGTTTTATGATGGATTTCACCGTTTGACGCGAGTTTCCTCATGTGTCTCAATGGGGATTCCCGACTACTAGGATTCATCCTTATTTTAATCGTGGAGTTTGCTGCATCGTTTTCGCGCGAGTCTCCTCATTTGTTTCAGTGGGGATTCCCGACTACTTGGATTCACATTCCACATACCATTATCATCATTTTTCCATTTTTTTTAAGGGGGCAGGCAGCTTTTTCCTCACGGTCACCCTTCACGCGAATGTAGAGATTTAAGCATCCATGAAGTGTTAAGAAGAATTTATGACGTCCCTATGACTAAAGACCATTGCTCACATTATGTGCGAAGTGTTGGAGTTTTGTCTAGGGTGTATTCAGTGAGTTGTGCTAGCAACATAGCTACGACTCTTCCCCTAGTCGTATGCACTCACCGAGAATTGGCTTTTCGTTCCTTAGTGTATGCCGTAACGCACACATATCCTGAATCAGGGCAACGTTATTTAGCAAAGGAGTACGCGGCCTTAGAAATTTGAAGGAAGCGTGTTAATACTATACTTCAGGTAGACATGCACGTGAGGCAAGCAAGCACATAAATCACGCCATGATTATCATTTTTTTTCTATTTTTTCTTGCTTTCTTTTTTCTTCCTCTTCTTTTTTTCTTTTTTTTTACTCTCTTTTTTTTTCTTCTTTTTTGCTTCTTTCTCTTCTTCCTTTTTTTTATTTTTTTTATTTTTTAAAGGGCTTGATGGGCATGCCCACAGTTTGGTGATTCTGGCGTCGGGAGCCCGATGCCATGGCATTGGAGAGAAGGTGTCATATGTGATGATAAATCCCTAGAGGGATCATGGGTTGGCATGAAACCAAAGGAGGCCTTTTCGTTCGTTAGTTCGGACAACAGTTCCGAGCCAATGGTAAGAGGTTTGTCGGCTTAGACCAAAGGTCATGACGCTGGATGACTTGGCTTAGACCTAAGGTCATGACACCAAGGGGGAATATGTAATGGCTTAGACATAGAGTCATGACGCCATACAACTTGGCTTAGGCGTAAGGCCATGACGCCAAGGCAGAACATTTAACGGCCTAGACATAGAGTCATGATGACGTGCAACTTGGCTTAGGCAGAAGGCCATGACGCCAAGGCAGAATATTTATCGGCTTAGGCGAAAGCCATGACGCCGGACAAGATATTTAATGGCTCAGACGAAAGTCATGACGCTGTACAACTTGGCTTAGGCGGAAGGCCATGACGCCAAGACAGAATATTTATCGGCTTAGGCGGAAAGCTATGATGCCGGACAAGGATATTTAACGCTTAGACGTCAAGTCATGACGCCGCACAGCTTGGCTTAGGCGGAAGGCCATGACGCCAAGGTAGAATATTTACCGGCTTAGGAGGAAAGCCATGACGCTGGACAAGGATATTTAACGGCTCAGACGTGAAGTCATGACGCCGTACAGCTTGGCTTAGGCGGGAGGCCATGACGCCAAGGCAGAATATTTACCGGCTTAGGCGGAAAGCCATGACGCCGGACAAGGGTATTTAACGGCTTAGACGTAAAGTCATGACGCCGTACAACTTGGCTTAGGCGGAAGGCCATGACGCCAAGGCAGAATATTTACCGGCTTAGGCGGAAAGCCATGACGTCGGACAAGGATATTTAACGGCTTAGACGTAAAGTCATGACGCCGTACAGCTTGGCTTAGGCGGAAAGCCATGACGCCAAGGTAGAATATTTACCGGCTTAGGCGGAAAGCCATGATGCCGGACAAGGATATTTAACGGCTCAGACGTGAAGTCATGACGCCGTACAGCTTGGCTTAGGCGGGAGGCCATGACGCCAAGGCAGAATATTTACCGGCTTAGGCGGAAAGCCATGACGCCGGACAAGGGTATTTAACGGCTTAGACGTAAAGTCATGACGCCGTACAACTTGGCTTAGGCGGAAGGCCATGGCGCCAAGGCAGAATATTTACCGGCTTAGGCGAAAAAGCCATGATGCCAGACAACTTGGCTTAGGCGGAAGGCCATGACGCCAAGGCAGAATATTTACCGGCTTAGGCAAAAAGCCATGACGCCAGACAAGGATATTTAACGGCTTAGACGAAAAGTCATGACACCGTACAACTTGGCTTAGGCGGAAGGCCATGACGCCAAGGCAGAATATTTACGGCTTAGGCGAAAAGCCATAACGCCAGACAGGGATATTTAACGGCTTAGACGTAAAGTCATGACGCCGTAGATAGAAGGAGTCTTTTTGTTCTTCAACTGGATGGAAGGGTAGAGCCACAAGTAGAAAGGATCTTTTGTTTCCTGGCTAGGCGAAAGGCCCGAGCCAAAGGTGAAAGGGTCTTTTTGTTGACTGACTGGACGAAAGGTCCAAGCCAGAGGTAGAAAGGTCTTTTGTTGCCTGGCTGGACAAAAGGATCCAAGCCAAAGGTGAAAGGGTCATTTTATTGACTGTCCAGATGAAAGGTCTGAGCTAGAGGTAGAATATGAACGTTAACCTGACGGGATGTCAGACTTAACAAACCTTGCCTAGGCGGTTTGTCTAGGAAAGAGCAGAGATAAAGCATTGTTCTCGTCTCGACGTCATGTCGAACACGACCAACCTGGAAGAGACGAAGGGTCTGGGCCAGGGCAGAATATAGTCATTGACTTGACAGACTTGCCAAAGTCAACCAACTTGGAAAATGCGTGAGGCCTGAACCAAATGCAGAACACAATATTGGTGTTGACTTAACATTCTGTCAAAGTCAACAAAGTTGGCGAAGGCAAGTGGCCTAAACCAAGAGCATCATGTAGGATAGGTGTTGACCCGATGGAATGTCGAAGTCAACGAACTCGACAAAGGCGTGGGGCCAGAGCCAAGGGTATAATGTGGGATAGGTGTTGACTTGACGTCATGTAGTAGCCAACGAACTTGACAGAGACGTGAGGCCTAAGCCAAGAGTATAATGTAGGATATGTGTTGATTCGATGGAATATCGAAGTCAACGAACTCGACGAAGGCGTGAGGCCTAGGACAAGGGCATATATGGTATAAATGTTGACTCAGCGTCCTGTCGAGGCCAACGAACTTGGCAGAGGCGTAAGGCCTAAGCCAAGGGAAGAACATAGGATATGTGTTGATTCGACGTCCTGTCGGAGCCAACGAACTTGGCAGAGATGTAAGGCCTAAGCCAAGGGCATATTGTAGGGTAGGTGTTGGCTCGACGTCATGTCGAAGTCAACGAACTTGGCAAAGGTGTGAGGCCTAGGCCAAGGGCATATGTGGTATGAATGTCGACTTAACGTCCTGTCGAGGCCAACGAACTTGGCAGAGGCGTAAGGCCTAAGCCAAGGGAAGCATATAAGATAGGTGTTGACTCGATGTCCTATCGAAGTCAACGAACTTGACAGAGACGTAAGGCCTAAGCCAAGGGCAGAGTATAAAATAGGTGTTGACCCGATGGAACGTCGAAGTTAACAGGCCCTGTCCCGACAGAAGATTTGGGGGCGAGGATTGACTAGAATGCAGACATATGAGAGGCCCAGACCCAGGGCTAGATATCAATGTCAACCCGATGAAATGTCGGAGTCAACCAACCTTGCTTAGACGGAAGGTCTGAAACAAGGGCAGGATGTGTAGAGGCAGATGTCAACCCGACGTCATGTCGAAGCTGACCAACTTGGCGAGGACGTGGGGTCTGAGCCAAGATAGAATATGGACGTTGACCCGTGGAGATGTCGAGATCAAAAAACCTTGCTCAGACAGAAGGTCTAAAACAAAGTACATGAATCTTATTGGTTTATTAATTTGGATTGGTTGAGTTTATTGATTTGATGAGTCGATTGACTTGCTGGGTTTATTAGGTCTGTTGGATTTCATCGATTCCATTGGGTTTATTGATTTGTTTGGTTTTATTAGGTTTATCAAGTTTATTAAGTTTATTGATTTACCGAGTTTATTGAATTTTTTTTTGAGTTTATTGATTTTTTTTTTGGGTTTCTCGATTTATTGAGTTGATTGATTTTGCTTAGCTTATTGGATTTATTGCATTGTGTTGGGTTTATTAAATTTATTTTAAATCATCATTTTCCTTTTTTAATTCATTTTCATCATTCATTTTTTTATTCATTTCTTTCTTCTTTTCATTTCCTTTTTTTGTTATTATTATTTTGTTATTATTTGTTGTTTTTTTTGTTGGGCTCCCCGACGCAGTCTCGTCTGTGATGCGAGATATTTTTTCCGGTGGGACTATTGATGAATTTGACTATTTATTCTATTGGTGGGGCTAGGGATTGATGTCCAAGAGCCCGGCGGGCCTGGCGAGGGCGGAGTGCCACTAGGCCAAGCAAAGGGTAGCTCGGTCAGGGCGGAGTGCCATCAGACGAGGAAAGGGTAGCTCGGTCAGGGCGGATGTCCACTGACCAAGGTGAGGGTAGCTCGGTTAGGGCGGAGCGCCACCGGACCAAGGTGAGGGTAGCTCGGTTAGGGCGGAGCACCACTAGACCAAGGAAAGGGTGGCTTGGTCAGGGCGGAGTGCCACTAGACCAAGGAAAGGGTAGCTCGGTCAGGGCGGAGTGCCACTAGACCGAGGAAAGGGTAGCTCGGTCAGGGCGGAGTGTCACTGGACCAAGGTGAGGGTAGCTCGGTTAGGGCGGAGCGCCACCGAACCATGGTGAGGGTAGCTCGGTTAGGGCGGAATGCCACTAGACCAAGGAAAGGGTGGCTCGATCAGTGCGGAGTGCCACTGGACTAAGGTGAGGGTAGCTCGGTTAGGGCGGAATGCCACTAGGCCAAGGAAAGGGTGGCTCGGTTAGGGCGGAGTGCCACTAGACCAAGGTAAAGGTAGCTCGGTCAGGGCGGAGTGCCACTAGACCAAGGAAAGGGTTTTATGAATCCTGCCAAGTAGGACAAAGGATAATTTTGGGGCTCGGTAAGGGCAGAGTGCCTCAGGCCAAGGAAGAGGGCTTTATGAATCCTACCCAGTGGGACGAAGATTATTTTCGAGCTTGGCGAGGGCGGAGCATCTCAGGCCAAGGAAAAGACTTTGTGGACCCAGCCCGATGGGACATAAGGTAATTTTCAAGTTCGGATAGGGTAGAGCGCCTCCGACCAAGGGACAACTTTTGTGGGCTCAGCCCGACGGGGCTGATGGGCAAATTTTAAGCTCGACAAGGGCAGGGTGCCTTATGCCAAGAAGAAAGGAGATTTTATTGGGCCGACATTGGACAAGGAATCCAAACCGGCATTGATAGGAGAGTCCCATGGGACAAATATGGCATTGTTGTGGCTGAATACCGAAAGGCCATGAGAGTGTGTTGGTTGGGAGCATAGGTCCCAGATCAAGGGTGGAGGATTAGTCTTGAGGGGACGAGTGGGGAGTATCCCCGTGTGATAGGAGGGCGGCAAGGCACCATGAATTCTGGTGGAACCAGGGGTGCTGAGATAGGCCACTAGAAGCCGAAAGGCACTTATTTGTTGGCTTGATGAGGATAAAGGAGCCGAGAGTGCAGACAACTCGGGAGGACTTGTTCTTTTCATTCCCCAACAGGGTTTGGACCCGTATCTGAAATTGGGGGCCTAGTGGCCAATGAAAGCTCTGTAGCATCGGTGGGACTGTTGATCAACATGATCCCCCTGGGAGTATTCAGTGACAGCTATACATCAGATCAATAGCTATCTTCTTTTGTCATTGACTTCTTTAGTAGATGCTCCAAATAGTTTCGGTTCGGGCCTTCGGTGCTTACGCCAAGTGTCCTCCTCTTGACGCTCATTCTGAGAAGCTGTAGTTGCAGGGTCCTCCCACCTTTACAGATGATGTAGTCATTTCATTACTCCTTGGGCATTCACCATGCAATGCTACTAAGGAGTTTTCTGCCCATGGGGAGGATGGGGAGGCCTTGCTGACCTTATAAGTTCCTTCCCCCCCTTTTTTGCATTCATGTTTCTTTTTTTTTCTCTCTTTTTTTTTGAACGGACAGCTCAAATGACGCTGATAGTGCAGTGTAGTGTAAAGCCACTACCCTTCCTCCATTTATTTTTTTTAAACAGACCAAGGTGGGTGCATAGGAGAGCGCTCACCCCCTCAGAGAGGGGATAAGTGGTTCGCTCCACCACGCCAACCCCACGATGGTAGTTTCTTATTTGGCACAGACCAAGACAGGGGGGAAGTGGTATCTCCTCCACAGATGCAGCCATCAAGGCCTCCTTCAAAAGAATTTTTTTCCTCTTTTTTTTTGGAAGACCCGACCTCCTGAGAGACGACATCTCAGATTCAATAGGTGGAGCCTTATGTCTATATATGCAAATTTCATTTGCCCTCCTTTTTTTTCATTTTTTTTTAGTGTCTGCCCCCAGAACAAGACCTTTCCTTTCTTTCTCTTTTTTTTTTGCTTCATTTGCCATTTTTCTTTTTATTGGCAAGCATCCGCATTCAAGTTATGCGGGCTTGCTAGACATCGACTTCAGCTAGATTTGCGAGGAGCAGTTGAGGCGGTAACGCCGCGCGGGGCTGCTCTTTTAAGGACAGAGATTTGATGAGGGCACGGTGGGTCCACCTTATACTCGCCCATCTGTAGTTCACCTTTCTTGATCAGGCCTTCAATAATGTCCTTGAACACATAGCAATCCTCAATGGGATGCCCCAACATTTGGTGATAAGGACAGAATCGTGGATCGTCTTTCCTTTCGACATCGCCTCGCTTCTTTGGCTCCGGAAGCGCTACTTTGCCGTATTCATGGGCCCACTCAAAAAGTGCCCTAGTCTTGTCCTTTGGAAAGGAATAAAATTTCGTCATTTTGCCCCTTAACAGGGCCCTTGTTTTGCCGGATCGGCGGAAGATGCCTCTTTCATCTTCTTCTTCTGCTGCTCGAAGGCTTCAAAATTTGAGGCGAAAACTTCTTCTTGTGCCGGAGGTTTGTTGATTGGTTTATTCTTTTGGCTCAAGGCCGTAGAGGATGAGCAAAGCCTTGCCAGCATTGGCTGCAATGTCGCCCAGTTGTTCGAAGGTCTTGACTTCAATGTCAATGACCCATCGTAGAATTTCTATTCTCAAATTTTCTTTGCAGATTTGAACAGAGTCCCCGTAGCTCGGCGGATGTCTGCATCTTTCACGGAGATTCCGCCACCTTCTTATGTAGTCAATGATAGACTCATTATCTTTTTGCTTGGCTGCTTGTAATTCGGCCTCGGTGACTTCCTCTTCGACCGTCTTCGTATTCATTGTTTGTTTCACCTTCAGCTCGTCTGACTGCATGCGCGGTCTCGTTGGCATCATCTTCGGAGATGCTTTAGTTGTCCCCTGACGTGCCCGGGAGATTGTATGTTTGAGTGGTTGAGGGAGGATACCCCCTGTAAGATCATATGCTATTCGGGGTATTATTGGCCGTGCTGAAGCTTTAGGTGAGATAGCACTATCTTGTGTCACCTCATGTAGATGTCCTGCCAGTTGCGGTATAGGTGGACTTAGATTCATTTCATTCAGTTGCCTTTGCAGCATTTCAATTTCCTGCTGCTTCTGGTGTAGCAGTGCCATCACAGCGGGACCTTGCCAGGAGGGACCGGGAGTGCTACCTTCCGCCTCCGGTTTGGCTAGGGTGAGTGGCATCCCGTCATTGTTGCTGGATGCACCCGATTTCTTCGAGATGACCTCCCTGGGTTTTATACCTTCGAATGGAGGAGGAACGTGGTATTGCCCCCCCTTGTTGGCTGACAGGTGTCTTGATATCCTCCCGGGTCTAGCAGCATGATGGGAGGCAGAAGCTTTAGCCTGATTTGCTCCTTTTGGCATAAAGCAAATTTCTTCATCTTCTTCATCAGCAGCTTGAGCCACACCAGATGGTGCTGATAGCATGTTGCAAGAGAGAGCAGTATGTTTTATTTCAGCCATTGCATTCTTCTCTTTCTTCCCCTTTATGGCTGGCATCTGCCCCCACAGTGGGTCGTTCGGTGCATTGAACACCCTTGCCTTTTCTTTAATTCTTTTTGTTAGCCCGTGAGACATATTGCGTCCTTGAGGGGTATGCTTCTTGACCTGCATACGTTGGCTCTTGAGCTGCTCCTGCTCGCCTAGCCTGTTTGTAACAGTTTGTAGCCGTTCCACAGCTGAGTTGATTTCTTCATGCACCCGTGCCGGGGCTTGTTTCTTTGCGTTGTCCACTGGCCTTCTGATAACCGCAGGAGGGGCTATTTGAGGCCAAGCAAGAGCTACAGGAGGCAGAACGGGCTGGGCCATGGCTCCACTAACATGGACTCTTGGAGTCGGGAGGGACGCTGATCTTGTTCTTGTCTTTGTTGACGATGCTTGCCAATTTCTTTGCTTTTCTTCAGGCGCTAGGGCACAGTCTTCATTGGTGTGTTGGCTGCAAGCCTCTGGCACTTCTTCAGGCAGTTGCTGACATATATATATTACATTAATTGATGCCCCCGGAGTAGGCATTTCATGAGGGCGCGGAGGATCGACTCTGTCCTCCTCCATTTGTAGCTCCCCTCTTTTTATTAAGCCTTGGGCGATGTCTTTAAATATTTGGCAATCCTCAATAGGATGCCCCAAGATTTGATGGTAGGGGCAGAAATGAGGATCATCTCTTCTTTTGACGTCATCAGGTCTCTTTGGCTTCGGAAGCCTGATTTTGCTATATTTGACAGCCCATTCGAACATTGCTCGAGTCCGGTCCCGGGGGAAGGCATAGAGCTTCTTTGCTTTGTTCTACGGAGGAGGCCTCTCTCGACATTCTTGCAGGTTCATTGAGAGGAGGATTGTGCACCCATTTATGCCTTTTCGCCGTGAGGCTGACAGCATGAACGCTTTCAGTATCGGCCGTTTATTAACCTGCTTGGCTTCATGACTTGAGTCAGCAGAAATGGAGGGATATCTTGTGAAGAAATCTTCAACCTCCGTGGCAATATCACTTAATCGGTCAAATGACCGGATTTCTATTCCAATCATCTTTTCCAGAATCTCCTTCTTCAGATTTTGTTTGCATATTTGTATTGCATCTTCTAGATGCGGAGGGCGCCGACACCTCATGCAGAGATCCTCCCATCTCTTGATATATTCTGTAGCTATTTCATCATCTTTTTGCTTGGCTACCAACAACTCAGCCACGGTCACCTCTGCCTCGATGACATGGAATCTTTCAGTGAATTTCTGCTGCATATCATGCCAGTCCTTGATAGACCTGACCGGTAAGTTGGAATACCATTCGAAGGCAGGTCCTGTCAATGAAGATCCGAAGAACTTCAGTAGGTATGACTTGTCTGCCGCCAAGTCGCCCATGTCTGTCATATAATGTGCAATATGTTCTTTCGGGGAGCCTTGCCCATTGTATTTGTCAAATTTTGGGAGTCTATTAACGCCGGGTGGCACTCTTTTGGCAGCATGATGGGCTAGATATGGTACTTCATATATGTCAAAGGGGGCATAGTCATCACCACCCCTCTTTGGCAGTCTTGTCTCGATCATCTGCTCCACCATCAACTTATTCAGCATAGATGGCTCTTCTAGTTGAGGGCATAGGTGGGTGGGCTGCATCAATAATGCGGCCGAGGTCATAGCATTGGATGGCAAAGGTTCTGACAGGGGGGCCTGCCGCTGCATCTGAAGGGTCATTGGCTGTGCTGGCTGGAGCCATTGGGAATAATGCTGAGGAGTAGCCCAATTCTGAGTTGTAGTTTGTAGAATGGCCTGTGAAGGAGCACCCCCAGGGTTGAAACCTTCATGTGATGGCTCGGCTCGTGCCCCCGATTCCTCGGGCGCCATAGCGTGCCCAGTCTTTTCATTCAATTTTCTCTTCAGCAGTTCTACCTCCTGCTGGTACCTTTGCAGCGTCATCAGCACGGCAGGGTCTGTAGTTGTTTCATTACTAATGCTCTCGGGCATTTTGCCCAAAGAACCTTCGATTGAAGGAGGTGGAGATGCTCCTTCTTGTTCAGACGCCATCATTCTATAGGTGACAGTAGTGATGTCTTCTTCAGCAAGCTGCTTGCCCTTTGTGGTTTGCAGCAGCTCAGCCTCAGCTTTGTCCCATCTTGTCACCGGGTCAGTTCTTTCAGCAATCTCGGCTGGCTCTTCTTGTTCATTCGGCAGGGTGTCAGGTATGCCCATTACCCCCGTCATGTTGCAGGTGAGGATTTGCATCCCTCTTTTATACTTTATGGTTCCCTTTCGGGCCTGACTAGGGGAAGTCAGCCTTTTATACATTGGAATTCTTTTCATCTCTTCATTTTGCGGAGGCCTTTCAAGGCTTCTAGCTTTGGCTCGCCTCCCCTCTTCATTCACCTCAACTGGCGCCATTTTGTCTTTTTCTTTCTCTTCGGCCCTGATGACTCGAAGGGACCTTTGCTGACCCATGACGGCACCTCCGAAGCTATGGAAATATTCTCGGACCATCCTTGTTATGTCTTCCTGGCTGCATTCTGTAGAGATGGTAGAAGGTAGCAATTGGATTCGGGCTGACGGCAAGTATGAAAGCCGTGCCAATTTGGCCACTTGATTGAAATTCCTTGATAATTTGGAGATGTGGGCTTGTCGTGCGGAGACCCTGATGGCAGGTGGAGGAGTTGGAACCACGGTATCTTCCGCATGCATATTCTCTTTGCCCCCTCTATTAGGAACATCCGCAGAATCTTTGAAGCCTTGGGAGGCTAGTGCAGGGCCTCGAACCCTCTTGGGAACCCAAATTTGCTTAAACTTTGGCAAGTTCGGGATTGGCCTCCCTTGCTTGTTATCGTCAAAATTCACCCCTCGGCCTGCTAGCACTTGGAAGGCGTTGTGAGTGGGCATAGTCGGGATGATCCGATCTGGCAGAACTTCGGCGCCACGGCCATTGAAGTAGACTCGGATGCCCCCAATTAACGAGGACTTCCCAGATGCTGAAAGTTGACTCCGAGGAGCAGCAACAATTCTTCCTCTGGAGCTCTTCTTGTTGCCCCCAGCAGGCTTCTTCTCATGTGCCGCAGTTGGCCAAACAGTATGGTAGACGTGGCAGCTCACGACCACCGGGCTCTTCAGCAAAGCTTCCTCGACATGGCCCTCACTTCGGCGAGCCGCAATTTTGTCGTTCTTCAGCTTCGCAGGTTCAGAACTCTCCACGTCCAGGAGATCGCGAATGCAACTCCCAAGAAGTTGGGGAAGCCAACGACCGGGGAAAAGTTGCCGAAGGGAGTGGGTACGGCAAGGTAGCCGTATGCAGCATGGTCTGCCACGATTCGAGGACCGAAAATAAGCCCAGATAGTCTGCTCGCCATCACTTCAACCTACAAAGAGGAGAAACAAGACGAATGAATAATTAGCATTTGAAATAGTTCAATGGGGGCCCCATGGTCCTTCTATTTTGGCGAAGAGATGAAGGGAGGTACAGTCCCACCGGGCGTGCCAGCTTGTGGGAGATGGATTTTTATTAAGAATATTTTATTATGGGTTTATTTAGATTATTTATTAGATGTTTATTTGCGTGGGGCGTGCCAGTCACCGAATGATAAATTTATTATGCGCACCGTCCGACTAACCAGACGATTATGGGTGATCGTGTCGGGACCCAAAACCCGCCGTACCATGAAGGCTACGACGTTAATTACACCTCCCCAGAAGAGAGAAAACCCTTGATTAATCGCCAAAATAGAGAGGGCATGAGACCCATAGAATATGTAAAGATGTGATTACATGCAAGCACACAATATGGTAGTATTTGTTTATTAGGTTGGCTCCCGGTACAGGGCGGAGAACCTAGGTCCGAGGACCACCATCGCGCATAGCGAAGGCCTCCGGCCGGGCGTAACCCGACCTTCCGCTAATCACCATTCGATATACCAGAGAGTCAGATCATGTAGGCATGCAAGGGGGTTAGTGTTATTGTTCATTGTTTATTTGGTCATTTATTTGTAAATTTAAGGAAGACTTTGACAATCCCTATCACTCGCAGGGCTGTCGATTAGTCGTTGCCTTTTCATTTTGAGACTACTCATAGCGTTACAGTGCATACATATGGGCCCATGGGGTGGGCCGAGTATGACCGTATTCGGGTAGACTCATGTATCATCTGGACAATGTATGCCAGAGTATGGCAAATTTGATATTTGAGAAATGAGGAGACACGGTTAAAACCCGGTCAAAAGGGAATTGAATTCAGCGGCTTATCGGCCTAGGACAAGGTCATGTCGTGGCCACAATGGGATTAATCCCGAGGTGTAGACACGGCCTGTCAGGGGAGTCGTCAATATTCCATGCCCGAGGTCTAGAGGAGGTGGGAGCTCCGGAGTAGACATGATCATGTTTATTATTCTTTATTTAGTCCTGTTATTCTTTTAAATGCATGAATGCACTTTGTTCATTATTTATTTACTTATTTCTTTGTTTTATTTTTATTTTATTATTTTTTTATTGGGTACATGCATTTTTATTCCCTTTATTAATAATTATTTGGCATTTATTCATTTATCATGTTTTTTGTTGTCCTTTATTTGTCCATTATTTATTTATTATCTTTTCTCTTTTTGTTTCAACCCTCCCCCTTTTTATTTCCTGATTCTTGAATGACATGATCTTATTTGTGTTGTTTCTTTATTTCCTTCTTGTTTGTTTGTTTAATTTTTTTTGTAGATATCCACATATGGGATGGGAGAGTGGATAGATATGCACGTGAGCATTTATTGGAATGTGTTTACGGGTGTTAAACATGAGTGATTTAGTGTGTTAATTAGTGTGAGGCTTATCCTTAAATGCTAATGGAGTGTGTTACGCGGGTGGCTTAACTGTGAATGAGTATATGAGTGTGTTAGCATTTGTTACGTGAAACGGCGCGCTCTTATAAGGTGTTAAAACGGCGTGGTGGTTTCGTGGTTAAAACGGCGTGCAAATGTGTGAGTGCGCCGGATAACCGTGTTATTCTTTTTATTTTATTTATTTTGTTTTGTTTTATTTATTTTATTATTTATTATTATTATTTTTACTTGTTGTTTATTTATTTTATTATTTTTTATTTCAAATTTATTATTATTATTATTATTTTTATTCTCGATTTTACAAATGGTTAATCCGACAGCATATCCCCTAAACCCGGAGTGTTTTGGAAAAAGTGGAGGCATACCCACGGAATGGGGTAAGCTCCTTAAGGGCCGGGAGGTCAGACACTGTGACTGGCAGACCCGAATGGACGGAGACCCCAAGGGCGAGCCTACGAGGGATACCGATGTGTCCATGGGTTATCCAAATCGGGGCAGTGTTCGCCACTAAGGCGGTTTGATATTCACTCGGAGAGTGATCATTTAAAACGGAACAAAGCCTTAAAACGGCACGGTTGAACCGGCGTGGAACGCTTCGGAAAAGGGCTTAAAACGGCACGGGAACCGTAGGAATAGGTTAAAACGGCGCCACAGGACGTAGGTGTAGGGGGAGGCCTTAAAACGGCATGGTTGCGGTTAAACCGGCGTGGAACGCTTAGGAAAAAGGGCTTAAAACGGCACCACAAAAGGTGAAAAGGAGGTTAAAACAGCACCACGGAAGGTGAAGAGAGCCTTAAAACGGCGCCACAAAAAGTAGAGAGGGGAGGCCTTAAAACGGCGCGCCCCTTTGAGGGCGTGCCGTTTTAAGGCGCGCCGGTTGCCAGTGGCGCCGGTTTAGCCCTGTTTCACGGAAACCGAAGTTTTATTGGTTTATTTTTGGAATTATTAAAATATTTCGGAAGATTTTGAAAGTTTATTGAGTTATTTATTCAACAGATCAGCCACGGGCCATCCGGAAGTCAATCATAGGCTCGCGCGAGGTTCGCACTCGAGCGCGGCGACTGTTCCGAGTCTGGCCGGTTAGTTTATTAGATGGTTTACTTAACTCATTCGAGCCAAAATTTCAGTAGCATCTCCCCATCCCGGAGGATTTGTCAGGGAGAAGCGGGGAGTACTCACGTAGCGGAGCAACCCCTGAAGGCCGGGTGGCGCAACGGCGGCCGGCGAAACCCGAACGGAAAGGAAAACCCCGAGGTCCAGCCTGCTAGGGGCACCAAGTCCGTGGGTGAGAGTGGGCGGATGAGACGACTCATTATGGGAGCGAAAACCCCGAGGACTAGCCTACGAGGGGTACGCAACCTGAGTCGACTCAACGCTCAAGGCGGGACGACCGGTTAGAGAAGGAAACCCCGAGGGCCAGCCTACGAGGGGCACGCATCTCACGGCCACCACAAAGTCCATTAGGGACTGTGGATTTAAGATGTCGGGATTAACCCGTTTACTGTTCACTCATTAATCCATAGGAGATTCGTCACTACTGGACGGTCCCCTGTGGATAGAGTGTTATCATAATGGAACAATGGGGGATGTTCCCCTCTCCCCGGTCACCAAATCTCCTTAAAAGAACGGTAACGCAGCGCGGATGTTACTCATACTCAGTCGGAAAACCGATCATGATATCTATAGGTATATATATGTATATATGTATAGAGGGATTAGTAGGCTAACGGAGCGATCACCGAGCTGAGGCTCGGAGAACAATGATGCGGAGAAACCAAACATCAAGCTTATAGGGGCAACCTTATCTCCTCCTGTTTATGATTATAAATAGGAGGGAGGGGCAAGAGGGCAGGCCCAGGGTCAACCAGTAAGGCGTACATGCGCACATCTCTGACGGAGAAGCCTTCGACACTCCATAAAAGAAAGAACCCCAGGGAGAGGGGAGATTACTGTAGCCCATGGTATACCAGGGCGTGTCGGCATCGAGGAAGACAAGACGGAAGAAACCATTCACGCATGGTAAACGCACGAACAAGGAGAAGATGATTGGGCCGAGGAAAGTGAGAACAACGCCGCGTTCGAACACCTTACATTCACCACCTTAGGCACAGTAGACGGGGGAGTGTGCATATGTTGACATCTCATCACGGCGCCGGCACTGTTGCACCGTGCCGTCCCACTGGCCGAAAGAAACAATCACAGGGACGAAGGAAATGGGATACAGAGGAAGAAGACAGCGTTGAACCCCTTGACCATTGATATATATTCATTCATTCCATGGAAGAAAGACATACAAAGTTTATTCCGGCGTCGGCGTTGTCGCGCGATCACCGTTTACGTTAATAAAGAGGAAAGAAGTTACAGAGGTAGAGACAGAGGATCACAGAGATGGTGAGGGGGGGGGGATGGCTCATATCATCGCCCTCACCCCCTTCTCACTTACATTGTATCGGAGAGGAAACCCAAACGGAGGGGGATCGACAGAGAAATCACGATGACCCACCTAAATAAACAAGGAAGCAGACGATCTTCTTCTCCGGCACCGGGAGGTTCGTGCAAGGCGGAGGACGGCCGCGGCAAGAGAACCCTCAGAGGAAGCTTTTCTCTCAAGAAACCCTCCCCTTCGAAGCTCTGATTGGTGGATGCTCTTCGGCAAATCAGGACCTCTCTCTCCCCCTCCTTTTTTTTAATTTCTCTTCTCCTCCTTTTCTTTGTTTCGAAGGCAGGCTATATATAGCCTTTGTTAATCCGGCGCCCTGGAAAGGGGGCGCGCCGGATTTAACGGCGCCGGGGAACGAGTCCCCGATTGAATTAGCGTGCCGGATTTGGTGGCGCCGTATTAAGCGGTGCCGATGACCCTTCACGCGCCGTTTTAACTTGTTTGCTCGGCGCGGGTCAGCCGATGGGTCCGGGGATGGTTCCGGAAGTTCCCGTTGACTGTTCCTCTCGCCCTGGTCCTTGGAAAACCTTGACGGGGCGTTGACGAAGCTCTCGGCATGATGACTGGCCTTAATCGGAACTTCGTGTGCGTTCGGCTCGAGCATGCGGGTTTTCCGCTCACATGGTCTTCGACACCGTAATTTGTGATGCCGGGCCGGCTTCACTTGTATTTGTAGCTTTTTGATTGCTTCTTCGGGGATGATCCCGAATGCTCTCCCGAGCTCCCGGGTCTTGCCTTAGCGGCTGTTCATTGAAGCCGAGCATCTTTCATTTTCTTCTTTTCTATGGTCTCATCTTTTGTTCGGCTTCCGCCATTCTTTTTCTTATATTCTTTCTTTTCTTCTCTGTCGGCACAGGAGCACCTGATCAGAACTTAAGACCTACAGAAGCAGAAGTCATGAAATATTAGGAATATTTTCAGTGTCAACAATTGTCTGACGTATCAACCGGAGATGAAGGCACGCATGCTACCTACTGCCACCAAGGACGGGGAAAGTCAAATCCTCATTCAATGCCCGTCACTTCCTGCCTCCGTCGTTCGTGTTCGAAGGCTCCCGCCACTGGGAGTATAAAAACCCCCTCTTCTCCGGCAAACAAGAGAGGACGACAGAGGTAGAGGGCACACCCACGGAGACGAACAGAGCCTGCCACCGGGAGAAGAGAGAAGAGGAAGAAGAAGCTACCCCCGCGTTGGAGGCTTCCCGGAGGCCAGAGAAAAGAGAGAGAGTAAGAGAAAGAGAGAGAGAGGGATGGTCTGTGTAGCAGGGGGAGTGGGGAAGAGCAGGGAGCCGTCGCCTCTGCTTGACCCCAGGTCCCCTCCTATTTCCTCTCCATGTTCTTCCTTTTCTTCTTCTCCCCTCTTCTGTGGCTTCGGCCTTGATGTATACCGCAATGTGTATGGCCGGTCACGGTCATTTTTCTTTATGAATGAAAGTCTCCCCCCTTCTTTTGGGTATCTTCTGGTTCCCTCGATCTATCCCACTGCATGTGGTGTGTTGTGCATTTCCTCTGTTGTTTTCTCAGTGTTCTTAGATTCTATGCGTCGATGTTCTTCCCCTATGAGGGCCCGAATTCCACATTGGGTCTTTGGCCCAAATGGGAAGCTTGTTCCTTCCTCTCCTTGAGCCCCACGAGCCTAACATCTTTCCTTTGATCCCCTTGTCGCCCTCCTCCCTTGGTAGCTGAATCCCCCCTTGGCCAGTCTTGGAGATATCTCCCATTCGTTAGTTCTTCCGGACTTTCCGAAGTTTTATCAAAGGTGCGGTCGCCCCTGGCGCACACCTCAGATTGTCGGGTTCCACCACTCCATGTGGACGCGTTCCCTTTATTCTCTTTCCATCCTGGGTCCGGGGGAGATGCTGCCAAAATTTTGTCAGGATTGAAACTAATAAAAGAAATAAAAACACAACATAATGTTGACCTCCAAAACAATGGTAAATAAGAATACCTTGCATGAATCCCTGGAGGCCCGGCACGGCCCAGCCTTCCTCTTGTTCGGCACCTCTCAGCCCTTACCCGGCACACTTTTTCAAACCTTCCCTGGCACACTCTTTTAGCCCTTCCCCGGCACACTCTTTCAAACCTCCCCGGCACACTCTTTCAGCCTTCCCGACCCTTCAGCCTCCCGGCACACTCTAGCCACCCTCTACCCGGCACACCCATCCACCCTCTATCCGGCACACTCTTAGCTTGCCTTCACCACCCTCTCTCAGCGCTCGGGTGTAGGGGAGACAATGTCGCATTTTCACCAGGATTAATATAATAATAAAAAACTAAAAAACAATAATAATAATAGTAATAAAATAATATAATAACGAAATAATAATAAAAAATGAAATAAAAAAATAAAAAGATAAAAGGAAATAATGCAAGCTTCCCTTGTGCAATTAACAAATAAAAAGAAAGCACCCCCCTCCTCCATGTATGCATTAAATTAATTGCATCAAGGCCTCGTGTAAACATGAGCATTACATAAAACTCTTTATTAATACACCACATAAAACAAATAATAAAAAAATATAAATAATAAAAGGGGGAAGTCATAATAATACAATAAAAAAACAAGATAAAAAAAAGGGAGACAACACACGTGAATGGAATAAAATCTACATTCAAACAGAACCACAAGCAATAAGGTAAAAAAAATGTAGAAAATACACATCGCTGTGCAATTCGGAGAATCTCACCTCCCCGGACCCTACACATGGGAATATCAATAAGGCCTTCATGGGTCACGCCTAGACCTCGGGTTCTTCCCAATCATGGTCAATGTCTGACTCACACGCTAGGCCAATAGCCCGCTGTCTCTGAACGTATATTTATCCTGGGATCTGATCCCGAGACATTCCCCCGCTGCCCCTTTGGCATCGAAATATTGATGATGCCCATGCGAGCCTCACTTTGACTGCGGGGGGCCCACCGCAGTATGGTCGTAGCTTGATCTTGCACCGGGCCAACAGAATCACTGGTTTCTGACCGCTTTAACCGGGATTTAACTGGATAATTCTCGTCCCTCCAAACAATAAATTTGTCATACCCCGGCATACATAAGCTCCGATTTTTCCTCGCGACGATTACGATACTCGCAAGCCGGACATTCGTCCAAACATTAAATGGTCAAACACATGACCGACATGAGCTCAAATACTTTCTTCACGCCCTCGTGTGAGGAAGTCAGTGCTTCTGAATATATTTTTATGCAATTAATTTTCTGGCCATGATGCCCTTTTTCTCGACGATTAATCAAGGGTGTTCCCCTCTCGAGGGGATGTAAATAACGTCGCAACCTTTATGGCGCGGCGGGTTTTGGTCCCGACACGAACCACATAATCGTCTGACCGAGTATGATTGAGCGCACCTGTGGCTCCTCAGAGCCCGAATGAATCATCACTTTGTGACTGGCACGCCCACGCACTTAATAAACCAACAAACGAATAAAATAATTCTTAAATAAAAAGTGCGTCCACAAGTCTGGCACGCCCGGTGGGACCTAAACTACCCTTCATCTCTTCGCCGGGATTTAGGGTCTCATGGCCTCCTAATTAACGATGTCTGCCTGCTTTGATGAATGGCAGGTGCTGTCTTCGCCAGCCCTATGGGAAGAAAATCCAGACTCGGTGCAGCTACCTTCGTGGCCTCGAGGACGCTGCTTCGAAGCATATGCAGCTTCTAGGAATCATGGGGGCTGTTATAAAAAAAAAGGAGAAGAGAAAGAGAAGAGAAGGGAGGGGAAATCAAACCCCCCTTTCCTCAAATAGAAAGATAAGAAAAGAAAGAAGCAAAAAAAAGGAAAAAAAAAAGAAAGAAGAGAAAGAATCGACAAGAGAGGGTTGTACAGCCACGTCCGTCGAGACCCGTGCTAAACAAAGAATACCATCATAGGGTTGATGCGGTGGAGCGAACCACTCATCCCCTCCCTGAGGGGGTGAGCGCTCTCCTGCATCCCCACCTTGGTCTATCATACAAAAAGAAGAGAAGAGAAGAAGGGACAAAGAAAAAAGGAGAGGAGTTGGCAAGCATTGTCGACCAAGAGAACAAGAAGAAGGCGGGCATCCCGCCCGGCTCTGGGAGGGTCCAACTCCATGGTGCAACGCCCTAGTCCGTTCCACCTTCCAGCCGCCTCTATCCGGTATAAGACGGCCCCTCGAGTGGCTGTTAAAAGACCCAGCAAGCCGCAACTATAGCTTGATGAATGGCTACCCGCTGTTGGGAATGCTTTATAGCAATGAGGCCAAGAACGGCCGCCACTCTCGAAGAGAGCATGCACATACCCCGCCATGGGGGATAAGAAGAAGAGATATACCCCGCCATGGGGGCATAAGAGGCAAAAAAGAGATATACACCGCGTTCCCAGGGGCACATGAAGAGAATCCGCCCCAGCTCAGGGGCCTTTGAAGAAGAAACATACCCCACCTTGGGGGCACAGGCAGCAGAACATGCCCCGCCTTGGGGGCATATGAAGCCAAGAATTGCACCCCCGTCTTAGGGGTATTTGAAGAAGAAGCATACCTCGCCTCGAGGGCCTAGAAGCTATAAAGAGCACGCCCGGACTCAGGAGCATATGAAGAGAAGTCCACCCCGGCCTAGGGGTATTTGAAGAAGAAACATACCCCGCCAGGGGGGGCATAGAAGCCATAAAGAACACGCCCCGGCTTGGGGGTATTTGAAGAAGCTACATCCCGCCTTGGGAGCATAAAAGAAAAGAGAGTCCACCCTGGCTTAGGGGCATTTGAAGGAATATACCCCAGGCTCGGGGTTCATGAAGCAACATGCATCGCCCCCCGGGGGACATCTGAAGCAGAACGAATAACATCCCCCGGCTTAGGAGGGGCATATGAAGGATGGAATACACCCCGATATGGGGGTACGTAAGCGAAGAAGAAGAACTCACCCCGCCTCGGGTGCATATAAAAAAAAGAGAAGCAAGAACTACACCCCTCCTCGGGTGCATATAAAAAAAAGAGAAGCAAGAACTACACCCCGCCTCGGGTGCGTATAAAAAAAAAGAAAAGAGAAGCAAGAACTACACCCCGCCTCGGGTGCATATAAAAAAAAAGAAGCAAGAACTACACCCCACCTCAGAAGTGGCAATACACCCCACCTTGGGGGCACTAGAAGCAGAATATACCCCGTGCCGGGGGCATGTGAAGAGAAAGATACCTCGCTTTGGGGCATCAGAAGTAGCAATACGCCCCACCTTGGGAGCACCAAAAGCAGCAATACACCCCACCTTGGGAGCACAAGAAGCAAACATTCCTCCCGGTGTGGCCGGGCAGAAGAAAAGATTTCACCCCGATCTGGGGACACTCGAAGAAAGAAGCACATCCCGCCACGGGGGCACATGAAGAGAACCCCTCCCGCCTCGGGAGTATAAGAAAGAGAAGAATACACCCTGGTCTGGGGGCTTTTGAAGAAACAACACACCCCCTCCATGGGAGACAAAGCTACACCTCGACCCGGGGACACATGCAGAGCATCCACCCCACTCAGGGGGCACAAAGAGGTACACTCCGCTTTTGGCGCATAAGAAGCAGAAGCATTTACCCCGATCCGGGGGCGTAAAGAAGCAAAGAGACATATATCCCGACCTGGGAGCACATGAAGAAAGAATATACCCCGACCTAGGGGTGTCAGAAGAAGAAACATACGCCCCGATCCAAGGACATAAGAAGCAAGAGAATACGCCCTGCGAAAAGGGTATAAGAAACATGAAGAATGTACCCCAGCCTGGGGGCACAGAAAGAGACACACTCCGCCCTTGGCGCATAAGAAGCAGAAGCACCTACCCCAGCCTGGGGGCACAAAAAATACACTCCGCCCTTGGCGCATAAGAAGCAGAAGCATCTACCCCGACCCGGGGCACAGAAACGAAGAGACATACATCCCGATCTGGGAGCATAAGAAGAAAGATATACTCCGCCCAAGCGGCATTTGAAGAAACAACAAACCCTGCTTCGGGGGCACAGAAGCCGTAAAGAGATACACCCCCGCCTCAGGGGGGCGTAAGAAGCAAAAGATATACCCTCGTGCTGGGGACATGTGAAGAGAAGCACTCCTCCACCTTCAAGGGTAGAAAAAAAGTAGAATTTCCGCCCGCCATGGGGGGGGGGGTATAACAAGCAAAAGACACGCCCCGTACCAGGGGCATATGAAGAAGAAACATACCCCGCTTGGGGCATAGAAGCCGTGAAGAGTATACCCCGGCTCAGGGGCAGATGAAGAGGAGTCCACCCTGGCTTAGGGGTCTTTGAAGAAGAAACATACCCCGCCTGGGGGCATAGGAGCCGTAAAGAACATGCCCCGGCTTAGGGGCATTTGAAGAAGTTACATCCCGCCTTGGGGGCATAAGAAGAAAAGAGTCCACCCCATCTTAGGGGTATTTGAAGAAGAAACTTACCCCGCCCGGGGGCATAGAAGCCATAGAGAATACGCCCCGGCTTAGGGGCATTTGAAGAAGAAAGATAGCCCGCCTCAGGGGGGGCACAAGAAGCAAACCGCATCTCGCTCCAGGGGGCACATAAAAAGATATACACCCCGCCGTGGGGGCACATGAAGAGAATCCACCCCGACTCGGGGGCACAACATACAACGAAGCCACACCCCATCTGGGGGCATAGAAGCCATGAAAGACACACCCCGCCCGGGGGCGCATGAAGAGAATGCACCCCGGCTCAGGCGCACCTAAAGAGAGCTACACCCCGCTTTGGGGGGGGCATTCAAAAGAGCAGAAACATACCCCACCTGGGGGCATAGAAGCCGTGAAGAGTATACCCCAGCTTGGGGGCATTTGAAGAAACTACACCCCGCCTTGGGGGCATTTGAAAGAAAAAAAACACACCCTGGTCTGGGGGCATAGAAGCCTTGAAAAATACGCCCCACCTGGGGGCACAGAGGCAAAGAGGCAAAACACACCCCGCAGGGGGATGCATACCAAATAAAGCTACACCCTAACCTGGGGGCACATTAGGAGAAATACACTCCAACGTGGAAGCATTAATGAGAAAAGAGGAGCAGAATAAAGAAAAAGACACGCATGAGGCAGGCGTGCTCTTCGAGCCCGCCTCATCACACAAAAGAAGAGAAGAAAAGAAAGAATACACATGAGGCAGACGTGGTCTTCGAGCCCGCCTCTTCACACAAAGAAGAAGAGAAGGAAAGGAAGAAAAGACACATGAGGCAGACGTGGTCCCCGAGCCCGCCTCATCACAAAAAAGAAGAGGAGAAAAGAAAGGAAAGACACATGGGCCAAACATGGTCTTTACACCTGCCTCTTCACACAAAGAAGAAGAGAAGAAAAGGAATAGAAGAGACATGAGGCGAACATGGTCTTGGCACCTGCCTCTCCACAAAAGAAGAAGAGAAAAAAAAAAGAGAAAAAAGAGTCACGAGGCAGACGCGATCTTTGCACCCACCTCTCCACATGAAAGAAGAAGAGAAAGAAGAGTCATGAGGTAAACATGGTCTTTGCACCTGCCTCTCCATAAAAGAAGAAGAGAAGGAGAGAAAGAACAGTCACGAGGCGAACATGGTCTTTGCACCTGCCTCTCCATAAAAGAAGAAGAGAAAGAGCAGTCACGAGGCGAACATGGTCCTTGAACCCGCCTCTCCACACAAAAAGAAGAAGAGAAGAAAAGAAAAAAAAGACACATGAGGCAAACATAGTCTTTGCACCCGCCTCTCCACGCAAAAGAAGAAGAGAGGAAGAGAAAGAAGAGTCACGAGATAAACTTTTACCTCCGACCTTCAGCCATCCAACAAATAGAAACCAACTAAACCTTCCGCCGAACGGGGCATTAAACCGACTAGACCGTCCACCGACGAGACGTTAAACCGACTAGACCTGCCGCCGACGGGGCGTTAAATCAACTAAACCTTCCACCGACGGGGCGTTAAACCGACTAGACCTTCCACCGATGGGGCGTTAAACTGACTAGACCCTCCGCCGACGGGGCATTAAACCGACTAAACCGTCCGCCGACGGGGCGTTAAACCGACTAGACCTTCCACCGACGGGGCGTTAAACCGACTAGACCCTCCGCCGACGGGGTGTTAAACCGACTAAACCTTCCGCCGACGGGGTGTTAAACCGACTAGACCTTCCGCCGACGGGATGCTAAACCGACCAACTTTCAGCCATCGGGGCTTCAAGCCAACAGATATTCAACCATCATCCTTCGGGTCGATAGCTACCCCTTCATCGGCTCTTAGCCGACAGCTACCTCATCATCGGCCTCCTAGCCGACAGCTACCTCATCATTAGCCCCCGAGCCGACAGCTACCTCATCATCGGCCCCCTAGCCGACAGCTACCTCATCATCGGCTCCTAGTCGACAGCTACCTCATCATCGGCTCCTAGCCGACAGCTACTGCATCAGCAGCTCCTAGCCGACAGCTACCTCATCATCGGTTCCTAGCCGACAGCTACCTCATCATTGGCACCCCAGCCGACAGCTTCCCAGTTAAAATATATATATATATATATATATAATAGATCTCTCACTTTGGTTCGGATCCTTCCCCGGCCAGAGAATCAAAGAATAAAACTTCCGTTTTGGTCCGGATCCTTCCCCGGCCAGAGAACAAAAGAGACCCTTCTCTTCGACTCTCACATCCTGCTACCCAACGCCCCTCTGCAGGGCCATTTCGGCCAGGGCCCACTATCAGGATTAATCCATCCGTCCCGTCGTGCTTCCTAATTCTGGCTTCCGCAGCCTGCTTCCCAGCATCTTTTAGCCCTTATGGCCCATTCCCCTAATGTGCCTTGGGTTCTATAGCCCGCTTCCCTAATACCCTTTTAGCCGTTCGCGATCTGCTTCCCTAATACCTTTACTACCACTACACTTATACGTAACACCAATATTTTCTTATGCAAATAAAAAATAAAAAAAACAAACACCAAAAAAAATATAACAAAAAAAAAATAAAAAAATAACAACAATAAAAAAATAACAAAAAAAAGGAAAAGAGAAGAAGAGAATGTTTGATTGCCCTATTTGCATGCTTTTTTAATATAGAATAATACACCTCGTTGAAATTTTCTAGGACCGTGTTTCCTTGCTAAATAATATCGCCCCGATTCTGGATGCACGGGCATCACGGCACGTGTTCGAAGGGAACCCGATTATGGCGGGTGCACACGTCAAGGGGAGGAGTCATGGCTGAATCGCTAAGCCCAACTCACAAAACAAATCTGAGGCAACGCTCCCACACTTAGCACTTAATGTGTTCAATAGCCTTCGACTATAGGGATCACCCAAATTTCTTCTTAGCACTCTACGGAGACTTGAATTCCTACACTCGCGTGAAATGTAATCGTGAGGAAAAAGCTGCCTACCCCCACTGTAAAAAAAAAGGGAAAAAAAAGAAGAAAGAGAAGAGAGAGAGAAACGTGAATCCGAGTAGCCGGGAATCCTCATTGAGACACATGAGGAGACTCGCCTAAAATGGTGAAGCGAATCACAATAAGGACGAATCCTAGTAGCCGGGAATCCCCATTGAGACACATGAGGAGACTCACGCCGAATGGTGAAATTCGCAACCAAAGTAAACAGATGGGGGCTGTGTGAAGCTACCGAAAGTCGAAAGCCTGAAACTAATGTGTAGGCGCTAGAGTGATCCTCGAGTGTCACTAGGAAAACCTGCGTATCCCTATGGTTAGGGCTCTTTGTTCACACATTTGCACCTCCACGCCACAGAGAATTACCTCGGGTGAAATGCGTGAATTAGGGCTATGCATGCAAGACATGCGATATCCTCTTGACGGGTGCACCACCCCTCAATTGTGCCTTGTGACCCGCACCGTGTCTACGAATTTTGGGCGATGTCCCTATCCTATCCCCTATAGAGGGAGCTGCCTTACTTATATTTATGTTATGTCTGCTAATGAATGCTTGCATGCTTGAGTAAAAAATTATAATATAAAAAAAATAATAAATAATAAAAATATGTGTATACAATAAACTCAATTTCGGATAGCGAAGCCTACTTTCCCAGCTCTGGCTCGTAGAGCCCAATCTTGGCCCCTATGGCCTACCTCCTGCCCTGACGGCTCGTTAATCTCCCAACTCCGGCTTCTATAGTCCGCTTCCCCGATTTGGGCGTTCACATCTTGCGCCCCAATTTTGGCTCTTGTAGTCTGCTTCCCTGATTTGGCTTCCGTAGCCTGCTCCCCATAATTCGACTCTTACAGCCCGCTTCCCCACTTTGGCTCTTGCAGCCTACTTCCCATTAGCTTTTATAGCCTGCTTCCCCAATCCGGCCTCCACGGCCCGCCTCCCGTAACTTTGGCTCATGTAGCCTGCTTACCTTTGGCCTTCGCGGCCTGCTTCCCAACTTTGGCTCTTGCAGCCTCCTTACCTTTGGCCTTCGTGGCCTGCTCCCCAATTCGACTCTCGCAGCCTACTTCCCAATTCTGGCCCTCGTGGCCTGCTTCCCAACTTTGGCTTCTGCAGCCTGCTTCCCTTTGATTTTATGGCTTGCCTCCCAATATCTTTGGCTCTTGCAGCCTGCTTACCTTTGGCCTTCGCGGCCTGCTTCCCAATTTCGGCTCTCGTGGCCTGCTCCCTGATTTGGCTCCCGTAGCCTGCTTCCCATAATTTCGGCTCTCGCAGCCCATTTCCAGATATCTTTGGCCCTTGCAGCCTGCTTACCAGAACTCGGCTCTCGTAGCCTGCTCCCCAAAATTCGGCCTTCACGGCCCGCTTCCCATAATTTCCGCTCTTGCAGCCCGCTTCCCAATACCCTTGGCTTTTATGGCCTGCCTCCCCAATTCGGCTTCCATAGCCTGCTTCCCAACTTTGGCTCTTGTAGCCAGCTTACCTCGGCCCCCATGGCCCGCTTTCCCAATTTTGGCTCTGGCAGCCTGCCCCCCAAATTCTAGCTTTCACAGGCCACTTTCCTGATTTGTGGACACTAAACAAATCCACACCTCATGTTTACGTGCAGGGGAATATAGAAGAAGAGAAGAAGAGAAAATAGAGAAGAAAAGAAAGAAAAGAGACAAAGAGACCAACAAGCCATGTCAGCTCCCGGCGCCCTGTCGGCACTGGCGAAGAGACCAAGAGATCAACAAACCGTGTCAGCTCCCGACACCCCATCGGCACTGATGAAGAGACAACGAGACCAACAAACCAGGTCAGTTCCCGACACCCTGTCGGCGCTGATGAAGAGACAAAGAGACCAACATACTGCTTCAGTTCCCGACACCCCGTCGGCACTGATGAAGAGACAAAGAGACCAACATACTGCTTCAGTTCCCGACACCCCGTCGGCACTGATGAAGAGACAAAGGGACCAACACACTGCTTCAGTTCTCGGCACCCCGTCGGCACTGATGAAGAGACCAACATACTGCTTCAGTTCCCGGCACCCCGCCGGCGCTGATGAAGAGACAAAGAGACCAACATGCCATGACAGTTCCCGACACCCCGTCGGCACTGTCAAAGAGAAGAAGAGACAAACATACCACGTCAGCTCCCGACACCCCGTCGGCACTGATGAAGAGACAAAGATACCAACATATCATGTCAGCGCCCGACACCCTGTCGGCACTGACGAAGAGAAGAAGAGACCAACATATCATGTCAGCTCCCGGCACCCTGTTGGCACTGATGAAGAGAAGAAGAGACTAACACACCATGTCAACGCCCGACACCCCGTCGGCACTGACGAAGAAAAGAGGAGACAAACAAGTCATGTCGGCTCCCGACACCCCGGCGGCACCGACGAAGAGAAAAAGAGACCAGTACACCCGGGGGCACCGCCCGGCTCATCCTTCGCCTGCGCCACCCGCGGGTGGGGGGCATTTGTGGACACCAATAAAAAAAAGAGAAAGAAAAAGAAAAGAAGGAGAGAGAAAAGAAGGAAGGGAAGAAAGAAAGAAAGAAAAAATAAAAATAAACAAATAAATATATAAATAATAAACAAAAAATATATAAAAAAATAAATAGAAGTAAAAAGAGAGAAGAAAAAGAAAAGAAAAGAAATAATAATAATATAATAAAAGGGGTGGCACACCAAAAAGAGAAAGAAAAAGAAAAGAAGGAGAGAGAAAAGAAGGAAGGGAAGAAAGAAAGAAAAAAGAAAAATAAAAAAAATAAATAATAAACAAAAAATATATAAAAAAATAAATAGAAGTAAAAAGAAGAAGAAAAAGAAAAGAAAAGAAATAATAATAATATAATAAAAGGGGTGGCACACTCACTCTCTATTTCTCTCCCATTCTTTCTCACTCTCACCTCGCCTCCCACCGCGGCACACTCCTTGGGTGCTCCCCCGACACGCCTTCAGTGCCCTTACCCGGTACGCCCCCGCGCCACCTCTCCCAGCCCACTCCCACCGCACCGGATGACCCACTCCGCGGCACACTCCAACAGTCCCCCACCGCGGCACACATCCAACGGCCTCCCACGGCACACCTTCACTGTGCGGGATGACACACCTCTGCCTGCACCGGATTCCTCTCACACACTCTCTCTCTCTCTGTCTCTCTCATTTTTTCTCGTCACCCGGTGCACCCGCCACTAGCCACGGCACACCCCCGTGCCGTTCGCACCGCCTTTGCACCCGGCACACCGTCGCACCTGGTGGCCAGGCACCGCACCGGGCCACGCCAACCCCTGCCACTGCTTCTTCGGTTCCCTTTCTCTCTCCTTCTCTGTTCTGTTCCTCAAGCCCCGTGTCTATCCCCTTCGCCCTTGACGTCCTACAGAATAGAGAGAGATTGATCGCATAGCACGAGGAGGAGACTAGAAAGAAGAAGAGTGACGGGAGTGAGTTTAGTTCAAGAATGGCGGTACAGGCATAGTACCCATCCAATACGGGCCTCTTCTCCACGGATTACCCACGCAAGGCACCCTGTTTCGGTGTCCGCGGCCTCCGGCTCGCCGCCGCCGCCACGGCCAACCAGGCTGCAAACCTCCTCGGCATCGTCGCGATGGCGCAGCCGTTGTTGCCGCAGAGACAAGTGGCTGTGTATGGCACCACCATGTTCAGTGGTGAGCCCGAGAGCGATCTCACTTGCAACGTCTCCGGCTCTCGCAAGCGTGCTCGTGACAACAATGCGGCACTGACAGTCCCTCCAGCTCAACCTCTCCAGGATCGGGCTGCTCCTGGTGCTGTGCAGTGTCAATTGATGGATGTGACCCACCCAGGAGGTATTCACCAAGTTACAAATAGGGAAGCATATTGATGTCAACAAAATTGTTAAAGGGCGACCATTAGACAGCTTGGAGTTTCTACAATGGTTAAAGTGCTACTGTGATTCTGTGAATGGTGGAATTATGAACGATAATTATAATCCTGTGGAAAGAAGGTGCAAGGATGGGAAAGAGAGAACTTCAAAATGTTCCAACAAATCATCAAAAACTTTGCAAGCAAATAATATGCGTATGCATACGTCAGTTGACGGTCTCAAGCAAGTAAAAGAGTGTTCCTAAGGGAGAAAATCTTGAAGAAGAGATAAAAGGTTCTCAATGACAAGATTATGGATCTCAAGATTTTAGTGGACAATGTGGAGAAAGAAAGGGATTTCTACTTCTCGAAGCTACGTAAGACTGAAATGCTTTGCCAAAGGCCAGAATTGGATAACCTTCCAATGACAAAGGCAATCTGCAAGGTTCTGTATGCTACTGATGCAAAAGGATCTCCCATTTCTGAAGCTCAAGGACTTGTTAATAGGTCGTTGGATCCTGGTGTAGGAACCGATCAGCATGAAGACAGGCAAACTGCGTCTAATGAAGCTGACCGCCCAGCCCCTCTAACCGGTGCACTAGTCATGACCTCCCACGGCACACTCCTACACCACGGCACGCTCCCTCCAGCGGCACACCCACCGCACCGGACAACCTTCAAAGCCTCACCGCAGGCCATACCCTCGCCCTCCAGCTTCCAGTATAGACTAAAAGGTCTATGGCCTAGAACAACTGTTATTGAAAGGCTTGCAGTTACAAGTATTCTTCCACTTCTGTTGGCTAGTATTTTTGGTTCTCCTGGTAGGAATGAACAACTTGCAGACTATTTGTGAAAGCTTCTCGTTCACAGTACAATGAAAGAGGACTCTTGGTCCAATTACCACATTACAGATTTGATTGATGCGGTCTAATTCCTCTGCATGTTCGAAGAGCATCACAACATTATTTTAACATCTTATGGGAAACGGTTGTTTCACTTGGAAGTGGTCCCTTGCCAGGTGGGATGTCGTCGAGTTACCACCCAGACCCTAGATTTGCATGCGATGGAATGCATTCACCTATTTCGTGGCTTGATAGCTCTTGTTCCCCTGAAGTCAACACAGACTGACCACAACAAGCACCATTTCTTCAATAGTTTCACATGTTGGCAGCAATATGTCGTCAAAGAATCAGAATCTACATCCTCTCCCTCGTCTCATGGGTGTACATACACCCAGGCCAAATTCTGGAATGGGGCCCGGCTCTCATGGACTTGTGAACAGGATGTGTCAAAACGATGGAATGTATGGCCAGTATGGAAATGCATGCAGAACTGGTGTGGGATTTTCCTCAAATGGTTTTGGTTCCAGAAGTAACGTGAATGGTTGGTATGCACTTGACCAAAAGTACAAGCCCCGGGGTGGAGGTAATGGATATTTCGTGTATGGCAACGAGAACATGGAGTTGGGTGAGCTGAACAGAGGACCAAGATCTGGTAACCTCAAAACCCAAAAAGGGGTTGGACCCAATTTGACGATTGCAGTCAAGGGACAGAGCCTCCCTTCAAATGTGGATAAAGAAGACTCCAGTATAGTTCCAGACGAAGACCTGTACAATAAAGTAGACTTTCCTAAAAGAACATTTCGAAGCAAAGTTTGTCATCATTTAAGTCAGACAGTGAGGATGATGTTCACAAGAGCTTCAAATACATCGTCTGGACCAGCACTGGCGGTGGAACCAGAAAGCTGCCCGATGCGCTCAAGAAAAACCAGAAAGCCCACCGGTCCTCATGGCCTTTCTTTTGGACCGAGCCATGCATGTCCTCCTCGTCCGGCAACTCCAGCAGCACCATACTCCCTTGTCCGCGGCACGCTCGCCCATCAGGCTCCCACCTCAACCGGTAGGACCCCCCCATCCACCCATCAACCATGAAAGCCAACCAGGAGGCTTTCCCATACCGCAACTTCCATTTTTTTTATCAGGCAGCAACTTACCTCACCCGGTGCACCCGTGACCACACTCATACGGTGCAGCCCCACCATGGTCACATCCTGTGCACCCCAAGCCTTTTATCCGGCACACCTTTTCCTTCTACACCCGGTGCAGTACAAACACCCTCTTTAGCCTTCCACGGCACACTATCTCGTGCCCTTCAACGGCACACTTCTTCAGCCCCCCAGCGGCACACCCTCTTTAGCCTTCCATGGCACACTATCTCGTGCCCTTCAACGGCACACTTTTATAACCTTCCAACGGCACACTATTTCAAGCCTTCAATGGCACACTTCTTGGGTCTTCCAACGGCACAGCCTTCTGGCTTCTCAGCGGCACGCCTTGCCACCCAGTGCATCCGACAGAAGAAATCTAATGCCCATGCTCTAGAGATCTTTGGCGCGTAGTGGGCTGTCTGACGTATAAACCGGAGATGAAGGCACGCATGCTACCTCCGGCCACCAAGGACGGGGAAAGTCAAATCCTCATCAATGCCCGTCACTTCCTACCTCCGCCGTTCGTGTTCGAAGGCTCCCGCCACTGGGAGTATAAAAACCCCCTCTTCTCCGGCGAACAAGAGAGGATGACAGAGGTAGAGGGCACACCCACGAGACGAACAGAGCCTGCCACTGGGAGAAGAGAGAAGAGGAAGAAGAAGCTGCCTCGGCGTTGGAGGCTTCCCGGAGGCCAGAGAAAAGAGAGAGAGTAAGAGAAAGAGAGAGAGAGGGATGGTCTGTGTAGCAGGGGGAGTGGGGAAGAGCAGGGAGCCGTCGCCTCTGCTTGACCCCAGCTCCCCTCCTATTTCCTCTCCATGTTCTTCTTTTTCTTCTTCTCCCCTCTTCTGTGGCTTCGGTCTTGATGTATACTGCAATGTGTATGGTCGGTCACGGTCATTTTTCTTTATGAATGAAAGTCTCCCCCCCTTCTTTTGGGTCTCTTCTGGCCTCCCTCGATCTATCCCACTGCATGTGGTGTGTTGTGCATTTCCTCTGTTGTTTTCTCGGTGTTCTTAGATTCTATGCGTCGATGTTCTTCCCCTATAAGGGCCCGAATTCCACATTGGGTCTTTGGCCCAAATGGGAAGCTTGTTCCTTTCTCTCCTTGAGCCCCACGAGCCTAACATCTTTCCTTTGATCCCCTTGTCGCCCTCCTCCCTTGGTAGCTAAATCCCCCCTTGGCCAGTCTTGGAGATATCTCCCATTCGTTGGTTCTTCCGGACTTTCTAAAGTTTTATCAAAGGTGCGGTCGCCCCTGGCGCACACCTCAGATTGTCGGGTTCCACCACTCCATGTGGGCGCGTTCCCTTTATTCTCCTTCCATCCTGGGTCCGGGGGAGATGCTGCCAAAATTTCGTCAGGATTGAAACTAATAAAAGAAATAAAAACACAACATAATGTTGACCTCCAAAACAATGGTAAATAAGAAATACCTTGCATGAATCCCTGGAGGCCCGGCACGGCCCAACCTTCCTCTTGTTCGGCACCTCTCAGCCCTTACCCGGCACACTTTTTCAAACCTTCCCCGGCACACTCTTTTAGCCCTTCCCCGGCACACTCTTTCAAACCTTCCCCGGCACACTCTTTCAGCCCTTCCCCGGCACACTCTAGCCACCCTCTACCCGGCACACCCATCCACCCTCTATCCGGCACACTCTTAGCTTGCCTTCACCACCCTCTCTCAGCGCTCAGGTGTAGGGGAGACACTGCCGCATTTTCACCAGGATTAATATAATAATAAAAAATAAAAAAAACAATAATAATAATAGTAATAAAATAATAATAACGAAATAATAATAATAAAAAATGAATTAAAAAAATAAAAAGATAAAAGGAAATAATGCAAGCTTCCCTTGTGCAATTAACAAATAAAAAGAAAGCACCCCCTCCTCCATGTATGCATTAAATTAATTGCATCAAGGCCTCGTGTAAACATGAGCATTACATAAAACTCTTTATTAATACACCACATAAAACAAATAATAAAAAAATATAAATAATAAAAGGGGGAAGTCATAATAATACAATCAAAAAAACAAGATAAAAAAAAGGGAGACAACACACGTGAATGGAATAAAATCTACATTCAAACAGAACCACAAGCAATAAGGTAAAAAAAAATGTAGAAAATACACGTCGCTGTGCAATTCGGGAATCTCACCTCCCCGGACCCTACACATGGGAATATCAATAAGGCCTTCATGGGTCACGCCTAGACCTCGGGTTCTTCCCAATCATGGTCAATGTCTGACTCACACGCTAGGCCAATAGCCCGCTGTCTCTGAACGTATATTTATCCTGGGATCTGATCCCGAGACATTCCCCCGCTGCCCCTTTGGCATCGGAAATATTGATGATGCCCATGCGAGCCTCACTTCGACCGCGGGGGGCCCACCGCAGTATGGTCGTAGCTTGATCTTGCACCGGGCCAACAGACTCACTGGTTTCTGACCGCTTTAACCGGGATTTAACTGGATATTTCTCGTCCCTCCAAACAATAAATTTGCCATACCCTGGCATACATAAGCTCCGATTTTCCTCGCGACGATTACGATACTCGCAAGCCGGACATTCATCCGAACATTAAATGGTCAAACACATGACCGACATGAGCTCAAATACTTTCTTCACGCCCTCGTGTGAGGACGTCAGTGCTTCTTAATATATTTTTATGCAATTAATTTTCTGGCCATGAGGCCCTTTTTCTCGGCGATTAATCAAGGGTGTTCCCCTCTCGGGGGGATGTAAATAACGTCGCGACCTTTATGGCGCGGCGGATTTTGGTCCCGACACGAACCATATAATCGTCTGACCGAGTCAGATCGAGCGCACCTGTGGCTCCTTAGAGCCCGAATGAATCGTCACTTTGTGACTGGCACGCCCATACACTTAATAAACCAACAAACGAATAAAACAATTGTTAAATAAAAAGTGCGTCAACAATTCCCCAACACTCCAGCATGCCAGTGCCAACAACCATAATACCTCGAGCAACGGCACGGCAACAACACGTTTCACACCAAGGAACCATTCCTCCAATGCTCAACCCAAACTCAGGAATCCGCCCGTAGCAACCAACGCTACGATCCTGAACCAGTGGGTCACAAGCCCACCACGCTTCCGCTATGCACTCTGATCCGCGCGCACAGCCACAAATTCTTAAGAACACCGCCCAACCAGCACTCGTCCTTCCGGAACAGCGCCAGCACCCTTACACGACAAGGGAATGGGCACGACTTCTCACAGGCAACCACCTTGCCAAGACAAGGAGCACGTCTCACACGGACTTCATGGCACACAAGGCCAACCAATCCGAACACACAATGCAAGACAACGATCCTTAGCCAGACACAGTCTCTCCAACCAAAGGAGAAACCAAACGCACTTCCGACCAACGGAAGAACTCCACGCTTGACCTGACCTCGAACCTCGTGCACGCTGAAAATAGCACCATCCAGCACCAAGGAAAACCATCGCTTCCATCAGGTCAGCGCCTCCGACACACTCAGCGAGTGTCACGTTGGACCACAATCACAGCATCTCTCGACGCACCACCGCTGCAATTCCTTGAACTGTAACACACCACGCCAAGAGCCGCAACACGAGCCATAACGACAACCGCCGACGCTCATCCTCGAGTCCCGAACTCGCCGTGGAGCCTTCACATCTCAAGTCAACTCCAGGGCGAACACAACCCATTCGCACACAAGAGCGCAGGAGCAAGATTTACTGGGACACCACAGCCCAATCCTGCCTCGAAATCCACAAAATAACCGAGACCGACACGTCATTTCTGACGCCACAGAGCACGACAAGGACATCAGGCTCGACGAAATCGCAGCTCACCGAGAAGATCCTCCGCTCACCCGAGCACACTTCTCGATCAGAACACCCGCTCTGCCACCTTAAACCACGACCTGAACACCTCAGGGGCTGGATAAACCTCAAGCTGGAGTGGCCAAAACCAACAGCAGCTCCCTCAGAGCACGCTCCCGGCCACTTAACCACGAACAGTCCTCTCCAGCCACCTGACCATGCTGCAGGTTCCTCGAACGTAGCACTGCGAGCTCACGCCTGCCAGTAACATCTGCCCAACACAGCACAACCAGGGCCACCACCGATGAGGGAGAATGCTCTCGACCTCGATCCTTAGACCCCATGCTGGCACGAAAGCCGCGGATAGTAACCACCTTCACAGCACCGCACAACGCACTCAAGCTCTCAAGCGAGAAACTAGGCGAAAAATAAGCACGAAACCCTATGCCAGGTGCCGACTGTACTGGACCTCGCGGACTCTGATCACTACAATATATCGAATTCCCATGCACGTCCACAACCTCCGCTTTGATATCAGCTGTAACGACCTGAGAATCCGATTACCGGGAAGGCCCGATAACCCGAGACTCGAACCGCCGCCCACGAGCCGGGAGGGCTCGGAAGGGCTGAAAGGAGTGTGGAGGCACAAAGAAATAGGAAATAAAGCAGGATAATCCAACAATTAACAGAGAAAAATAAACAACTACAGCTATAAAAGAGTCCAGTCCAACAGAAAGTACAATCTAAAGCAGTAAAAACGTACCACATGCCAAGTGAACACTCGGCCCGGTAAGCTGGCAACTGAGAACCTCAGTCCGCGCCCTCGAACCTCGAGGAAGAACCGCCACACCTGAAAAGCAGGGAATGAGTCTCCAAAACAGAGACTCAGCAGGGATCCCGCGGAACCCCAACCGGAAACAACGGCGGTCACGGAAAGGAAGGCTACGAGAGCAACCACAACAGTAGGAACAGTAAACCCGGTGGCCGGTCGAAACACGGCACTACAACTACTCCTACTGTACCATAAACACACCCTGACCTCGTGGTTGAGGCTACCGAACTACACTAGTACCGCTTACCGAAGTAAAAATACACGGTAACCACGCCGTAAAGGCCTGTCCCCCGGACACAGCCGACCTGGACACACAGTCCAAGGTGCGACCCCGACCATCCGATCGCGGGTACCGCACAACAAGATGCAACCTCGGTAAAGCCACTAGCACTAGTTTCACGGCGCAGAAACCGACACCCGCGCCACGGCGAAACAACCGAAACTCAACGGTCGACACGATCGAAAACCCAAAGGTCAAAGTCACGAAAACTAACAGCATGTCACTCTCTGTCCAGAACAGGAGTACCTCCCACTAGAAGCACAGCCGGTAGCGTCCCCTGACGTCTTACACCGCACTGCAAGTGAACTGCCTGACGTGGTAGCGCCTACCAAAGGCACGAACACCGCACAAGTAACCACAAACAAGTGACTAGCTGGGGTCACACCCATCGACGTGGGTCCAACCGCCCCCAATCACGTGTGCACACACAGACCGCGCGTCCCTGGTCTGGCCCTCTGACCGGTTTTCCCCTCAGCCGGACTCTAGCTGCAAGACGTGGGGCCCGACGGCAACCGGTCCACAAACCGCCTCTAAGGGTAAGCCCGTACACCACTCCCTAGTGCGACCAGCACCACGTACTGGTAGGCTACGACTAGTGGAGGGTCACTGAAGGAGTAGACTCTCAAGTCAACGGAAAACAACGTCCGCATCCGACGACGTACGGGGACCGTCCCACGTACCAACACCGTCGCACGGTGACCACAGTCGGAAAAGAAACGGGACTCACCGTCCGCGGGCCGCACACTCGGCCACGCAGAAACGTAGAAACACGGTTCCCAAGGTAGCCCACAGGGCGCCACACCAAATCCCACTCTCAGGGAAAGGCAGGAACCCTCCAGCTCCAGGCTGGGCAACTGGACTCACAGTCCAAGGCCACACACGTGGCCCACTCAGAAATCATCCTCCTGGGAAACTCACGGCATGCGGGGGAAACCCCACCACACATACACACCGACACACGGTGACTCGGTCTAGCGTAACACGAAAGCCCGACACACGAGAAGTCACCCGGACTCTCAAACCCCCGGGCAAGCTAAACGAGGTAGCATGATTCTCCCGGCACCCTCAAAACATGGATGCAGAATCCCACGGGTGTCTGGCACACTCACGAGACCGCGAGTCGACTACTGGGTCACAACCGGGCCGACCAGAAGTCCACACATCGCGAAACGATCGCGAAAAGCACGAAAACTCACCTCGACGCAACCTAGGGCCTGACGGTCTAGCCCTAGACCGTCACAGAATGTAACAGTCTAAGTCCCGGCCGTCACAGCCCTCTAACGCTCCAACGCTGGGGCGTTACACACAAGAAGCAAAACTGGCCGTGACGCGCCCGCCCCGGGGCGTCACGGCCTCTAACGGATCCAGCCAGGTGCGTTAGAGGCAGGTTGTGACGCGCACCCCTCGGGGCGTCACAACCCCTAACGGCCCTGGCCAGGCGCGTTAGAAGAGGGGAGACGTCCACTCTGACGCACCCCAGCAGGCGCGTCACGGCACTGTGACGGATCAGACCTGGTGCGTCAAGGGCTATGACCCCTACGGTCCGAAACCACGGCGACCACGTAACGATCGGACCCAAGCGCGTTACAGCACTCTGACGGCATATCGTGGGGCCGTGAGGCCCACGAACGCCAACGCTCTACACAAGGGGAACGTAACGCACCTGCCCAGGCGCGTTACAGCCCTCTAACGGCCTATCGTGGGACTATCAGGCCCACGAACGGCACCCTCTAAACAACAGGAGTGTAACGCACCTGTCCAGGCGTGTTACACACTGTGACGGTCACTGGAATGACCGTCGCACCCTCCCGAGAACGCTACGGTGAGAAATGACCCAAAACTCTGATCCACGCCCCGATCACCCCCGGGTGATGGGGAAACGAAGGGGAATCCATCCCCAAGCCCCTAGGCATGCATCTAAACCCCTGGATCGGCCAAAAACGCCGTAAAACGAGAGATCGGCCCACGAGCCCTAAAGCATGGATTTTTCCCAAAAATCCCCGATTTCACCCGCTCGGCTCACCACGGCCTACGAAACTCGCGGTAAAGGAAGTGCACGAGCTGGGGGTCCATCTCCCTACCTCCACCGAAGAAACGATGCGCCGTGGACGCCGATCCACGAAGAAATCGCCACGAAACCCTCGCCGGCTCACGAACGCGCCACCAAGCTTCGCCTCGCCTCGACCTCCTCGATCCTCGCCTATCCTCGCCCACATCCTCGCCCACGCCGCCTCCACCTCACCCCCGCCTCGCTCTGTCGGCCGCCGGAGAAGAGAGGGGAGAAAGAGAGCGTGAGAGAAGAGAGAGGGAGAGAAATGAGAGGGGGGAGAGAGAAAGGGTTAATATATAGAGAAAAACCCAAAAATTCCATAAATTCAGAAAATTATGAAAAATTTCCTCCGCGATCCTCGGGAAGAGCACAACGCAGTGGTAACGTTCCGGAGTCAGAGAATGCCACGGTTTGCCCTGCAAAGAGTTCCGAAGGCACATCAGGGAAAAACATGTGTAAAGCATAAAATACACTCTGAGACCCACTAAAATGATCCGAAAAATATCCAAAAATTCCGGGGCATTACAGGTTAACTCTCCCAGGACAGTCAACTTGGAAAGTGACCCGAAGAAACAAGAAGCTGTAGATTTACACCTGCAATATGGTCGGAGTGGCCAGCTAGTATGGGGCCCTCCCCGAAGCCCACGAAGAAGTGACCAGGCTTGCCGAAAGGCCAGGTCCCATCACCAGGAGAGGGAGAACCGCAATCGAGGTAATACAAGCCCTCGCTGGTGAAACAAGCTCAGATGCGGTCGCCATGGTGGAAAACGTAATTACCACTGAAGATGAAGGAGAAAGGCCTGCGCATTCTCCAGATACTTCGCTGGAAGGGGGAGGCCAAGTTCCTAGCCCGTCTACCCCCGATCCGGCGATGATGATGTTGCTCCAAGCATATCGACAGGAGATCGAAACTCTGAAAAGGCAAGTGAGGAAATTGACCATGCATGCCTCTGCCTCGAAGCAGGTCGAAGCCCCTCCGGAAACATTCTTGCGAGGTGCTGATGAATTCGAAGGCTCACCCCAAATGACGGCTTCATAGTCGATACCCAACTACACTGGGGGCACAACCCCAATACAACATCCTGTTGCATCCCTACGGTTTTGATGATGTCTCACACTATAAATCAATCCTCTATCTCTAGATTTATGCTGGTTCATCATGTAAGTGAGTACAGTTCATATGCTGTTTCATTATTTCATCTATCTACACTCTGCTTAGTTAGTATGAACAGTAGTGGGTCGACCCACCCTTGCTGATGCGTCGACCCATCAGAACACTGACTGTCTGGGTATCAAAGTCTGTACATCAGCTTGATCGAGTAAGTCTGTACAACATGCCTTAGTGTTCATATCATTAAGTCTGTACATTGGCATCTCTTCTTCAAGTCTGTACACCGGGCATCTTCTAATTGAAGTCTGTACAGCCAATGCACTTAACTGAAGTCTATACACTGGTTTGTCTAACTTCAACTCTATACATCCGATTACTGTTGCAGTGTTCACCAAGTCTATACATCGCCTTCAGACCTTCAACTCTATACACTGCTACAGGAACCAAGTCCATACACTCTCCCGTTCAAATCCTTCTAAGTCTGTACATCGGTTTCGCTTCTCCAAGTCTATACACTGGACTTTGTTTCACCAAGTCTGTACACTCCACATCTTTTCCTACGCTTGGCCAAGTCTATACACTCATACCTTTCCCTACGCTTTCCTGGCCAAGTCTATACATCGCTAAGTCTGTACATTGCATACTGCTCAAACGATCAAAGCCTAAAGTCTGTACAGCGTGAAGTCTATACATTAGCTCAGGGGCTTCAAGTCTATACATTGAACTGTTCTTCAAAGTCTGTAAAGTGGCTTCGAATCGGCAAGTCTGTACATCGGCTTCACTCGTCAAGTCTATACATCCACAGTGGATCATCAAGTCCATACATCCACAGTGGAACTTCCAAGTCTGTACAACGCTGAAGCCTTCACAAGTCTGTACACTGCTTGAGCCTCACCAAGTCTGTACATCGCTTCAAGCGATTCAAGTCTATACAGCCTGCCTTCACGATCAGAGTCTATACATCGTTCCTCAAAGGCTAAGTGTATACATCCTTCCAAGCTTCAAGTCTACACACTCGATTGTTAGGTCTTCAACCCTATACATTCAATTGTTAGGCCTAAGTCTATACACTCGATTGTTAGGTCTTCAACCCTATACATTCAATTGTTAGGCCTAAGTCTATACACTCGATTGTTAGACCTTCAACTATATACATTGGTTGAGTCTATTCACTGAAGACGCTGAAGACCTCCAAGTGTATACACTCTCACATGATACCCACTTGGTTAACTGTTGTGTCAAGTTTATACACTCGATTCCCTCATGCATTTCACAGAAGTCTTCATATTCTATCTTGCTATGAAAATACTTTCATCACAAGTCTGTACACCGTCTTTTACATGCGTTCATACATTAAGTCTATACACTCACTCTCACGTTGTACACACTTGATCATTTGCTGCTTTAAAGTATGTACATTTGCTGATTAACAGTCTGAACTACCTAATTCGAATCATGTCTTCTGTCTCTGTCAGAAGATAAACACAGGTTAATGATCGGGCACGTGATCTGAGGATGATCCCTGGCACGTGATCCGAGGTGCTCTCTGGGCGGGAACCTGAAAGCCACACGCCCATCATCTGCTATATATATGGAGCATCGTCCTTCAGTGAAAGAGAGATCGTGAAAAGAAAGAATAGAAGATATTCGAGTGAGGCTGCACGATCCAGAAAAGAGAGAGAGCAGAGAGTCCCACATTGTCCAGATCCGAGAGGAATATGTTCGAGAGAGAGAGAGCAGTGTCTGCGGTTTGATGAATTGCTTCCTTTGAAGCTACATTTGTATTGGTTTCAGAACCGACTGCTTCTTCGTTGGTCCTTGTTTCTATTTTGTGTTCTTTTTATTTGTTCATTCTTCTGATTCGAATTTGTTCCCCTCCAGTGTGTGGAGGAAGGGAGTGTAACTCCGGTTTCCCTCTGGGTTGCAGAGGAAGAGAGATCGGTGATCTCTGGTGTTGCTAGTGACGGGTTGTCATTAGTAGTTTCCCTCCGGGTTGGAGGAAGGGAGACTTGTCTCCGGTTCTGTTCTAGCTGGTAGCTGGAACAGGTTTCAAGCTCTGTGGGTAGCAGAGTTTGGTTGAGGGATTTGTTTCCCTTGGGTATTCAAGCTGTGTGGCAGCAAGTTGTTCGCAGACTGAGTCTGCCGTGTTCTAGCAGTGACTAGTGGAATCCTCACTCTAGTTGGAGTGAGGGGTGGATGTAGATTGCGGACTGCAATCGAACCACCTAAAAATCCGATTGCCTATTCTGTGGTTTGCTGTTATTATCTGCGCTCTCCATATGCTTGTCTCTTTGCTTCCTTGTGATCAGCTCTTCAATCTCATCTACTTATACTGTCTTGATTGTTGACTGCGTTAGCATTCTCATTGTGCGGGTTCAGGAGGAGTGTAAACAGTAGAATTAATTTTTAGCCGAAAGTTTTTACAAATTGGGAGTGATCTATTCATCCCCCCCTTCTATATCACTCTTGCTGCGCTAACATTTGGTATCAGAGCAGGTTTACGCCATGTGGACGAACGGTCAAGGAAATGCCAATGGTCCTAGAACCTTCATGGCCGAAGGTCAATCCATTAGTCGCCCTCCGTTTTTTGATGGTAGTAACTATCTGTTTTGGAAGAACAGGATGGAAGTGTTTATCAGGGCTCAGAGCCATAAACTGTGGAGAGTAATTACTGTTGGGCCATATGATCTGCCACCAAACGAGGACGCTTGGACAGATGACCATGTCAAGCTATCTTCACTCAACTGGACGGCGCTGAACATCATCCAGTGTGCTGTTCATCCAGAGGAATATGCCCGTATATCTGCCTACAAGACTGCCAAGCGAATGTGGGATGAGCTGCAATTGATCTATGAAGGTACAGCTCAAGTGAAAGCCTCGAAGGTAAACCTCTACACTTCTAAGTATGAAATGTTTAGGATGAATGCAGAGGAGAATATAACTGAAATGTATGCCAGGTTGTCCTTGATCACAAACACACTTAAAGGGCTAGGGAAGGATCTTGCTGAGGCAGATATAGTCAGGAAAATTCTTAGATCTTTATCCCCGGCATGGCACACTAAGGCCATTGTGATTGAGGAGTCAAAAGATCTGACTATCTTGACTGTGAATGAACTCATAGGATCCCTTATGACCTATGAGATGAATTTCAAAGGAGGTGGAGAAGGAAGTGATAGGAAGGCTAAGAATGTGGCTCTAAGGGCATCCCGCAACAAGGGTAGCAACAGCGGGAACAGCAGCAGTAGCCCCGAGTCCGAGTCCGAGCTTGAAGGTTTTTCAAATCTCGACCAGGAGGAGCAGGCAATGCTCACTAGACAGTTCAGAAAATTTTTGAAGAAAAAGGGAAAGACCTTTAGGAAGAAGAAGCCACACTCTTTTAACAAGAATGCTGAATTTACCAGTTACAGGGATAGAAATCCTAAGAGACTGACTTGTTTTAATTGTAACAAACAGGGACACATGAAAGGCGAATGCCCAGACCTCCAGAAGAAGGGTCCCTATCTTCAGAAGAAGAACACAAAGGTGCAGAAGAAGAAGAAGCCACAGGCGATGGTCTGCACATGGAGCGAGGAAGAAGAAGATCCCGAAGACACTTCCTCAGAAGAATATGAAGATGGAATTTGCCTTATGGCAAACAGTGAAGAGGAGGTAATAAATGTTTTTGAAAATTACTCAATTGATGACTGGGAGGATGCTTATGGTGAATTGTTAGATAAATTTAATTCTCTTAGTAAAGAGCACAGAGTTCTGAAAAGAAAATTTAACACAAATGTTGAAGAACAAACTCTGGTCTGTGAGGAAAATCAGAAGCTAAAAGAGCAATTAGGAGAAATGACCTCACTAAGAAAAGAAAATGATAAGCTCAAGGGAGAAGTTCAAGAAAGTCAAAATCAGCTCAATGAACTCAACATTAAAATTGAAGAAAGCAGGAATGAAATTAGAGTGAACTCAGAGAAATATGAAGCTGTGAAGAAAGTAAATATTGAACTTCTAAAAAATTCTGAGTCCCTTCAAAAGGAGCTAGAAGACAAACAGAAAGTCCTAGAAAAGTTTGTCCAAGGAAAAACTAGTTTAGATGCTATACTAGGGACTAGGGTCAATTTCAATAAGGAGGGTCTAGGCTATGACCCAACCAACAAGAGACCCTTGCAATTCAAGACCATCACCTTTTGCCCAGAGAAGGGAAAAGAGAAGCTGGACACACCATCCAGCTCAAACAGCACTAAGGGAATTCAAAGTCCTAAAGAAAACACAAAAACCAGTGCTGATCAACCATTTAAGATGGGAATGAATTGTATGAAGAATGTCACTAAGCTCACTCACCAGAACACTAATGGTAGATGGACCAAGAAAGTGAATCAGATTAAGAGCTGGAATTACAACAATCAGATGAGTCCAAACAGGAACTACTGGAGAAATAATGTTCATAGTCAAAAACATGTTAATCAACAAGCTTACAGGAAATTTCCTAGGGATAGGAAGACTAATGAATGGAATAGAACTCACTTCTCCAGACCAGCTGGATTCAACTTTAATAAACCAGAAAGGAAGGTGCCAGAGAAAACCATGCTGAAGCAAATCTGGATACCTAAACACTTGATCAGAGAGTTAAACAATGTCTTTGGACCCAACTCATCTTGGGTTCCAAATCACTCTGCTTGATGTATTTGTGTAGGTCGGCCTGGCAGCTGAAGACAACAAGTGGTACCTCGACAGTGGCTGCTCCAGGCATATGACAGGAGACCGATCCAAGTTTAGCAAGATAGAGATGAAGCCAGGGGGTCTGGTCAAGTTTGGAGGAAAGAACAAAGGTAAAATAATTGGAGTTGGTACAGTAGGTAAGTCTTCCACAAACTCCATTGAAAAAGTCTTACTTGTGGAAGGGCTTCAACACAACCTGATTAGCATTAGTCAGTTATGTGACAGGGGTCACAGGGTTGTATTTGATGATAGTTCATGCAAAATCCTTGAAATAAATTCTGATGTGGTTAAATTTGTAGCCAACATGATTAATAATGTCTACATTGTAGACTTAGATGAGGAATCTGAATCTACTATTTGCTTATCTGCCAACTCTGAAAATGATGCTTTTGAATGGCATAGACGTCTAGGTCATGCTAGCTTTACTACTTTAAATAAATTGGTCAAGCATGATTTAGTTAAAGGCATGCCTAGAATTAAATTCAATTCCATTTCAAAATCATGTGATGCCTGTGCTCTAGGCAAACAGACCAGGAATTCTTTCAAATTAAGATCTGAGCCATTGTCCTCTAGACCAATGGAACTTCTCCATATGGACCTTTTCGGTCCCACTAGATCTCAGAGTCTTAATGGGAACAGGTTTGGCTATGTCATCATAGATGACTTCTCTAGATATTCATGGATATTTTTCTTAGCAAATAAGAGTGATGCATTTCAAAAGTTTAATCTGTTTTTCAATAAGGTCAAACAAGAAGGGAAATACAAGGTCTGTTCTATTCAATCTGACCATGGAGGTGAGTTTGAAAACTCCATGTTTACTGATCTTTGTGAAAAAGAGGGACTAACTCACAGGTTTTCTTCTCCCAGGACACCTGAACAGAATGGGATTGTGGAGAGAAGAAATAGAACTGTGGTGGAGATGGCCCGAACCATGTTGATTGAAAGTAAATTACCTAGAAGGTTTTGGGCAGAAGCGGCCAATACAGCAACTTACATAATCAACAGGGCCATGGTAAGACCCATTCACAAGAAAACACCCTATGAGCTTCTAAAAGGTAAGAAACCAAACTTGTTTCATTTCAGAATTTTTGGAGCAAAATGTTTTATTCATAACAATGATAAGAAAGATTTAGACAAGTTTGAAGCTAAAAGCTCCCCAGGAATATTCTTGGGTTACTCTGAAATGTCAAGGGCATATAGGGTATTTAACATATCAGATCAGAAAGTGGAAGAGTCTCCACACATCCTTTTTAGTGAAAAGAAAGATGTTTCTAATGTTGAAAATCTTGACAGGGATTCCAATCATGATGGGGATTTCCTAGAAGACCAACAAGAAGAAGAGAAGACTCAGCCGAGTGGAGAAACAAATTCCCCCAATCAGGAAGGGCCAAGAGAAACAGGTGAGTCTTCAACAAATGTTAGATTTCTTAAAGACCATCCATTAGAAAATGTCATAGGCAATCTGAAGATCCTCTTCGGACTAGGTCTCATTTTAGAAATGTGAATAATGATGACTTAATTGCTTTAGTCTCACAAATTGAACCCAAAACAGTAGAAGAGGCCTTGGCTGATCAAGCTTGGGTCAATGCAATGTGTGAGGAATTAGGTCAGTTCGAAAGAAATAATGTCTGGGAGCTTGTCCCAAGACCAGATGGTGTCAATGTCATAGGAACCAAGTGGGTGTTCAAAAATAAGATGAATGAAGATGGAATCATCTCGAGGAATAAGGCCAGATTAGTAGCCAAAGGCTACTGTCAGGAATTCGGTGTAGACTTTGATGAATCCTATGCACCTGTTGCTAGGATGGAAGCTATAAGATTGTTGCTTGCCTTTGCTTGTTCAAAGAATATAAAACTCCAACAAATGGATGTTAAAAGTGCCTTTTTAAATGGAGTCATTAAAGAAGAAGTTTTTGTTGAACAACCTCCTGGATTTCAATTCTCTCCTCAACCTAACCAAGTTTTCAGGTTAAACAAAGCCTTGTATGGTCTAAAGCAGGCTCCAAGAGCATGGTATGAAAGATTGACTGAATTTCTGATCAGCAAGGGCTACAAAAGAGGTAAAGTTGATCAAACTTTATTTACCAAGGGCATAAATAGAGATCTCATCATAGTTCAGGTATATGTAGATGACATTGTATTTGGATCAACTAAGCATGAACTATGTGATGAATTTTCTACCATGATGTCTGCTGAATTTGAAATGAGCTTGGTTGGTGAACTAAAATATTTTCTTGGATTGCAGGTACAGCAGCTAGAGGACGGGTGCTTCATCAACCAAACCAAATACACAATGGAACTGTTCAAGAGGTTTGGTATGGAAAACTTAAAGCACATTACAACACCCATGGGCACCAATACCTCACTGGATGCAGATGAGACAGGTAAAGAAGTAAATGCCAAACTTTATCGAGGTATGATTGGATCACTTCTTTACTTGACAGCCTCTAGACCTGATATACAATTCAGTGTAGGAATGTGTGCAAGGTATCAGTCTAGACCTACTGAATTACACTTAGCTGCAGTTAAAAGAATTTTCAGATATTTGTCAGCTACTCATTCTCTTGGTTTATGGTTTCCTGCATCACACACATTTAACTTAGTTGCATACACAGATGCTGATTATGCAGGCTGTAAACTAGACAGGAAAAGCACTAGTGGTCATTGTGAATTTTTGGGTGGGTGTTTAGTGTCTTGGGGTTCCAAGAAACAACATTCTGTGGCCCTCTCCACTGCAGAAGCTGAATATGTGGCTGCAGGGAGTTGTGGAACACAAGTCATATGGATTAAACACCAGCTTCAGGACTACCAAGTAGACCTGGGGTGCACTCCAATCTACTGTGATAATACTAGTGCCATCAATATTGCTAAAAATCCTGTTTTGCATTCACGAACCAAACACATAGAGATAAGACATCATTTTATAAGAGATGAGGTGTCTAAGAATAATTTTGAACTGATTCATGTAGGCACAGATAATCAGATTGCTGACATATTCACAAAACCTCTGGATAATGAAAAATTCACCACATTGAGAAGAGAATTAGGCTTATACAAATTGTCTTAATTATGAAGCCTGTTCTTGTTGTGAGGGGGAGTTGTGTTTGTCTGATGTTTAGCCTTATGTCATGCTAGTTTAAGGGGGAGTTCTGAATGTCTGCTGGTTAGCTTTCAGGAATGCTTTGAGTGAGGGGAAGCTTTGAAAATTTGCTAGATTGTTTCATTGAGGAATGCTATGTCTTAGGGGGAGCTGAGTTGTAGTGTGAGAGGAGAAGTTCTTTGACAGATTCAAAAGGACTGTCCAGATGTGTAACTTTGCTGGTTTTGCATGACTGATCTAGTGTGGTTCTCTCAGACAGTAGAGTGTCACTTATTTCTTAAGTCTATAAGTCAGTGACTCTAAAATCCAGTTAGAATCTTTCCTTTGGTACTCCTTCAGAGATCTGGACTAATTGCATAAAGTATATCTTCCTACATTGTCATTGATTCTGGTTCAGGCCAAAACCTGTATGTCTTGATATCTGACCCAATCAGCTTGAAATCTAGACTTCAAGACTCAATTCAAGAAATAGTCCTTCTGGTATTGTTTTCAATCATTCTATCTCTTTAACTCAAGGGCTTAACTGAACAAACATGTCATGTTTTGATCACTGAGAAACTGGGAGCTTCATCAATGAAATGAATATTTCTTCCATGTCATGAGGTGTCAAATGCTTAAAATGAATGAAAAGACATGACAGAGCAATGGTGGCTTGCTGGTGAGTAACTGGGGACTCTGGCCTCTAATCAAGGTGTTTCCTCATGTCAAAAGTCACAGTTACTAACTCTGTTCCTTAATAAAAAAAAGGGAAGGAAGTAATGAGGTACTCACTCTGAGTAACTGGGGATTCAGGCCTCTAATCAAGGTGTCTCCCTAATGTCAAAGGAGTAAACTACCAACTTACTCATTGATCTTCTTGAAAATCATCTCAAAAAGAAAAAATTCCTTGTTGTTATGCAACTAATGGATTGCTTGTCCTCAATACCTTGAGAACACCTCTCTGATTTCGTCTCTTGCTGTCTTGTGGGATAGTTGAATGATCAGCCATATCTGGCCATACTTGTTAACTCCTGCTCTAAATCATACACTATGTATGCTGATAAACTTTTCTATCATTCTATTTCTCTATTGTGTACTGGAGTTTAAAGAATCTTCTCTTGAAATTAGAACCTCACTTATTCTCTTAAGACCTACTCGTGACTTTCTGCACTAAGAAGTTACCTCACTTCTTCTTCATGTTTCCAGCACTGTCATATATTCTGCATTTCCTTTTGCTGATGTCAAAGGGGGAGAGAGGTTCTGCAATATCAGTGAGTTAGAGGTTCTGCAATATCAGTGAGTCATGATCTGTTTTGAGCTTTGGGGGAGATGAGAGTATGTTGTAGGGAATGTTTAATTCATATGCATGAGCATGCTTTGAATTTACTCTGTTTGTTGAAGCTGATTTGAATTACTTGTTAAACTTTGATATTGCTTGATTCATAGTGTTGCCATCATCAAAAAGGGGGAGATTGTTGCATCCCTACGGTTTTGATGATGTCTCACACTATAAATCAATCCTCTATCTCTAGATTTATGCTGGTTCATCATGTAAGTGAGTACAGTTCATATGCTGTTTCATTATTTCATCTATCTACACTCTGCTTAGTTAGTATGAACAGTAGTGGGTCGACCCACCCTTGCTGATGCGTCGACCCATCAGAACACTGACTGTCTGGGTATCAAAGTCTGTACATCAGCTTGATCGAGTAAGTCTGTACAGCATGCCTTAGTGTTCATATCATTAAGTCTGTACATTGGCATCTCTTCTTCAAGTCTGTACACCGGGCATCTTCTAATTGAAGTCTGTACAGCCAATGCACTTAACTGAAGTCTATACACTGGTTTGTCTAACTTCAACTCTATACATCCGATTACTGTTGCAGTGTTCACCAAGTCTATACATCGCCTTCAGACCTTCAACTCTATACACTGCTACAGGAACCAAGTCCATACACTCTCCCGTTCAAATCCTTCTAAGTCTGTACATCGGTTTCGCTTCTCCAAGTCTATACACTGGACTTTGTTTCACCAAGTCTGTACACTTCACATCTTTTCCTACGCTTGGCCAAGTCTATACACTCATACCTTTCCCTACGCTTTCCTGGCCAAGTCTATACATCGCTAAGTCTGTACATTGCATACTGCTCAAATGATCAAAGCCTAAAGTCTGTACAGCGTGAAGTCTATACATTAGCTCAGGGGCTTCAAGTCTATACATTGAACTGTTCTTCAAAGTCTGTAAAGTGGCTTCGAATCGGCAAGTCTGTACATCGGCTTCACTCGTCAAGTCTATACATCCACAGTGGATCATCAAGTCCATACATCCACAGTGGAACTTCCAAGTCTGTACAACGCTGAAGCCTTCACAAGTCTGTACACTGCTTGAGCCTCACCAAGTCTGTACATCGCTTCAAGCGATTCAAGTCTATACAGCCTGCCTTCACGATCAGAGTCTATACATCGTTCCTCAAAGGCTAAGTGTATACATCCTTCCAAGCTTCAAGTCTACACACTCGATTGTTAGGTCTTCAACCCTATACATTCAATTGTTAGGCCTAAGTCTATACACTCGATTGTTAGGTCTTCAACCCTATACATTCAATTGTTAGGCCTAAGTCTATACACTCGATTGTTAGACCTTCAACTATATACATTGGTTGAGTCTATTCACTGAAGACGCTGAAGACCTCCAAGTGTATACACTCTCACATGATACCCACTTGGTTAACTGTTGTGTCAAGTTTATACACTCGATTCCCTCATGCATTTCACAGAAGTCTTCATATTCTATCTTGCTATGAAAATACTTTCATCACAAGTCTGTACACCATCTTTTACATGCGTTCATACATTAAGTCTATACACTCACTCTCACGTTGTACACACTTGATCATTTGCTGCTTTAAAGTATGTACATTTGCTGATTAACAGTCTGAACTACCTAATTCGAATCATGTCTTCTGTCTCTGTCAGAAGATAAACACAGGTTAATGATCGGGCACGTGATCTGAGGATGATCCCTGGCACATGATCCGAGGTGCTCTCTGGGCGGGAACCTGAAAGCCACACGCCCATCATCTGCTATATATATGGAGCATCGTCCTTCAATGAAAGAGAGATCGTGAAAAGAAAGAAAAGAAGATATTCGAGTGAGGCTGCACGATCCAGAAAAGAGAGAGAGCAGAGAGTCCCACATTGTCCAGATCCGAGAGGAATATGTTCGAGAGAGAGAGAGCAGTGTCTGCGGTTTGATGAATTGCTTCCTTTGAAGCTACATTTGTATTGGTTTCAGAACCGACAGCTTCTTCGTTGGTCCTTGTTTCTATTTTGTGTTCTTTTTATTTGTTCATTCTTCTGATTCGAATTTGTTCCCCTCCAGTGTGTGGAGGAAGGGAGTGTAACTCCAGTTTCCCTCTGGGTTGCAGAGGAAGAGAGATCGGTGATCTCTGGTGTTGCTAGTGACGGGTTGTCATTAGTAGTTTCCCTTCGGGTTGGAGGAGGGGGAGACTTGTCTCCGGTTCTGCTCTAGCTGGTAGCTGGAACAGGTTTCAAGCTCTGTGGGTAGCAGAGTTTGGTTGAGGGATTTGTTTCCCTTGGGTATTCAAGCTGTGTGGCAGCAAGTTGTTCGCAGACTGAGTCTGCCGTGTTCTAGCAGTGACTAGTGGAATCCTCACTCTAGTTGGAGTGAGGGGTGGATGTAGATTGCGGACTGCAATCGAACCACCTAAAAATCCGATTGCCTATTCTGTGGTTTGCTGTTATTATCTGCGCTCTCCATATGCTTGTCTCTTTGCTTCCTTGTGATCAGCTCTTCAATCTCATCTACTTATACTGTCTTGATTGTTGACTGCGTTAGCATTCTCATTGTGCGGGTTCAGGAGGAGTGTAAACAGTAGAATTAATTTTTAGCCGAAATTTTTACAAATTGTGAGTGATCTATTCATCCCCCCCTTCTATATCACTCTTGCTACGCTAACATTTGGTATCAGAGCAGGTTTACGCCATGTGGACGAACGGTCAAGGAAATGCCAATGGTCCTAGAACCTTCATGGCCGAAGGTCAATCCATTAGTCGCCCTCCGTTTTTTGATGGTAGTAACTATCTGTTTTGGAAGAACAGGATGGAAGTGTTTATCAGGGCTCAGAGCCATAAACTGTGGAGAGTAATTACTGTTGGGCCATATGATCTGCGACCAAACAAGGACGTTTGGACAGATGACCATGTCAAGCTATCTTCACTCATCTGGACGGCGCTGAACATCATCCAGTGTGCTGTTCATCCATAGGAATATGCCCGTATATCTGCCTACAAGACTTCCAAGCGAATGTGGGATGAGCTCCAATTGATCTATGAAGGTACAGCTCAAGTGAAAGCCTCGAAGGTAAATCTCTACACTTCTAAGTATGAAATGTTTAGGATGAATGCAGAGGAGAATATAACTGAAATGTATGCCAGGTTGTCCTTGATCACAAACACACTTAAAGGGCTAGGGAAGGATCTTGCTGAGGCAGATATAGTCAGAAAAATTCTTAGATCTTTATCCCCGGCATGGCACACTAAGGCCATTGTGATTGAGGAGTCAAAAGATCTGACTATCTTGACTTTGAATGAACTCATAGGATCCCTTATGACCTATGAGATGAATTTCAAAGGAGGTGGAGAAGGAAGTGATAGGAAGGCTAAGAATGTGGCTCTAAGGGCATCCCGCAACAAGGGTAGCAACAGCGGGAACAGCAGCAGTAGCCCCGAGTCTGAGTCCGAGCTTGAAGGTTTTTCAAATCTCGACCAGGAGGAGCAGGCAATGCTCACTAGACAATTCAGAAAATTTTTGAAGAAAAAGGGAAAGACCTTTAGGAAGAAGAAGCCACACTCTTTTAACAAGAATGCTGAATTTACCAGTTACAGGGATAGAAATCCTAAGAGACTGACTTGTTTTAATTGTAACAAACAGGGACACATGAAAGGAGAATGCCCAGACCTCCAGAAGAAGGGTCCCTATCTTCAGAAGAAGAACACAAAGGTGCAGAAGAAGAAGAAGCCACAGGCGATGGTCTGCACATGGAGCGAGGAAGAAGAAGATCCCGAAGACACTTCCTCAGAAGAATATGAAGATGTAATTTGCCTTATGGCAAACAGTGAAGAGGAGGTAATAAATGTTTTTGAAAATTACTCAATTGATGACTGGGAGGATGCTTATGGTGAATTGTTAGATAAATTTAATTCTCTTAGTAAAGAGCACAGAGTTCTGAAAAGAAAATTTAACACAAATGTTGAAGAACAAACTCTGGTCTGTGAGGAAAATCAGAAGCTAAAAGAGCAATTAGGAGAAATGACCTCACTAAGAAAAGAAAATGATAAGCTCAAGGGAGAAGTTCAAGAAAGTCAAAATCAGCTCAATGAACTCAACATTAAAATTGAAGAAAGCAGGAATGAAATTAGAGTGAACTCAGAGAAATATGAAGCTGTGAAGAAAGTAAATATTGAACTTCTAAAAAATTCTGAGTCCCTTCAAAAGGAGCTAGAAGACAAACAGAAAGTCCTAGAAAAGTTTGTCCAAGGAAAAACTAGTTTAGATGCTATACTAGGGACTAGGGTCAATTTCAATAAGGAGGGTCTAGGCTATGACCCAACCAACAAGAGACCCTTACAATTCAAGACCATCACCTTTTGCCCAGAGAAGGGAAAAGAGAAGCTGGACACACCATCCAGCTCAAACAGCACTAAGGGAATTCAAAGTCCTAAAGAAAACACAAAAACCAGTGCTGATCAACCATTTAAGATGGGAATGAATTGTATGAAGAATGTCACTAAGCTCACTCACCAGAACACTAATGGTAGATGGACCAAGAAAGTGAATCAGATTAAGAGCTGGAATTACAACAATCAGATGAGTCCAAACAGGAACTACTGGAGAAATAATGTTCATAGTCAAAAACATGTTAATCAACAAGTTTACAGGAAATTTCCTAGGGATAGGAAGACTAATGAATGGAATTGAACTCACTTCTCCAGACCAGCTGAATTCAACTTTAATAAACCAGAAAGGAAGGTGCCAGAGAAAACCATGCTGAAGCAAATATGGATACCTAAACACTTGATCAGAGAGTTAAACAATGTCTTTGGACCCAACTCATCTTGGGTTCCAAATCACTCTGCTTGATGTATTTGTGTAGGTCGGCCTGGCAGCTGAAGACAACAAGTGGTAACTCGACAGTGGCTGCTCCAGGCATATGATAGGAGACCGATCCGAGTTTAGCAAGATAGAGATGAAGCCAGGGGGTCTGGTCAAGTTTGGAGGAAAGAACAAAGGTAAAATAATTGGAGTTGGTACAGTAGGTAAGTCTTCCACAAACTCCATTGAAAAAGTCTTACTTGTGAAAGGGCTTCAACACAACCTGATTAGCATTAGTCAGTTATGTGACAGGGGTCACAGGGTTGTATTTGATGATAGTTCATGCAAAATCCTTGAAATAAATTCTGATGTGGTTAAATTTGTAGCCAACATGATTAATAATGTCTACATTATAGACTTAGATGAGGAATCTGAATCTACTATTTACTTATCTGCCAACTCTGAAAATGATGCTTTTGAATGGCATAGACGTCTAGGTCATGCTAACTTTACTACTTTAAATAAATTGGTCAAGCATGATTTAGTTAAAGGCATGCCTAGAATTAAATTCAATTCCATTTCAAAATCATGTGATGCCTGTGCTCTAGGCAAACAGACCAGGAATTCTTTCAAATTAAGATCTGAGCCATTGTCCTCTAGACCAATGGAACTTCTCCATATGGACCTTTTCGGTCCCACTAGATCTCAGAGTCTTAATGGGAACAGGTTTGGCTATGTCATCATAGATGACTTCTCTAGATATTCATGGATATTTTTCTTAGCAAATAAGAGTGATGCATTTCAAAAGTTTAATCTGTTTTTCAATAAGGTCAAACAAGAAGGGAAATACAAGGTCTGTTCTATTCAATCTGACCATGGAGGTGAGTTTGAAAACTCCATGTTTACTGATCTTTATGAAAAAGAGGGACTAACTCACATGTTTTCTTCTCCCAGGACACTTGAACAGAATGGGATTGTGGAGAGAAGAAATAGAACTGTGGTGGAGATGGCCCAAACCATGTTGATTGAAAGTAAATTACCTAGAAGGTTTTGGACAGAAGCGACCAATACAGCAACTTACATAATCAATAGGGCCATGGTAAGACCCATTCACAAGAAAACACCCTATGAGCTTCTAAAAGGTAAGAAACCAAACTTGTTTCATTTCAAAATTTTTGGAGCAAAATATTTTATTCATAACAATGATAAGAAAGATTTAGACAAGTTTGAAGCTAAAAGCTCCCCAGGAATATTCTTGGGTTACTCTGAAATGTCAAGGGCATATAGGGTATTTAACATATAAGATCAGAAAGTGGAAGAGTCTCCACACATCCTTTTAAGTGAAAAGAAAGATGTTTCTAATGTTGAAAATCTTGACAGGGATTCCAATCATGATGGGGATTTCCTAGAAGACCAACAAGAAGAAGAGAAGACTCAGCCGAGTGGAGAAACAAATTCCCCCAATCAGGAAGGGCCAAGAGAAACAGGTGAGTCTTCAACAAATTTTAGATTTCTTAAAGACCATCCATTGAAAATGTCATAGGCAATCCTGAAGATCCTCTTCGGACCAGGTCTCATTTTAGAAATGTGAATAATGATGACTTAATTGCTTTAGTCTCACAAATTGAACCCAAAACAGTAGAAGAGGCCTTAGCTGATCAAGCTTGGGTCAATGCAATGTGTGAGGAATTAGGTCAGTTCGAAAGAAATAATGTCTGGGAGCTTGTCCCAAGACCAGATGGTGTCAATGTCATAGGAACCAAGTGGGTGTTCAAAAATAAGATGAATGAAGATGGAATCATCTCGAGGAATAAGGCCAGATTAGTAGCCAAAGGCTACTGTCAGGAATTCGGTGTAGACTTTGATGAATCCTATGCACCTATTGCTAGGATGGAAGCTATAAGATTGTTGCTTGCCTTTGCTTGTTCAAAGAATATAAAACTCCAACAAATGGATGTTAAAAGTGCCTTTTTAAATGGAGTCATTAAAGAAGAAGTTTTTGTTGAACAACCTCCTGGATTTCAATTCTCTCCTTAACCTAACCAAGTTTTCATGTTAAACAAAGCCTTGTATGGTCTAAAGCAGGCTCCAAGAGCATGGTATGAAAGATTGACTGAATTTTTGATCAGCAAGGGCTACAAAAGAGATAAAATTGATCAAACTTTATTTACCAAGGGCATAAATAGAGATCTCATCATAGTTCAGGTATATGTAGATGACATTGTATTTGGATCAACTAAGCATGAACTATGTGATGAATTTTCTACCATGTTGTCTGCTGAATTTGAAATGAGCTTGGTTGGTGAACTAAAATATTTTCTTGGATTGCAGGTACAGCAGCTAGAGGACGGGTGCTTCATCAACCAAACCAAATATACAATGGAACTGTTCAAGAGGTTTGGTATGGAAAACTTAAAGCACATTACAACACCCATGGGCACCAATACCTCACTGGATGCAGATGAGACAGGTAAAGAAGTAAATGCCAAACTTTATCGAGGTATGATTGGATCACTTCTTTACTTGACAGCCTCTAGACCTGATATACAATTCAGTGTAGGAATGTGTGCAAGGTATCAGTCTAGACCTACTGAATTACACTTAGCTGCAGTTAAAAGAATTTTCAAATATTTGTCAGCTACTCATTCTCTTGGTTTATGGTTTCCTGCATCACACACATTTAACTTAGTTGCATACACAGATGCTGATTATGCAGGCTCTAAACTAGACAGGAAAATCACTAGTGGTCATTGTGAATTTTTGGGTGGGTGTTTAGTGTCTTGGAATTCCAAGAAACAACATTCTGTGGCCCTCTCCACTGGGGGCACAACCCCAATACAACATCCGGCTCCTCAACACCAAGGCACCGCCACGACACCTCAGGCAACGGTGTTGACAACGCCACAAAGCCAGCTGGCTCATTTCTACCCAGAACCAGTGGATCCGGTGGTTACGAACAAGCTGATGATTGAACAGATGATCGAGATGAAGCTGGCCAATCGAAGCACCGAGGAATATACCTATTTTGATGTGTACAAGGTGCCCTACCCTATCCATCATGCGGCCAAAAGATTGCCTCCCGACGTCAACAAGCCGCTGAAGTTTGACAAGTTCAATGGCCAAGGTTCGTCGAAGGAACACATAGCCTATTACATCAACGTGATGGGCGATCTGACAACTGATGAATCATACTTGCTGAAGTTCTTTAGGTTCTCGCTTACGTGACTCGCCTTCGAATGGTACTCGAATCTATTGGCAGGGTCCATTAGTGACTGGCCGGATATGCAAATTAAGAAAGTTTTGGGAGCGGTTCCATGTCACCGAAAGGGAGGTCACCGTGGTCGAACTCTATGCGACTAGATAGAAGAATGGTGAAACTACTCTAGAATACATCAAGAGATGGCGGGACCTTAGCATAAGGTGCAGGTGCCCGCCATATCAAGAAGATGCAGTTCAAATCTGCAAACAAAATTTGAAGCGGGAAGTCCTTGAGTGGATGATCGGGATGGAAATCCGGTCATTCGACTGATTGAATAATGTGGTGGCAGAAATCGAGGCCTTCCTCTCCGGATATTCTTCCACCCCGACTGCCTCAAGCCAGAAGGTAAAGTCGGCTGATAAGCGGCTCGCGCCCAAAGAAGTCAACACAGTCGACTTTAAGGACTTCAAGCAGCAGAAGAACAAGGATAAAGGAGTCGCCAACACTCCTCCTGCCAAGCCGGCTGAACAACAAGAAAGCACCTCCTTGCGATCTAGAATGAAGAGACTTTATTCCTTCCCAAAGGAGAAGACCCAGGTCCTCTTTGAATGGGCTACCAGATACAACAAAATTACTTTCCCAGAGTCGAAGAGACCCGACGATGCCAAGAGGAAAGATGATCCTCGATACTGCCCATACCATCAGATGCTCGGGCACACCATTGAAGACTGCTATGCAATTAAAAATATTATTAAAGGTATGATTAAGAAAGGAGAGCTCCAAATGGGTGAACACATGGTGGACCCACCACGCCCTCACGAGATGCATGTGATGGGGGCCACAGCCAATATGATCTCCTTGTATCAACAATTGCCCGAGGAGGTGACAGAAGCTTGTACAAAGCACACCTACGCGGCATTTGTCCTGACCCCTGCAAAGGACTAAGAAAATTGGCAGATGGTGCTAAAGAAGGCAAGAAGAAAGCCGACATCCCGCTCTACCCTGGGAGTTCGAATTCATGGTGTCACACCTCAGCTACCACTGTCGGTTGTAACCCCGGTCTGGTACGAAACCACTCCTCAATTGGTCCTCCGAAGGCCAACAGATAACAAGAAGAAGCAGCTCCCACTACGGATGCATAGACAAGCCAACTCAACAGTCAAACGACTACATGCAATCATCGATGGGTTGGAGGAATATGAACAACCCAAGATCCAGCCGGTGCAACTAAAAGAATATGTCCCTTGGGAGCATTTTGAATCCCTAGAGTTGGCCGAAGAAGCTGAAGTCGAAGCCGAAGAACCAGGACTATGGGATGAACCTCCCCAAGAACAGTCATCAGCTGAGAATGAGAAGAAAAAGAAGAAGAAGTCAAGGAATAAAAGAAAATGCAGCGTTGTATCCTGTAATACTTTGTCAGCTTTGTTCAACATAGCCCAAAACTCTGAAGAGAATAATGAAGAAATATGCTTCACGCCAACCGAAGTAAATCAGGCCGAAGCTTCTACTTCCCAACATGCCACTAGATATGGGAGGAGATGGGGACGTTTGTCCCCGGCCAATCATAATATCATATTCAGGGGTGAACAACCATACCACATCCCCAAACCTGAAGTCAATGGAGCAAGAGTCCCGCCTCCTCTGGGTCTCTATCCCGAAGATACAACCGGCGAAGTGGTTCCCTCATTCACCGAATTTCTGCTTACATAGAAGGGCAAACAGTCAAGCCAGCAGGCTGATCTAAAAGCCAAAAACACTCCTGCTTTGATCTCAGATGCGCCATCCCCAGCAGACAAAGATAATGAGGGCACCGCCCTTGTGGCTAAACCCATGGGAGATGTTTGTGATTGGATGCTGGCTTGGTCCAACCCATGGGACAGAATTGTTTTTGAGAACACGGTACGTACGGACGTACCTAATTAATTAGGAGTAGTAATTCCTTTCTAGCTAGCTAGCTTGTTACTTAAATGTTTGTCATATGTCATCATGATTGCATGTGTGCATGCGTGTGTGCAGGCCTATACCCAGATCCGTGAACAAGACCACTTCCCCAAGCAATGGGATGACATCTCTGACCTTGTAGACAAGTCTGGCCTTGACCATACAAATAAATGGAATGGATGCTTGTCAACTGTGTCGACCGGTAGTGACACCTCCCCGTTTTCGAGGCGATTCTCACACTGGAGCATGCCGACAATCCGCCAGCGATGGCTTGAAGGTGCCCCATCAACCGTACGCTACGTCTAAATAACGAGTGCATGGCCACCCGAGCTTCAGCACAACATAATCAATATGTCTCGTTCATATTTTCCAATAGTCATGTTGTAGTTTCAGCCCCCCCGGTGTCGAGAGAGAGGTCGACAGGGGCTGCGCACCGAGCCCCCCTTCTCCCCAGGTCACGGGGTTCTTCCCCTGCGGAACGTCCGATGGGGGGAGCTCCCGCCGGGAACTCCCCCCCACCCCTCTTTCTCCCCCACGGGAGGCTCTCGCCAGCACGAGGGTAGGTGGGAGCTCCCGCCTACCTCTTGGAACTTTCACCGCCCTCGGGCGGTGGCTACCATCACCGAAGGTTTTCTTCAGCGGCTTCTCCACCGGCGGTTCACCCCGGCGGCTCGTCCGGTACCTTCGTGTCAACGATCCCCTCCCTCCCCCTCGTCTCCGCTTCCCACTCCTCGCAAACCCCTCCCCCCCTCTCCTGCCGTTCCCCTCTCCCCGCAGGCTTCCGCCATCCTCCTCGCCCGTCGTCCTCTCCCCCCCTCCGCTGCTCTACTCCTGCCCCCCTCGCCGCGGCTGCCTTCCCCCCACCGCCTGTGGACACCAAAAAATTGCAAACCCAAATATCATGCCCGGCCTCGCATCAACAAGGGCGCCGAGTGAAGAAGCCCCGGAGAGACTAATCGTCCGGACTCCCCAATATGCACGCTGTCGTGAAGCCGTCTCCGGAGTCACGACGGTGAAGAGAAATCAATCAACAAGAGCCCCATAACCCATGCGCCTCAAAGAAAATTAAACGGGCCACAACTCGTGCTCACAACGGGCTCCAAACTGCCCATTTAGCCCTTCAGCGGCACGGCCATGTGCCCCTCAGCGGCACACCCAGGCTGCTCAGCGGCACGCCCTAGCCGCCCCCTTCAACGGCACGCCCTTTGGGCTCCTTCAGCGGCACACCCTCGTGCCCTTTCAACGGCACGCCCTCACATGCCTTCCACGGCACACCTCCCAGGCCGCTCAGCGGCACGCTCTCCATGGCCCTTCAACGGCACACCCCAGGGGGGAGTCTTCAGCGGCACAGCCCCCAGGCCGCTCAGCGGCACACCCTCAACGCTCTCAGCGGCACGGCCATTTGGCCCTTCAGCGGCACGGCCATTTGGCCCCTCAGCGGCACAGCCTTTTGGCCCCTCAGCGGCACGCCTTTTTGGCCCTCCTACGGCATGCTTGTGCAGCCCGCCAACGGCACAGCGTGAAGGCTTTTCAACGGCGGAACTACGTGAAGCCCATGCCCTACGTATCCTTGGCGCGCAGCGAGCCGTCCGAGGTGTCAGCCGATCATTGGGCCACGCAGCCTGCTCCTCCTGCCACCCATGACGAGGGAGTCAACTCCCATTAAATGTCCCCCGGGACGCTTCCCGCCTTCGGACGCTTCCACCGTGTGGGGTATAAAAACCCCTCTCCTTCCTTGGCGAAAGAGGAGGCGAGCCAGGGAGGGACACACAGAAGAGAAGAAAGGAAAAGAAGAAGAGAAGAAGAAGGAGGAAGAAGGGGGAAGAGAAGAGGAGAAGGGGGGGGGGGAAGCCTCCGCCTCCTCCCAGCTACTCAGTCCGCCTCCGCCTGAGCAAAGATACGAGAAGAAGAGAAGGGGGGGAGGAGCTCACGCTCCGTCCCTCTTCCCTATTGTATCACGTTCCCCCTCCCCCACGCAATATTTGCTTTTCGCTTTTCTCCTCTCTCTTTCCCTTTGCAATGTATGTGGCCGTTTGTGGCCCCTTTTCCTTTTGAATTAAAACCCCTTTTGGGATCTTCCGTTGTCTTTGTTTGTTCGGGTATTTTTGCTTGCGTCTGATCATGCTCTTCCTCCGCCTCGTCTTCCCCATCGGTTTGGCCTCCGGCGGCAATCTTTCCTCCTTGGCCTTCCCGCTTCCTGAACACCCCACATCCAGTAGCCCACCCTTGGCCTTTAACCCTCTTTCCCCTCCTGAACACCCAACGTCCAATAGCCCTCCTGTGGCTCTTCCCCGATACACCCTTTTTAGCCCTTAGCGGTGCACTCCTTCGGCCCTTGGCCGGTACACCCAGTGGCCCTCAGCGGCACACCTCCCCCTTGGGGGGGCTCCAGCGGTACACCCCGAGCTCATCCTTGGCCGATATGCTTTGGTTAGCCCCAGCCCACCCCGTCTAGTATTGGAAGCCTTCCGTTCTTTGTTTGCTTCACGTTTTCCGAGGTTCTATAAAGGTGTTGCTGCCCTCGGGCGCCCACCTCCAGTTGTCGGGTTCCGCCACTCCGTGTGGGCGCGTTCCCTTTATCTCCCTTACGCTCGGGTTTAAGGGGAGATGCTGCCGAATTTTCGTTAGAAACTATAATACATTAAAAGATAAAAGACAGCAACAAACAAACGAAAAGAACAACGGTAAAATGCTTTAACCGACGCAACGGAACCGCAATCAACGTAAAGAGAACCAAATCGAACAACAACTAAACAACTTGAACATCCGCCCTCACAAAAGAAAGAATGAAGATTAATCAAGAGAAGAAAAGAAGAAACCCATGCAAAACTTAATAAAATCAAGAGAGAAAAGAAAAGAAGAAAAGAAAAGCCTTAAAAAAAATGGAAGAGAAGTGGACTCCCATGCCCCTCGCCGGTACACCCTCCAGCCACCCTTGGCCGGCACGCCCTTCACCGGCACAGCCCCCAGGCCCTTCACCGGCACAGCCCCCCAGGCCCTTCACCGGTACGCCCACTCGCACCCTTCGCCGGCACACCCCCTGGCCCTCCAGCGGTACACCCCTTGGACCTCAACGGCACACCATTTCAACCCTCCAGCGGCACACCCCTAGCCCTCAGCGGCACACTCTTCTAGCCCTCCAGCGGCACACGCTCCAGGCCCTTCAGCGGCACACTCCCTTAGCCCTCCAGCGGCACACCCCCAGGCCCTTCAGCGGTACACCCTCCTAGCCCTTCAGCGGCACGCCCTTAGCCCTTCGGCGGTACACCCCTTTTAGCCCTCTAATGGCCCATTCTCTCTCCAGAAAATATGAGTAATAATAATAATAATAATAATAATAAATTCAAAAATGTATAAATAAATAAGAATAATAAATGAACAAATAATAATAATAATAAGCTTCAAATAAATAATAACAATAATAATAATTAGACCAATAAATGATAACAGAGATGAATGAATAATGATAACAAACTTAATAAAAAATGACACGCAAATGAATGATAATAAAACGAACAAACGATAAAAATAAACCTAACAATAATAAATGAATAAATCAAAAGAAAAAAATAAATAAATAGCAATAACGAACTCACTCAAAGATATACATAAATCAACAAATAATAATAGTAAAACTCTAAGTAATAATAAAACGATGATAAAATCCGCTTCGCAGCCCCGTCTCTCTCGTGACCCGGTGCCGAAGGAACAGCAATACCGCCCTTGCGAGTTGGGCCTGAGTCTAGGGAATTATCCCGGAATGGCCATGGCCTGACCTCACCTCGGGCTGACATTCCGATTAAACCGGACTCATTTCTCCGGCCGTATCCCTTCCGAGCCGCTACTAAAATTACCGCACGTTCGGCAGACATTTGAACGGATTCACCTCGGTTCCCGCCGCGTTCTTATTACGGACCTACGTCCGAACATGAAAAGACCCGTGAGCGACCTGCATAGCCGGTGGCTCCTACCCCGATATGGTTGTGAGCCGGCATTGCTCCGGGCCAATAGCTCATCAATTCCGATCCGTTCCTATCGGGATTCGTTCCCACCCTTTCATCGAAATTGCCGTAAACTCGGCATACATTTGTACGGGGTTGTTCCCGCCCGCGTCGCACTTTCAATATGGGCCCTTGCCCAAACATGAAAAGGTCGGTAAGTGACCGACGGAATCTGAATTAGAACGAGACGGCTCTCGCCACCCCCGGACTCCTTCCATGGGAATATCAATAAGACCTCCGTGGGCCACACTAAGACCTCGGGCCTGTCCCGATCATGGTCATCGTCTGGCTCATATCCTCGGTCTACAGCCCGCTCCTTTTGAACACGTTTTCGGTTCTGGAGTCTAGTCCCGGGACTCTCCCCTGTTGCCCTCCGACACCGGAAATATTAATGATGCCCGCGCAAGCCTCGTTCGGACCACGGGAGGCGCCCCCGGTATGGTCCTGACTCGCTCTCGCACCGGGCCAACAGATTCACTGGTTTCCGGCTACAATAACCGAGATTCAACCGAATGCTTTCAGTGTCTCAGAATAATACACTTGCCGCATCCCCGCATGCATATGTTCCAGGTCCTCCCGCGACGATTACAATATTCTCAAGCCGGACACCCGTCCGAATATTAAATGGTCTCCCGAATGACCAACATGTTTCGAATGCCCGCTTCTCCGGACACAGGGCTTTTCAGTCGATTCAAGGGATATTCCCTCGTCGCCCCGTGGCACCGGAAATATTAATGACGCTCATGCAAGTCTTGTTTCGACCGCGGGGGCCCACCACAGTATGGTCGCTGCTTGCTCTTGCACAGGGCCAACAGATTTACCGGTTTCCGACTGCTCTAACCGAGGTTTAGCCAAACGTTTTCCGTTCTTCTGAACAGTAAATTGCCATATCCTGGCATACATATGCTCCGGTCTTCCCGCGACGATCGCGCTTTCCCCGAGACGGACACTCGTTCGAACATCAAATGGTCAGCACATGACCGACATGACCGCGAATGGTTCTCTTCTCGCCCTCGCGCGAGGATTTCAATGCCTCGTAATAGACCTTCCATGCAATTGATTTCTTGGCCATGAGGCCTTGAATCTCGGCGATTAATCAATGGTGTTCCCTCGTATGGGGATGTAAATGACGTCGTAACCTTTATGGCGCGGCGGGTTTTGCTCTCGACACGAACCACACAATCGTCTGACGAAGTCAGATCGAGCGCATCATGGGCTCTTCGGAGTCCGAATAAATTGTCACTTCGGTGACTGGCACGCCCACGCACTCAATAGACGAAACCACCTGAACATGCAGATTTTAGTGCGTCCACAATTCTGGCACGCTCGGTGGGACGGAAACTACCCTTCATCTCTTCGCCGGGATTCAAGGCCTCATGGCCTCCTAATAAACGTTGTTTGCCTACTTTGATGAATTACAGGTGCTGTCTTCGCCAGTCCTATGGGGAGAAAAGTCAAGCTCGGTGCAGCTGCCTTCGCGGCCTTGAGAACGCTGCTTCGAAGCGTATGCAGCTTCCAAGAATCATGGGGGCTGTTATAAAAAAAAAAGGACAGAGAAGAGAAGAGAAAGAGGAGAGAAGGGAGGGGAAATCAAGCCCCCCCCGTTTCCCTCAAGAAGAAAGAGAAGAAAAGAAGAAAAGAAGAAAAGAAGAAAAGGAGAAAAGGAGAAAAGAAGAGAAGAAGAAGAAAAAAAGAGAAAAGAAAGAAGCAAAAAAAAAAGAGAAAGAATTGGCAAGAGAGTGTTGTACGGTCACGCCCGTCGGGACCCGTGCTGAACAAAGATTACCGTTGTGGGGTTTCTGCGGTGGAGCGAACCACTCATCCTCTCCCTGAGGGGGTGAGCACTCTCCTGCACCTCCACCCTAGTCAATCATACAAAAAAGAGAAATAAAAAAGATAACTAAAAAGGGAGAAGAAGAAAAAGCTGGCAAGCATTGTCAGCCAAAAGAGCAAGAAGAAACCCGGCATCCCGCCCGACTCTAGGAGGTCCCGAGTCTGTGGTGCAATGACCCCGCTCGTTCCTCCTTCCTGCTGCCTCCATCCGGCACAAAACGGCCCCCGAGTGGTTGTTAAGAGACCCAGCGAGCCACAATCGTAGCTTGGTGAATGGCTGCCCGCTGTGGGGAATGCTTTATAGCAATGAGGCCAAGCACGGCCACCACTCCAGAAGAGAGCATGCATATACCCCGCCATGGGGGATAAGAAGAAGATATAGACCCTGCTACGGGGGCGTAAGAGGTAAAAAAAGAGATGCACCTTATGCCCAGGGGCACATGAAGAGAATCCACCCCGACTGAGGGGCACAAAAAAAAAGGGCTACACCCCGGCTTCGGGGCATTTGAAGAAGAATCCGCCCTGACCTGGGGACATAAGAAGAAATAGAGTTGCACCCCAGCTTAGGGGCATTTGAAGAAGAGAAATACACCCCGATATGGGGGCACATGAAGCAAAAGACATACCCCGCCATGGGGGCGTAAGAAGAAAAGAATTCACCCCTACTCGGGGGTACATGAAGCGACAAAGAATACACCCCGCCTTAGGGGAATTTGAAGAAGAAGCATACACCCCACCAACGGGGGCACCGGAGCCATCAAGAATACACCCCACTTTCGGGGCACAAGAAGCAAACATTCCCCGACGTGTCGGGGCAAAAGAAGAAGAATCCCCCCGGGGGGCATGAAAAGCAAAGATACACCCTCGTGCCGGGGGCACATGAAGAGAATACACTCCATCCCGGGGTCATGAGAAGCAAAACACACCCCACCTTGGGGGCATAAGAAACCAAGAACATCCCCCGCCATGGGGGCATTAGAGGCGGAATACATCCCCGCCCCGGGGGCATATGAAGCAACATACACCCCGCTTAAGGGGCAATTGAAGAAACAGCTTGCCCCGTCACGGGGGACATGGAGGCCATAAAGAACTCACCCCGGCTTAGGGGTATTCAAAAATCTACCCCGATTTAGGGGCACTTGCAGAAGAAGCACCCCGCCTGGGGACATAGAAGCTATGAAGAGCACGCCCCGACTCAGGGGCATATGAAGAAAAGTCCACCCCAGCTTGGGGGTGTTCGAAGAAGAAACATACCCCGCCTGGGGGCATAGAAGCCATGAAGAATATGCCTCGGCTTAGGGGCATCTGAAGTAGCTACATCCCGCCCTGGGAGCATAAGAAGAAAAGAGTCTACCCCATCTTAGGGGTATTGAGAAAAAAACATACCCCGCTCGGGGGCACAGGAGCCATAAAGAATGCGCCCCGACCTGGGATATTTGAAGAAGAAAGATACCCCGCCACGGGGGCATATAAAGAGAATACACCCCGCCATGGGGGTGCATGAAGAGAATCCATCCCAACTCAGGGGCACATAAGGCAAAGGAATACACCCCGGCTTAGGGGAATCTGAGGAAGAAACATACACCCCGCCACGGGAGCGCACAAGCCACCAAGAACGCACCCCCACTTTGGGTGCACAAGAAGCAAAACGTCCCCCAGCGTGTCGGGGCAGCAGAAGAAGAATTCCCCCCGCCTCAGGGGCACAAAAAGCAAAGATACACCCCGTGCCCGGGGCGTATGAGGAGAAAGACACCTCCCTTTGGGGGCATAAGAAGCAAAAGATATACCCCACCCCGGGGGCACAAGAAGAAAACACACCCCACCTTGGGGGCGTAAAAAGCCAAGAGATAGACCCCGCCACGGTGCAGTAGAGGCAAAATACATTCCCCCCGGGGGCACGTAAAGCAACATACCCCTCGCCTCGGCAGCATACGAGGCCAAGAAGCTACATCCCGGCTCGGGAACATAAGAAACAAAAGATATACACCCCCGTCTTGGGGGCATATGAAGCCAAGAAACACACCCCCGTCTCGGGGGTATTTGAAGAAGAAGCATACCTAGCCTCGAGGGCCTAGAAGCTATAAAGAACACGCCCTGACTCAGGGGCATATGAAGAGAAGTCCACCCCGGCCTCGGGGTATTTGAAGAAGAAGCATACCCCGCTAGGGGACATAGAAGCCATAAAGAATCCGCTCCGGTTTAGGGGTACTTGAAGAAGCTACATCCCACCTTGGGAGCATGAGAAGAAAGGAGAATCCACCCCGGCTTAGGGACCTTTGAAGGAGCATACCCCAGCCTCGAGGTCTATGAAGTAACATATATACCCCCTCCCCCCGGGGGGAACATCTGAAGCAGAACAAACAACATCCCCCGGCTTAGGGAAACATATGAAGAGAAGAATACACCCCGATATGGGGGCACGTAAACAAAGAAGAAGAATTCACCCTGTCTCGGGTGCATAAAAAGCAAGAACTACACCCCGCATCAAAAGTAGCAATACACCCCACCTTGGGAGCACAAGAAGCAAACATTCCCCCCGGTGTGTCTGGGAAGAAGAAAAGAATTCACCTCGGCCTGGGGACACTTGAAGAAAGAAGCACATTGTAGATCGGATTAAAAATCCTCACTTTTGGGAGTGAAAAATAAATAACAATGATGACAACATGTATAAGATGTGATAAAGAATATAGCACGAGGTGCTAAAGGGGAGTTGTGATCGCCAGAGGGTTTACCTCAATAAGAAGAAAATGAGATCGCGTGTACCTGGTGAAGAGTGGGATGCGGGATAAATGTGGATTTCCTCCTCCAACTCCAATCGGCCGGCCGATGAAGTGGGTTTTCTTGATTGATTACCTGGTGAAGAGTGGGATGCGGGATAAATGTGGATTTCCTCCTCCAACTCCAATCGACCGGCCGATGAAGTGGGTTTTCTTGATTGATTACCTTGTAAAAAAAAGACAATGAAAAACAAGCAAAAGAGAGGGGATCAGCCAAAGTGCAGTAGTATCATTCCAAAAAAACAACATAAAATGATGAAACGACGTCAACATGCGCACCTCTCTCTCTCTCTTTTTTTTTTTAAAACCCCTAGCAGAGAACTAGGGAAGGAGATAATATGCTAAATGCAGTAAAAGAACTAACGACAAGAGACCACAGTGATGATAATGTGATGAGAATGAAATGAACAAAACAAACACAATATGTAGCCCTGCTCTCCCTGACGAGAGTAAAGGTGCAACCGGGAAGACGCGGAACGGATGCAGCAGGATGAAGAAAAGCCAAAGGAGGAAGCCCTGCGTGCTTGTTCAATAACTAACTTCTTAACCTCTAAATGCTCAGGGTGCCTATTGAATACTTAAATTCTTAACCTCTTTTACGAGCGAATGATGTTTTCTTTTATAGCTTCAATCGGATGTGATCAAACAAGGAAATGATAAGAATGGGTAATGAGGCATCCAAAGAAGGATTAAGATCGGGCAAGAGTCCAAAGGATAGCAGGGAACTGTGGGGGAAAGGCGAAAAAAAGAAGGACTCTGGAGTGAAAACACGCCTTGAGACAGGGCGTCTTTTTATGAAATGACGACCTGCACAGAGGCGTTTCTTGAAACACGACCTAGGAAAGGCCGTTTCTTCCTGGGTTTAATTTTGGAAATGAAAACTTCCTCTGTTTGGAAATTAATGGAACACGCCTAAGGTAACGGCGTTTCTTCAAAACACGCCCTGACGAAAGGCGTTACTCACAAAATGCCTTTTATTTTGAAAATAGATAATTTCAGAAATTAACGGATAATACCAGGAATTGACGCCCTCACCTACGGTCGTCCTTTCTTTTAAAACGCCCTACGACAGGTCGTTACTTTAGAAAGTAACGCCCTTCGTCAAGCCGTGTTTCACGAAAAATGCAGGAAAAATGCAGAAAACTCACAAAAAGAGAAAAACTTTATGTTATAGGAATATTGAAGTCCACTTGGGGCGTTTATATAATAACATGAGATTTGATCAACAAAACGTCAATTTTGGCGTGTCTACAGCTGCCCCGCCTTGGCGTCTGCTTTGCAAGGGAGTGAGACGGAAATGGAATGAAGTGTAATGAAAGGAATAAAGTGGAACGAACTGATAAGGAGACGCCAAGGTGTGATGGGACACGCCTCAGACACTAAGCATTTGAAATCTTTCCAAGATTCTGAGTGAAACAACTCTGAGTGGTTCCAAGGAAAAATCGATTTGTTGGATGAAAGGGGGTTAGACTAAGCAAATAAAGGGTGTGCGCGCGGGCACGACAGGGAAAGACCATTGGAGAGCGATTACCAGCCAATGTGGACGTGCTGCAACCAAGGTAAATTTTGCATAAAAGTAAAGAGAATTGGGATAGAGATCCAACAAGGGATACTTTCAAGGAATCAGCCTGAATGGCTTCAAATAGAACGAAGTACTTGATTTGGAATGGAATATCTCATGTCAACTCAATCGAGAGCGAGTGAACTTCATTATCGCCATAATATGAAGATTTTCAGCATGAAACTCAAGGTCCTACATGATGCATGCTGGGCTAAAAGAAAAGATTAAAACAAACTAAAAATAGAAAATAATCAAGGATAATATTGCTAAGCTGTTTAGGTCTGGTCAAGAATCCATATTTCTGAGCTAACACTAAGCCGAAGCCCGTTTGTCCGCGCATCAACTCAGAAAGTGGAACCATCGTCCCAAACTTTTAACAACTCAACGGCCTATCCGTGTGATCAAGATTCTCCTGAAATCATCATCGTTTTTGATGAAGGGGAACTTCAAATTTCAGGTTCATCAGAACCACAAGGTCCTTGATATACTATAATATCGTAGATATCATATAGTAACAATGCTTATAAGAAACGATACAAGGTAAGATGTTACTCCCACGAGCGATCCAAATGCCTTGAATCCTGCAAACTTCTCCACTTTGAAACTTATTAGACTTCATTTATCAATTCAGAACATGACGTGATCATAAGTGCTTAATCATAAACAATTCAGAACATGACTTCATTTAACCATATCCCTGCTTGATCACGATGATATATATATATATATGAGATTTGAGCTTTTGTTACCTGAGCGCTTGTATGGTTGTGGACTTGTGTTTGTGTACTTTTTTCTTTCCACGTTCCTCGTGTTTGCTTTACTTTGCCCTGTATCTGCAGCTGCGGTTTTCACTTGAACAAACAGGTTAATTCATCTGTTCGACTTGGCCCCTTGCCCGGTGAGCAAGGGATGTCAATATTCTGATCTTAGTAATGGGTCAAGGGGCCAAGCCTTTAATAAAATAAGGCCAAATGAAATAATCAAAACCCGGGGATGCCTCATGCAATCATACATATGCAAACAAATAATTAAAAGATGTCCAGGCAAGAATGCAATTCATGCAACATGAAGAATTTATTTTTTGTTCTTTTCAGTATATATATATATTTTTTAGGGATTTTCTGAAAAACACGCCTTAGATTAGGTCGTTACTCTTGTAAAAGACGCCCTCGGATACGGCGTTACTGTGAACAGATTTTTTGAATTTTGTTGAAAACACGACCTTCCAAGAGGTGTTATTTTTAAATAAACGACTAAGAGCTAGGCGTGAATTAACATTAAAGCGCCTTGAACAAAGGCGTTAATCTTATTCCTCCCAAATCGGGCTGATAATGAAATTAAGGTGGTGGGCCCTACTCGGTCATCATCTAAGATCCATTAACCTTTCTTGAATAATTAAAAGGGGAATTGGCGTGAATATGGTTAAACTTATACACAAGATTTCGTACAGTGCATCCTCTTCAGTTTGTCTCGACCATTCTGCTGGTTCATGACTTTTCCAAAAATAAAAAGAAGGTATAAGGAAGTCCACAAAAGATTCAGAGATACCTGAGGCAAAACTACCTCCCCTACCCTATGCCTGTTGGGGTTCGGTCTTTGGCGTAGGGACGCTTTGTTGCCTTTTTTTGCCTCTTTTCGTATACACCCAAGGTTTTCCTTGCGGGGACTTTGCCCTCTTGACATGCTTTTCTTTTCACCATTTGACTTTCACTTTGGAATTGATTTACATTGAATAGATTTGAACTGATGAACAACCTAATTGTACTTGGGCTTTTTGTGGCATTTGTTCCCTTTTGGGCCCTGACTTCCTCCTACTAGGGCGGCGGATAGGCTTGGCGTGTCTACCTCGGGACCTCCCTTCCTCCCTTGTGGGCCGAAGAAGAAAAGAATGGATATCGTCTTTCGCCTTTGGTCTGGTCTCGACTTTCCATCAGATTTTGCACTGCTTGAGCTCAAGAGTAAAGTGTGTAGTGTGTGCGGGGTTAACTCCCATTTTAAATTAGCAAGACTGATGAATGGATTTTGAATTTTGACCTTTCGGACCGTGGACCTTTGCCTGTCATGTCAGCCCAAAAAAGGAGAACCATGAAAGAAAACTCTTTTTTTTTGTTTTTGATTTTGAAAATATTCGATTTTTTTTGATTATTTGGGAGATTTCTATTTTCTTTTTTTGTGAAGTTTTGAAATTTTGTTTGGATTTTTGTTCAGGGGTAATATTTCTTGAGATACAAACCGTTCCAGGGGTGAGTTAATTCCTCTCCTTCAGCATTTACCAGTTTATAAGCATTGCCAGGATAAATGTCTTTTATGATGAACGACCCTTCCCAATTTGGTTGGAGCTTTGAACGAGGGCCACCTGGTTTTACAAAAATTCTTTTGATTACCATTTCACCGACCTTAAATTTTCTCTCAATTACCTTCTTTTGATAAAAACGTGAGAGCCTATTTTGATAAACGCGCGCATGCTCAGCGGCGACCAGACGCTTCTCATCTAGGAGTTCCAATTGGGCAAGGAGTGAATCACGACGTTCATCAATAGAGAGTTCCTCATCCAATTGTACTCGCAGGGAGGGGATAAGAATCTCATAAGGGACTACGGCCTCCATTCCATAAGTAAGGGCGAAAGGAGTTTGCCCAGTGGGGGTTCGAACGGAAGTGCGGTAGGCCCAAAGAGCTTCAATCAGCTTGTCTGGCCAGTCCGAAAATTTATTAGCCTCGCACGTCTTCTTAACAATTTTGATTAAGGTTTTATTAGTGGCCTCTGCTTGGCCATTGCCCTGCGGATAATAGGGAGAAGAATGATGCAATGCAATGTTATACCTGTTGCAGAGATCCTTGAGATCTTGAGAGATAAATTGAGGCCCATTGTCGGTGACGATGGTGCTCGGAATGCCGAACCTTGTGATGATGTTCTTCATGATAAATTTGCAGACGGTTGATGCTTTAATTTCCACGTAAGCTTCTGCTTCCGCCCACTTAGTGAAGTATTCCGTTGCCGTGAGAATGAATGATTTTTGCTTGGTCAGGAGGTTCGAATCGCCAAGGGGTCCAATGATATCAAAAGCCCACATGGAAAAAGGCCATGGGGAGGACGTAGGATGGAGTGAAGAAGCAGGAGAATGAATCTTGTCGGCGTGCAGTTGGCACTTAACACACCTTCGAACATAGATAGAACAATCCTCTTCTAGAGTGGGCCAATAGAAACCTAGTCTAAGAATGTTCTTAGCTAGCATTTGGCTGTTCACATGACCACCACACACACCAGAATGCGCCTCTTCCACAACTTTCCAAGATTCATCATCATCGAGGCATCTCAATAAAACACCGGTGAGCCCTCTTCTGTAGAGCACACCTCCAACCAAAGTATAACGTTGAGCCACTCTTCTTATTGCTTTCTTTTCTTCTGTAGTGGCTTCCTCAGGATAGGACTGATTATCACAGTATCTGGCAATCTCATAATACCAAGGCTTTTCTTCGTCAGCCAACTCTTCTTGCCAATCCAATAGCATGACCTCTTTGCCTTCAAGAGCTTCTTTCCGTCTGACCTTCTCGAGCACCTGATCCCTAATATCAAGAAAAGCACGATCCCTAATGGCTGGAGTATCACGCTGATGAATCAGGGGGACATGAAAATCATGCTCAGGAGGGAAAACTAAAGCAGAAGCTAAGGAAGCAAGTGCGTCGGCCAAGATGTTCTGGCTACGCGGGACATGAACGAAAATCAATTTAGTGAAGAGTTTGGCGTAAGCTGAAGCGAGTTCCTGGTAGGGCTTGAGCTTAGGATTGATGGTGCGACACTTGACCAACACTTGGCGTAGAATAAGTTGACTGTCACCGACAATTCGTAAATGAGTGACACCATATTGATGAGCGATTTTAAGACCGGCCAAAAGAGCTTCATACTCGGCTATGTTATTGGTGACGGGAAAAGTGAGCCGAGCAGCAAATGGAATGGTGACCCCTTCGGGTGTTAAAAGAACCATGCCGATCCCTCTTCCTTGAGAATTAAGAGCTCCATCAAAATGTAACGTCCACATAGGATCATGGGATTGATTAATGGACATTAATTCTTCATCTGGGAACTCTGAATTGACAGGATCAAAGTGGGGGAGAGGGTGGTGAGCAAGATGCTCGCCAATGGCATAACCTTTGATAGCTTTTTGCTGAATGTAAGTGATGTCAAATTGAGAAAGGAAGCTTTGCCAGCGTGCCAATCGATCAGTGAGGATAGATTTTTCAAGGAGGAATTTGATTGGATTCATGCGAGCGATGAGGTGAACCTCGTGAGCTAGGAAATAGTGTTTTAGCTTCTGAACTACCCAAACCAAAGCTGCACAAGTCTTCTCCATGGCTGAGTATCTCTACTCACAGGGGTTAAGAAGTTTAGACAAGTAGTATGCTGCCCTCTCCTTACCTTCCTCATCCACTTGAGCTAAGACAGCGCCTACGGAGTCATCCAGGACCGAAACATAGAGAATAAGTGGCTTACCTGGAATTGGCGGCCTCAGGACAGGAGGATTGACCAAATAGTCCTTTAATCCGTCAAAGGCTGCCTGACATTTGTCATCCCAATTAAACTTGACTCCCGGCTTAGTAAGCTCGTAGAACGGCCTACACCTCTGCGAGTGCTGGGAGACGAAGCGGCGAATGAATTGCAACCTCCCGATTAATCCTCGGACTTCCTTCAAATTCTTGGGAGGAGGCATATCTCTAATGGCTTTTGCCTTGTTGGGATCAACTTCAATTCCCCTCTTGCTAACAATGAAACCAAGCAACTTCCCTGAAGAAACGCCAAATACGCACTTCTTGGGGTTCATTTTTAATTGAAATTCTCGGGATCTCTGCAAAACCTTAGCCAGAACCCCAGGATGCTCAATCCTTGTTCTTGATTTCACAACCAGGTCATCCACATACACCTCAATATAAATATGAATCATGTCATGAAAAATTACCATCATGGCCCTTTGATAAGTGGCTCCAGCATTCTTAAGTCCAAAGGGCATGACCACATAACAATATGTGCCCCATGGTGTAGTGAATGAAGTTTTCTCTTGATCTTCTTCGGCCAGGCGAATCTGATTATAGCCTGAAAAGCCATCCATGAAAGAAAGAGTCTCAAATCCTGCCGTGTTGTCGATCAATACATCGATATGAGGGAGGGGAAAGTCATCCTTAGGACACGCCCGGTTGAGGTCCCGAAAATCTATGTAAATTCGAACTTTTCCATCTTTCTTCATAACCGGGACAATGTTAGCCACCCAATTGGGATAAAGGACGACTCTAACGAATCTAGCCTTGTGGAGTTTATCGACCACTTCTTTCATTTTCAAAGCCATGCTAGGGTGGAAACGCCTCAACCGTTGTTTTACCGGGACAGACCCTGGCTTAAGTGTAAGACGATGTTCAACGAGTGCAGGGTCTAATCCAGGCATATCTTCATAACTCCACGCAAACGTGTCCTTGTATTCTTGTAGAACCAAAATGAGCGCCTCCTCTTCGGAGGGCGGTAAATTTTTGCTTATGAGGATAATCCTAGGGTCTTCCTCAGTACCCAGATTGATTTCTTTGGTCGGTTCTTCTACAGAGGTTGATGGTTCGTCGAATCTTCTTATTCCACTAGCAAAAGCATCAGCCTCGTCCTCATATTCTTCATAACTCTCATCCCCCTCTTCAATAGGGTCTTCATCATTCATGATTTCATAGACGCCCAAACCCTCATAAGAAGCAACAACATCCTCATGTTCTAACTCTGGCAGGATGATCGGATCTTCCACAAATTCGATGAGGGCTAAACAAGCTTGGCACCTGATGGCCAACTCTAACAAAAATCTTCGAGGAATCTGCTTACCCTTGGCCTTCTTGTGTGAACCTACCCCATGATTTTTATTAGAAGAAGAGGAAAAAGAGGAGGAAGAGCAACTAGCTTGATTAGAAAGGAAAGAAGGAGGTGAAAAAGTGGATACAGGAGGTGATACAGAGGAGGGCCCCTCACCAGAGGGGGAGAAAAGATTTACCAAGGAATCTTGGAAGAGCGGCCCATGGGTTGGGACGCGCTCGGGAGAAAAATAGGAGGTCTCCTCAAAAGAAATGGAGGATTGGAAAATTGGAGATTTGGCATTTTTTTTTCGTTTTCATGTTTTCCTTTGTTTTTATTTTCTTTTTCAAGTAAAAAGCAATGTGAAGGGAGAATAGTAGGTGGAGTGGAGATTGCAAGTTTGGAGAAAGATTTAATCAAAGATGGCCCACGCGGGGGCGAGATGGAGTTTTCAGCAAATCGCTCGAGGAGCGAAGGAGCAATCGGGAGGGAAATCTGAATTGAATTGGGAGACAAGTTGATAGTAATCGGTGGTGGTCGCGGCACGTGACCAAACCAACGGGAATAGAGAGAAGCCAACACCAACGGATGCACAGAAGTGAGGGAGAAAAGGCCGGCCCACAGCCTATCCACGGAAAATCCTTCTTCAAAGGGGACATCTGGCTCCCCCGTATCTGTGTAGTCACTTAACATCTGCCTTTTATCTGTGATTGCGGCAGGCATTTCAATCAGTTCTTGAATCAACGACGGCCATTCCGGATCTGTCGGCATGAACAGACGGCTTAAAGAGAAAGTGATGTCATTCATGTCAAACCACCTGTACCAGTCACATTCCGGATCACCCATTTTTCTTCTTTTATCTGGCCTTAACGACTCCAGGGCTTTGTAAGTGGCCAATGGGGCAATGTGATGAGCAAACTGTCTAGCGTGCACATCCTGACAATCAAGCAATGAAGTAATGACGGTAGTCTGTTCATTGTTCTGAACGCCACCGGTGACAAAATGTGTCTTTAAAGTCCAGGTGAGCGGCTGGCTTGAAGGTGGACGTCATAACAGCCCACGGCTCTCCTTCATTCTTGCCCGGTGCTTTGTAGCCTAAGCCGCCTCGTGCAACCACCTTTTGAGGCTTAATGGGCCTAATCTTGCCCTGGAGTTTGGCGCCCAGGCCCTTGCCATCTTGATATCCCATTCTTATCAGAATGTTCCAGCCGGGGTATTCATCATATTTTTCTTTTTCTTCTTCCCCTTAGAAGGCAGGGGTGTCATAGCAACTGTTGTAATAGTCTCAGATAGCATCGGCTGAGAGTGGGGAATGTCCAACACAGATAATAACGGCTTGTTGGCTGGCCATATAGAAGGAACTGATGAAGCTACATGAATGTCCTCCTCTGGCAAGATCGGCACGCTGGTCACCTTGATAATGCGGCCCTTGTGCGGAAACTTAAGGCACTGATGGTTTGTAGAGGGCACTGCATCAAGCTGCTGAATATAAGGGCGACCCAGGATGCCATTAAAGGTCGGGTCCATATCCAGAATATGAAAATCTGCCGTAATGGTGGCTGGACCCAAGCTGACTTTAAGAGTAATCATACCCAGAGGGGGTTTCTTTGTATTGTCATATGTTGTGACAGTAATGGTAGATGGCCGAATCTGGCTCTCAGGGATACCGCATAACTTCAGAGTGCTTGGAGGCAACACATTGATAGATGCACCGGTGTCTACCAAACACTGCTTAACGGCCACCTTGTTGATATCAACCGTGATACATAGGGCATATTTTCTTGCCGGTAGAGGTGCTAACTCATGTTCATGGAATGTGATTGCCGGCTGACTGCTAGCAGGTGTCAAGACTGTAATTATCTGTTCAACCGGAAGGTCCTCATTGACCATGACCTTCTGCAGGTATTCCTTCAGGGCCAGCTGATGAGTGGTGGACCTCTTGATTAATTCAAGGATGGAGATTCTGGCTGGAGTGCGATCCAAGTGCTTTAACAGATCATACTGAGTTCCCGGCACTGAATCTTGTTCCTGTTCTTGCTCTTGTGGCCCCTGCACGGGCTCTAGCTCTCTCTGTGGGAAAATACGGTGGAACATCCGTCCACTACGGAGTGGCGCTACGCCTTGGCGCGCCTCTGTCGGGGCAATATTAGGAGGAGGGTTGGAAGAAGAAGGAATGTCGGTAACAGAGATCTTACTAGGGGAAACCAAAGGGGAATTCAATGAAAGGGGCGCCCCCGTAGGAGGCGTAGTAGTGGTGTTTAATAAAGATGCCCCCGCGGGAGGCATGGGAGGAGTATTTGAAGAAGGTGCCCTCGCAGGAGGCGTGGGAGAAGAAAGGGATATCCGAATGCGAGGGGTATTGGCAGGTGATGGAATAAGGAGAGATCGTGGCACAAAGGGTGGTTGTACTGATGGTTGAGGAACTCTTGCCGGTGTAGGAGTGGTAGAGGGGGTAGCGGGTGCTGGCGGTGAGCGGAGTAGGAGTGGCCTGGAGGGCGCGGATGTAGGATTGGTGGTGGAAGGTGGAATGGTAGGTTGCTGTGGTGGTAAGCGGTTAAGAAGAGAGCGAGCCGGCAAGGCCGTGGAATTGGTGGTAGTAGATGGGTTGACGGGGCGTAAAAGAGAACGTCCCGATAGGAGACTAGAAGGAGAAGGAGGAACGCGCAAAAGACGCGGAGTTTGATTTTGGGTTGGATCATGGTGGAATGCCCCGACAGAGGTGTTTTCTTCGTGCCATCCATGTCCTCTCTCCACCTCGTAGAGAGACGTGACAGGGTTCACGTGCTGATTAGGAGCGTGCTCCGGCAATGGATTACGGACAATCCCCATATCCTGCTGGGGTGCTGGAGCTTGCTGTGGCTAAACTTGCTGCGGAGCTGGCTGCTGTTGTTGCTGATTTTGCTGTTGCCGATGCGGCCTTCTCTCTTTCATGGTGGCGATGACTTGCCTCATTTCATCCCAATTAATGCCACCCTGGTCATTCAAATCATAAATATGATCTCTGAAATGGAAACAACGATCAAGGTTGTGACCAGGGGCGCGGTGAAATGCACAGTACCGGGATGTGTCAACATTGTCGGGCCACACCGTTCTTTCTTTTGGTAGGACGAGCAGGTTGGCGGCCATCAAAGCATTAAAAATGTCAGGGAGACTCTCTGGGAGTGGCGGATAATGGGCCCTCTTGGGGCCAAGCGGTGGTCTCCGTTGTTGTTGGCCATAGTTGGAAGGTGGGGGGACCTGATGGTATTGTGGTGGTGCTGGAGGGTCGGTGCGAGGCGCTTGGCTCGGTGATGGAGCAAAAGAAGGTTGGGGTGTGAAGTGGCGTTGTGGAGCGGAGGTAAAATGGGGGTTTTGCTGTGGAGGTGGCGGAGGTCGTGGGTTTGACTGGTGGTGGGGGTGGCCAACTACGCCAACCTGCTCGTTTGTGACAGTGCCCTCAGTCGTGGGCCCGCCGTTGACATTTGTATTCTTTTTAAACAGCCGAGGCTTCGGCTCAAACATGCCCATGATGGGCGAATCCTTCATTTGTGTTTGTATATAACGAGCTCTTTCATAGAGCTCTTCCATAGTTGTCAGCCGATTCATGGCCAAAATGTGCCGGAATTGAGGAGTTGCATTAGAAATGACCATTTTTACTTGCTCTTGTTCCGACAATGTGTCCTTTAATTTCTCGGCCATAGACCGCCACCTGTCAGCAAATATAATGAAGTCTTCCTCGGGCTTCATCTTTCTCAGCGACCAGATCTGTAACAGAAAGGGACGGTCCTACCCGGTCTCTGTACTTTTGCAAGAATTTCCTTTGGATAACATCAAAATCCCCGGCATCAGCTGGCTCTAGAGAATAAAACCATTCGAGGGCGGGTCCCTCAAGAGATCTCCTGAATAAATAGGCCAAAGAGGCCTTATTGTCTTGCCAGAAAGAAGTCTCATATCGGAAATCCTTTAAATGAATGAATGGGTTGCTTGATCCATTATATCACCGGAAATTCGGCATTTCAGAAGGTGGTAAATGAAACACTGGCAACGTAGGAAGAGAAATTTCCGGAGCATTCTTAGTTGCTGTAACCTTCTTGAGCTGCTCCTCCATGCTGGCCAGCTTCTGAAGCAAGAGAGTGTTGGTATCGGGCTCGACTGGGGCCTGATTCTGAACAAAAGAATGCGGTATAGGCGTTCGTAGAATCCGAGGAGATTGGAAGGATTGATGCCTAACCGCCGAATAGCTCGCCTGCTGGGCCGGCATGGCCGCAGTAGGCGTTTGTGGACGAGAGGAAGGGGGATGCAAGACCGCCTGGTCATTAGCAATCTGATGGCCACTCACGGCCGGAGGGGGATTAGAGGAAGATGAAAGGACGGATTTCCCCTTTAAAGCGGCCTGAATGGCTTGCCGCTGGGAGTCATCCAACTGGGAGAGAGCTTGGATCAAGTCTGTGACGTTGATGGATGGGGAAGGGTTCCCCGAAGTGTTGGAAGATGGAACTTGAGACGAAGGGTCCGCCTCATGGATGGTGGTATCGACCACATGGACTTGTGAGTAATGGGGGTGAGGAGGAAGGTAGTTCCCCTCATAATAAACAGAATCTTGGAGAGGGTCCTCATATTGACCAAATATGTTCTCATTCTCATCATCATAAGAGTACCCGTTGCCTGACATGTTGATGGTTTTACCTGAACGGAGTTTCATTCTTAAGAGAGAGGATGTTTAATGAAGGAACTATCACAAAATATTCAATCCAAACAAAGCAATCAAATCACCCAACTATGTTTATGCAAACAAGATTGGCAAGAAACGCAAGATTTTAATGTTTGATGTTTGAATTTAGGGTGGATTATTTGTGAAAGTTCACTCTTTTGCCAAATGAGACCTAGTTTGATCCGAGTGTAACCTCCGGGTCAACTAAGTTCTTCTCTCTTTTAACAACTTATAGGTTCTCTAAACTCCAGGTACTTCGAGGGTACAACCAGCCCGGCGTCCGTGAGGGAATCCACGGGTGCGGGGACTTACGGAGGTCTTGGAAAAGGGATTTCCGGTCCAAAGAGACGGAATGCTCGATGGAGGGTCGTCCCGATTCCAAGAAGGGTGTGTGGATCCTAGGATAGAGAGAGGAGGTCTCTCAACCAAGCCAACAAATCAAGACAATCCAAGCAGCAATGTAATATCAAGACAAATGTCAAGCAATGAATACTAGCCAATCCGTGAAAAAGAACAGTAAAGACACGCCCTGGGAAGGGTCGTGTTCACATTAAGAGAAAAGACACGCCCTGCGGTAGGTCGTGATAAAATGAAAACATGGCAGCGTGGCTGTCGTAAATTCTGTGAGGGGCTCACAGACGGTAGGAAAATCACGCCTTGAGGTGAGGCGTTCCAAAGAAAGGACGCCTACGGCAAAGGGCGTCAAAACTCAGATAAAACGCCCTGATGATAGGCGCTGATAATAAATGAAACGCCTCAGAGAGCGGCGTTAATTCACAGGCAATATGATAAGGATGCAGTAGACAGCAGTTATGGAAACAGACGCCCTGGAGATGGGCGTTAATCAATGAAACACGTCCCTGTAAGGGGCGCTAAATAGCAGACGAGAAAACAGCGAAGAGAAGGCAAGCAGATGCAATAAACACACGCCCTGGAGGGGGGCGTTAATTAATCAAAACACGTCCCTGTGAGGGGCGTTAAATCAAAAGACGCCCTTGTTGAAGGCGTTAATAAGCAGCAATTGACTGATCCGGGGAGTGTGCAGGGTGCACAATGGAGGGTGCCCGAGGGGCACAAGGGAAAGGGTACCGAGGGTACCGAGGGGAAAGGGCACGCGAGGGTGCCTAAGGGGAAAGGACACGCGAGGGTGTCAAAGGGAAAGGGCACACGAGGGTGCCAATGGAGATGGTAATCAACAAAGAAAACAGTGGATGTCCCACCGTGATCGCCAATTTGTAGATCGGATTAAAAATCCTCACTTTTGGGAGTGAAAAATAAATAACAATGATGACAACATGTATAAGATGTGATAAAGAATATAGCACGAGGTGCTAAAGGGGAGTTGTGATCGCCAGAGGGTTTACCTCAATAAGAAGAAAATGAGATCGCGTGTACCTGGTGAAGAGTGGGATGCGGGATAAATGTGGATTTCCTCCTCCAACTCCAATCGGCCGGCTGATGAAGTGGGTTTTCTTGATTGATTACCTGGTGAAGAGTGGGATGCGGGATAAATGTGGATTTCCTCCTCCAACTCCAATCGGCCGGCCGATGAAGTGGGTTTTCTTGATTGATTACCTTGTAAAAAAAAGACAATGAAAAACAAGCAAAAGAGAGGGGATCAGCCAAAGTGCAGTAGTATCATTCCAAAAAAAATAACATAAAATGATGAAACGACGTCAACATGCGCACCTCTCTCTTTTTTTTTAAAAAAAAACCCCTAGCAGAGAACTAGGGAAGGAGATAATATGCTAAATGCAGTAAAAGAACTAACGACAAGAGACCACAGTGATGATAATGTGATGAGAATGAAATGAACAAAACAAACACAATATGTAGCCCTGCTCTCCCTGACGAGAGTAAAGGTGCAACCGGGAAGACGCGGAACGGATGCAGCAGGATGAAGAAAAGCCAAAGGAGGAAGCCCTGCGTGCTTGTTCAATAACTAACTTCTTAACCTCTAAATGCTCAGGGTGCCTATTGAATACTTAAATTCTTAACCTCTTTTACGAGCGAATGATGTTTTCTTTTATAGCTTCAATCGGATGTGATCAAACAAGGAAATGATAAGAATGGGTAATGAGGCATCCAAAGAAGGATTAAGATCGGGCAAGAGTCCAAAGGATAGCAGGGAACTGTGGGGGAAAGGCGAAAAAAAGAAGGACTCTGGAGTGAAAACACGCCTTGAGACAGGGCGTCTTTTTATGAATTGACGACCTGCACAGAGGCGTTTCTTGAAACACGACCTAGGAAAGGCCGTTTCTTCCTGGGTTTAATTTTGGAAATGAAAACTTCCTCTGTTTGGAAATTAATGGAACACGCCTAAGGTAACGGCGTTTCTTCAAAACACGCCCTGAGGAAAGGCGTTACTCACAAAATGCCTTTTATTTTGAAAATAGATAATTTCAGAAATTAACGGATAATACCAGGAATTGACGTCCTCACCTACGGTCGTCCTTTCTTTTAAAACGCCCTGCGACAGGTCGTTACTTTAGAAAGTAACGCCCTTCGTCAAGCCGTGTTTCACGAAAAATGTAGGAAAAATGCAGAAAACTCACAAAAAGAGAAAAACTTTATGTTATAGGAATATTGAAGTCCACTTGGAGCGTTTATATAATAACATGAGATTTGATCAACAAAACGTCAATTTTGGCGTGTCTACACACATCCCGCCACGGGGGCACTTGAAGAGAACCCCTCCCGCCTCGGGAGTATTAGAAAGAGAAGAATATACCCTGGTCTGGGGGCTTTTGAAGAAACAACACACCCCCTCCATGGGAGACAAAGCTACACCCCGATCCGGGGGGCGAAAAAAAAGCAAAGAGACATACATCCCGACCTGGGAGCACATGAAGAAAGAATATACCCCGATCTAGGGGCGTCAGAAGAAGAAACATACGCCCTGATCCGAGGACATTAGAAGCAAGAGAACACGCCCTGTGAAAAGGGTATAAGAAACATGAAGAATGTACCCCAGCCCGGGGGCACAAAAAGTACACTCCGCCCTTGGCGTATAAGAAGCAGAAGCATCTACCCCGACCCGGGGCATAGAAGCGAAGGGACATACATCCCGATCTGGGAGCATAAGAAGAAAGATATACTCCGCCCAAGCGGCATTTGAAGAAACAACATACCCTGCTTCGGGGACACAGAAGCCGTAAAGAGATGCGCCCCGGCCTCAGGGGGGCATAAGAAGCAAGAGATACACCCCGTGCCGGGGACATATGAAGAGAAGCGCTCCCCCGCCTTCAGGGCTAGAAAGAGAGCAGAATTCACCCCCGCTATGGGGGGGGTATAAGAAACAAAAGACACGCCCCATACCAGGGGCATATGAAGAAGAAACATACCCCGCCTGGGGGCATAGAAGCCGTGAAGAGTATACCCCGTCTTAGGGGGACATTTGAAGAGAGCTACACCCCGTACCAGGGGCATATGAAGAAGAAGCATACCTCACCTCGAGGGCCTAGAAGCTATAAAGAACACGTCCCGTACCAGGGGCATATGAAGAAGAAACATACCCCGCCTGGGGGCATAGAAGCCGTGAAGAGTATACCCCGACTTAGGGGGGCATTTGAAGGGAGCTACACCCCATACCAGGGGCATATGAAGAAGAAGCATACCTCGCCTCGAGGGCCTAGAAGCTATAAAGAACACGCCCCGGCTCAGGGGCATATGAAGAGAAGTCCACCCTGGCTTAGGGACATATGAAGAAGAAACATACCCCACCATGGGGGCATTTGAAGAGAGCTACACCCCGCCTCGGGGGCATTAAAAAAACACACCCTGATCTGGGGACATAGAAGCCGAAAAAAATACACCCCGCCTGGGGGCACAAAAGCAAAGAGGCAAAACACACCCCTCAGGGGGGATGCACACCAAATGAAGCTACGCCCCAACCTGGGGGCACATTAAGAGAAATACACTCCAGCGCGGAAGCGTTAATGAGAAAAGAAGAGCAGGAAAGAAAGAAGAAAGGGGCACACGAGGCAGACATGGTCTTCGAGCCCGCCTCATCCCATAAAAGAAGAGAAGAAAAGAAAAAAAGAGTCACGAGACAGACGTGGTCTTCGAGCCCACCTCATCACACAAAAGAAGAGAATGAAAGAAAGAATGCACATGAGGCGAACATGGTCCTTGCACCTGCCTCTTTACAAGAGAAGAATAGAAGAAAAAAAAAGAGACATGAGGCGAACATGGTCCCTGCACCCGCCTCTCCACACAAAAGAAGAAGAGAAGAATAGAAGAGAAAAAAAGAGACATGAGGTGAACATGGTCCCTGCACCCGCCTCTCTACACAAAAGAAGAAGAGAAGAAAATAAAGAAATGATCACGAGGCAAACATGGTCTTTTGCACCTGCCTCTCCATAAAAAAAAAGAAAGAGAAGAAGAGAAAGAGCAATCATGAGGCAAACATGGTCTCTGCATCTGCCTCTCTACAAAAGAAGAATAGAAGAGAAAAAAAGAGACATGAGGCGAACATGGCCTTTGCACCTGCCTCTCTACAAAAGAAGAATAGAAGAAAAAAAAAGAGACATGATGCACACATGGTCCTTGCACCGGCCTCTCCACAAAAGAAGAAGAAAAAAGAGACATGAGGCAGACGTGGCCCTCGAGCCCGCCTCACCAAACAAAAAGAAGAGAAGAAAAGGAAAGAAGAGACACATGAGACAAACGTGGCCCTTGAGCCCGTCTCATCACACAAAAAGAAGAGAAGAAAAAGAGACATGAGGCGAACATGGTCTTCGCACCCGCCTCTCTACAAAAGAAGAAGAGAAGAGAAAAAGAGATATGAGGTGAACATGGTCTTCGTCCCTGCCTCCCTACAAAAGAAGAAGAGAAGAAGAGAAAGAAGGGTCACGAGGTAAACTTTTACCTCCGACCTCCAGCCATCCAACAAATAGAAACCAACTAAACCTTCTGCCGACGGGGCGTTAAGCCGACTAAACCTTCCGCCGACGGGGCGTTAAACCGACTACACCTTTCACCGACGGGGCGTTAAACCGACTAAACCTTCCGCCAACGGGGCGTTAAACCGACTAGACCATCTGCCGACGGGGCGTTAAACCGACAAAGGCCTCCCAGATCTTGGCTTTTGTAGCTTGCTTCTCAAAATTCGGCCCTCGTGGTCCACTTCCCATTTTTGGCTCTCGCAGCCTGCTTCCCCTGGCTCTCGTAGCCTGTCCCCTAATTCTGGCTCTCAAAGCCTGCTTCCCCCTGGCTTTTATAGCATGCTCCCCAACTTTGGCCCTTGCAGCCTGCTTAACTTTGGCTCTTGCAACCTGCTTCTCAGAATTCGGCCTTTACGGCCTGCTTCCCAGAATTCGGCTCTTGCAGCCCGCTTCCCAACTTTGGCTCTCGCAGCCTGCTTACCTTTGGCCCTCGTGGCCTGCTTCCCAACCTTGGCTCTTGCAGCCTGCTTCCCTTTGGCTTTTATAGCCCGCCTCCCAATTCTGGCTCTCGTAGCCTGCTTGCCCTTGGCTCTTGTAGCCTACTTCTCCGATTTGGCTTCCATAGCATGCTTCCTATAATTTCGGCTCTTGCAGCCCGCTTTCCAATATCTTTGGCTCTTGCAGCCTGCTTCCCAGAATTTGGCCTTTACGGCCTGCTTCCCAGAATTCGGCCTTCACGGCTTGCTTCCCAGAATTCGGCTCTTGCGGCCCGCTTCCCAGAATTCGGCCTTTACGGCCTACTCCCCAGAATTCGGCCTTCACGGCCCGCTTCCCATAATTGCGGCTCCTGCAGCCCGCTCCCCAATTTTGGCTCTTGTAGCCTGCTCCCCTGATTTGGCTTTCGTAGCCTGCTGCCCATAATCTCGGCTCTTGCAGCCCGCTTCCCAATATCTTTGGCTCTTGCAGCCTGCTTCTCAAAATTCGGCCTTTACGACGTGCTTCCCAGAATTCGGCTCTTGCAGCCCGCTTCCCAACTTTGGCTCTCGCAGCCTGCTTACCTTTGGCCCTCGTGGCCTGCTTCCCAACCTTGGCTCTTGCAGCCTGCTTACCTTTGGCTTTTATAGCCTGCTTCCTAACTTTGGCTCTCATGGCCTGCTTCCCCTTTAGCCTTTGTGGCCTGCTTCCCAGTTCTGGCTCCCATAGCCCGCTTCCCCTTTGGCCTCCGTGGCTTGCTCCCCAATTCTGGCTTTTATAGCCCGCTTCCCAACTTTGGCTCTCGCAGTCTGCTTTCCAACTTGGGCTCTCGCAGCCTGCTTCCTTTTGGCCTTTATGGCCTGCTTCCCCAATGTCCCTCGGCTTCTATAGCCCGCTTCCCTGATGACCTTTCTGCCCTCCGTTTTCTGCTTCCCTAATACCTCTACTACCACTACACTTATACGCAACAACAATATTTTCTTATGCCACAAAAAAACAACAACAAACAAAAAAAACACAGGGAAAATAAACAACAAACAACAACAATAACAAACAACAAAACAAAAAAAAGGAAGAAGAGAATGCTTGATTGCCCTGTTTGCATGGTTGCTTAATATAGAATAATACACCTCCTTGGAATTTTCTAGGACCGTGTTTCCTTGCTAAATAATATCGCCCGATTCCGGATGCACGAGCGTCATGGCCTGCGTTCGAAGGGAACCCAATTATGGCGGGTGCACACGTCAAGGGGAAGAGTCATGGCTGAATCGCTAAGCCCAACTCACAAAATAAACCTGAGGCAACGCTCCCACACTTAGCACTTAATGTGTTCAATAGCCTTCGACTATAGGGATTGCCCGAATTTCTTCTTAGCACTCTACGGAGGCTTGAATTCCTGCACTCGCGTGAAAGGTAATCTTGAGGAAAAAGCTGCCTACCCCCACTGTGAAAAAAAAAGAGAAAGAGAGAAAAAAAAGGAAAAAATAGAGTAACGTGAATCCGAGTAGCCGGGAATCCCCATTGAGACACATGAGGAGACTCGCGCAAAATGGTGAAGCGAATTACAATAAGGATGAGACCTATTAGCCGGGAATCCCCATTGAGACATATGAGGAAACTCGCGTCAAACGGTGGAATCCGCAATAGAATCACAATAAGGACGAATCTTAGTAGCCGGGAATCCCCATTGAAACACATGAGGAGACTCGTGCCGAACCGTGAAATCCGCTACCAAAATAAACAAGTGGGGGCTGTGTGAAGCTACCGAAAGTCGAAAGCCTGGAACTAATGTGTAGGCGCTAGAGTGATTCTCGGGTGTCATCAGGAAAACCTGCATATCCCTATGGTTAGGGCTCTTTGTTCACACACCGCCACGCCACAGAGAGTTGCCTCGGGTGAAATGCATGAATTAAGGCTATGCATGTAAGACGTGCAATATCCTCTTGACGGGTGCACCACCCCTCGATTGTGCCTCGCGGCCCGCACCGCATCTACGAATTACGGGCGACGTCCCTATTCTATCCCCTATAGAGGGAGCCGCCTTACTTATATTTATGTTATTCCTGCTAATGAATGCTTGCATGCTTTAAAAAAATGAAAATGATAAAAAAAAACAAAAAAATAAACAAAATAAAATAACATAAAAATAATTAAAAAAAGTATAATAACAATAAACTAACAAGAATGTGCGTATGCAACGAACTTAATTTCGGCTATCGCAGCCTACTTTCCCAACTCTGGCTCGTAGAGCCCAAAATCTTGGCCCCCCATGGCCTACCTCTTGCCCTCACGACTCGTTAATCTCCCAACTCCGGCTTCCGTAGTCCGCTTCCCCGATTTGGGCTTTCACATCTTACGCCTTAATTTCGACCTTCGCAGCCCGCTTCTCGACTTTGGCTCTTGTAGCCTGCTTACCTCGGCCCCCATGGCCCGCTTTCCCAATTCTGGCATTCACGGCCTGCTTCCCAAAATTCGGCCTTCACGGCCCGCTGCCCATAATTTTGGCCTTCGCGGCCCGCTTCCCAACTTTGGCTCTTGTAGCCTACTTACCTCGGTCCCCATGGCCCGCTTTCCCAATTCTGGCTCTCGTAGTCTGCTTCCCAGAATTCGGCCTTCACGGCCCTCTTCCCATATTTTCGGCTCTTGCGGCCTGCCTCCCAATATCTTTGGCTCTTATAGCCTGCTTACCTTTAGCCTTCGCGGCCTACTTAACAGAATTTGGCCTTCGCGGCCTGCTCCCCAATTCTGGCTCCCGTAGCCTGCTTCCCCGATTCGGCTCTTGCAGCCCGCTTCCCAACATCCCTGGCCCTTTACGGCCTGCTTCCTAGAATCTGGCCTGCACGGCCCGCTTCCGTAACGCCAACTTTGGCCCTCCCGGCCCACTCTCCCGAGTCCGGGTTTCATAACTGATATCCCCGGCGCATTTTTGAATCAACAAACTCTTCTCTCCGTCCCTTCGGACGACGAACATCTCAGTTGCTCCTGGCCTTGGCTGTTTCGGCCTCACTTACTGGCTCCCGTGCCAACAGCTTTCAAATTATCGGCCGCTGTGCCTACAACTTTTATATCATTGGCATCTATGCCAACAGCCACCTGGAGTTCTTCAAAAGAAAAGGAAGAGAAAAAAAAAGGAGGGAAAAGAAGGGAAGAAGAGAAGAAACAAAAAAAACAACAACAAAAAGGACAAAAGAAAAAGAGATGACAAAAGAGAAGAAAAGAAAAAAAGAAAAGAAGAGAAAAGAGAGAAGAAAAGAAAGAGAAGAGACGAAGAGACCAACAACTGCTTCAGTTCCCGACATCCAGTCGGCACTGATGAAGAGACCAACATGCTGCTTCAGTTCCCGACACCCCATCGGCACTGATGAAGAGACAAAGAGACAACAAACTGCTTCAGTCCCAGGCATCCCGTCGGCACTGATGAAGAGACAAAGAGACCAACAAACTGCTTCAGTTCCCGACACCCCGTCGGCACTGATGAAGAGACAACATGCTGCTTTAGTTCCCGACACCCTGTCGGCACTGATGAAGAGACCAACAACTGCTTCAGTTCCCGACGCCCCGTCGGCACTGATGAAGAGACCAACAACTGCTTCAGTTCCCGACACCTCGTCGGCACTGATGAAGAGAGCAACATGCTGCTTCAGTTCCCGACACCCCGTCGGCAATGATGAAGAGAAAAAGAGATCAACATATCAGGCCAGCCCCCGGCACCCTGTCGGCGCTGACGAAGAGACGAAGAGACCAACATACCACTTCAGTCCCCGGCACCCCATCGGCACTAATGAAGAGACCAATATACAACTTCAGTCCCCGACACCCCGTCGGCACTGATGAAGAGACCAATATACAACTTCAGTCCCCGGCACCCCGTCGGCACTGATGAAGAGACCAATATACAGCTTCAGTTCCTCGCATCCCGTCGGCGCTGATGAAGAGACAAAGAGACCAACAAACCAGGTCAGCTCCCGACACCCTGTCGGCACTAGTGAAGAGACCAAGAGAACAACAAACCAGGTCAGCTCCCGACACCCTGTCGGCACTGGCGAAGAGACCAAGAGATCAACATATCATGTCAGCTCCCAACACACTGTCGGCACTGACAAAGAGAAAAAGAGATCAACATATCAGGCCAGCCCCCGGCACCCTGTCGGCGCTGACGAAGAGACAAAGAGACCAGCATATCATGTCAGCACCCGACGCCCTGTCGGCACTGACGAAGAGACAAAGAGGTCAGCATACCATGCCATGTCAGCCCCCGGCACACTGTCGGCGCTGACGAAGAAACAAAGAGACGAGCATACCACGTCGGCTCCCGACACCCCGTCGGCACTGACGAAGAGAAGACGAGACCAACATGTTACGCCAGCTCTCAACATCCCGTCGGTATCGACGAAGAGAAAAGAGACAAGTACACCCGCGGGCACCGCCCGTCTCATCCTTCGCCCGCGCTACCCGTGGGTGGGGGGCATTTGTGGACACCAAAAAATTGCAAACCAAAATATCATGCCCGGCCTCGCATCAACAAGGGCGCCGAGTGAAGAAGCCCCGGAGAGACTAATCGTCCAGACTCCCTAATATGCACGCTGTCGTGAAGCCGTCTCCGAAGTCACGACGGTCAAGAGAAATCAACCAACAAGAGCCCCATAACCCATGGGCCTCGAAGAAAATTAAACGGGCCACAACTCGTGCTCACAACGGGCTCCAAACTGCCCATTTAGCCCTTCAGCGGCACGGCCATGTGCCCCTCAGCGGCACACCCAGGCTGCTCAGCGGCACGCCCTGGCCGCCCCCTTCAACGGCACGCCCTTTGGGCTCCTTCAGCGGCGCACCCTCGTGCCCTTTCAACGGCACGCCCTCACATGCCTTCCACAGCACACCTCCCAGGCCACTCTGCGGCACGCTCTCCATGGCCCTTCAACGGCACACCCCAGGGGGGAGTCTTCAGCAGCACAGCCCCCGGGCCGCTCAGCGGCACACCCTCAACGCTCTCAGCGGCACGGCCATTTGGCCCCTCAGCGGCACGACCATTTGGCCCCTCAGCGGCACAGCCTTTTGGCCCCTCAGCGGCACGCCATTTTGGCCCTCCTACGGCACGCTTGTGCAGCCCGCCAACGGCACAGCGTGAAGGCTTTTCAACGGCGGAACTACGTGAAGCCCATGCCCTACGTATCCTTGGCGCGCAGCGAGCCGTCCGAGGTGTCAGCCGATCGTTGGGCAACGCAGCCTGCTCCTCCTGCCACCCAGGACGAGGGAGTCAACTCCCATTAAATGTCCCCCGGGACGCTTCCAGCCTTCGGACGCTTCCACCGTGTGGGGTATAAAAACCCCTCTCCTTCCTTGGCGAAAGAGGAGGCGAGCCAGGGAGGGACACGCAGAAGAGAAGAAAGGAAAAGAAGAAGAGAAGAAGAAGGAGGAAGAAGGGGAAAGAGAAGAGGAGAAGGGGGGGGGGGGTGAAGCCTCCGCCTCCTCCCGGCTACTCCGTCCGCCGCCGCCTGAGCAAAGAGACGAGAAGAAGAGAAGGGGGGGAGGAGCTCACGCTCCGTCCCTCTTCCCTATTGTATCACGTTCCCCCTCCCCCACGCAATATTTGCTTTTCGCTTTTCTCCTCTCTCTTTCCCTTTGCAATGTATGTGGCCGTTTGTGGCCCCTTTTCCTTTTGAATAAAAACCCCTTTTGGGATCTTCCGTTGTCTTTGTTTGTTCGGGTATTTTTGCTTGCGTCTGATCATGCTCTTCCTCCGCCTCGTCTTCCCCATCGGTTTGGCCTCCGGCGGCGATCTTTCCTCCTTGGCCTTCCCGCTTCCTGAACACCCCACATCCAGCAGCCCACCCTTGGCCTTTAACCCTCTTTCCCCTCCTGAACACCCAACGTCCAATAGCCCTCCTGTGGCTCTTCCCCGATACACCCTTTTTAGCCCTTAGCGGTGCACTCCTTCGGCCCTTGGCCGGTACACCCAGTGGCCCTCAGTGGCACACCTCCCCCTTGGGGGGGCTCCAGCGGTACACCCCGAGCTCATCCTTGGCCGATATGCTTTGGTTAGCCTAGCCCAACCCGTCTAGTATTGGAAGCCTTCCGTTCTTTGTTTGCTTCGCGTTTTCCGAGGTTCTATAAAGGTGTTGCTGCCCTCGGGCGCCCACCTCCAATTGTCGGGTTCCGCCACTCCGTGTGGGCGCGTTCCCTTTATCTCCCTTACGCTCGGGTTTAAGGGGAGATGCTGCCGAATTTTCATTAGAAACTATAATACATTAAAAGATAAAAGACAGCAACAAACAAACGAAAAGAACAACGGTAAAATGCTTTAACCGACGCAACGGAACCGCAATCAACGTAAAGAGAACCAAATCGAACAACAACTAAACAACTTGAACATCCGCCCTCACAAAAGAAAGAATGAAGATTAATCAAGAGAAGAAAAGAAGAAACCCATGCAAAACTTAATAAAATCAAGAGAGAAAAGAAAAGAAGAAAAGAAAAGCCTTAAAAGAAATGGAAGAGAAGCGGACTCCCATGCCCCTCGCCGGTACACCCTCCAGCCACCCTTGGCCGGCACGCCCTTCACCGGCACAGCCCCCAGGCCCTTCACCGGCACAGCCCCCCAGGCCCTTCACCGGTACGCCCACTCGCGCCCTTCGCCGGCACACCCCCTGGCCCTCCAGCGGTACACCCCTTGGACCTCAACGGCACACCATTTCAAACCTCCAGCGGCACACCCCTGGCCCTCAGCGGCACACTCTTCTAGCCCTCCAGCGGCACACGCCCCAGGCCCTTCAGCGGCACACTCCCTTAGCCCTCCAGCGGCACACCCCCAGGCCCTTCAGCGGTACACCCTCCTAGCCCTTCAGCGGCACGCCCTTAGCCCTTCGGCGGTACACCCCTTTTAGCCCTCTAATGGCCCATTCTCTCTCCAGAAAATATGAGTAATAATAATAATAATAATAATAATAATAATAATAAAAATAAATAATAATAAATTCAAAATTGTATAAATAAATAAGAATAATAAATGAACAAACAACAATAATAATAAGCTTCAAATAAATAATAACAATAATAATAATTAGACCAATAAATGATAACAGAGATGAATGAATAATGATAACAAACTTAATAAAAAATGACACGCAAATGAATGATAATAAAACGAACAAACGATAAAAACAAACCTAACAATAATAAATGAATAAATCACAAGAAAAAAATAAATAATTAGCAATAACGAACTCACTCAAAGATATACATAAATCAACAAATAATAATAGTAAAACTCTAAGTAATAATAAAACGATGGTAAAATCCGCTTCGCAGCCCCGTCTCTCTCGTGACCCGGTGCCGAAGGAACAGCAATACCGCCCTTGCGAGTTGGGCCTGAGTCTTGGGAATTATCCCGGAATGGCGATGGCCTGACCTCGTCTCGGGCTGACATTCCGATTAAACCGGACTCATTTCTCCGGCCGGATCCCTTCCGAGCCGCTACTAAAATTACCGCACGTTCGGCAGACATTTGAACGGATTCACCTCGGTTCCCACCGCGTTCTTATTACGGACCTATGTCTGAACATGAAAAGGCCCGTGAGCGACCTGCATAGCCGGTGGCTCCTACCCCGATATGGTTGTGATCCGGCATTGCTCCGGGCCAATAGCTCATCAATTCTGACCCGTTCCTATCGGGATTCGTTCCCGCCCTTTCATCGAAATTGCCGTAAACTCGGCATACATTTGTATGGGGTTGTTCCCGCCCGCATCGCACTTTCAATATGGGCCCTTGCCCAAACATGAAAATGTCGGTAAGTGACCGACGGAATCTGAATTAGAATGAGACGGCTCTTGCCACCCCCGGACTCCTTCCATGGGAATATCAATAAGACCTCCGTGGGCCACACTAAGACCTCGGGCCTGTCCCGATCATGGTCATCGTCTGGCTCTTATCCTCGGTCTACAGCCCGCTCCTTTCGAACACGTTTTCGGTTCTGGAGTCTAGTCCCGGGACTCTCCCCTGTTGCCCTCCGACACCGGAAATATTAATGATGCCCGCGCAAGCCTCGTTCGGACCATGGGAGGCGCCCCGGTATGGTCATGACTCGCTCTCGCACCGGGCCAACAGATTCACTGGTTTCCGGCTACAATAACCGAGATTCAACCGAATGCTTTCAGTGTCTCAGAATAATACACTTGCCGCATCCCCGCATGCATATGTTCCGGGTCCTCCCGCGACGATTACAATATTCTCAAACCGGACTCCCGTCAGAATATTAAATGGTCTCCCGAATGACCGACATGTTTCGAATGCCCGCTTCTCCGGACACAGGGCTTTTCAGTCAATTCAAGGGATATTCCCTCGTCGCCCCGTGGCACCGAAAATATTAATGACGCTCATGCAAGTCTTGTTTCGACCGCGGGGGGCCCACCGTAGTATGGTCGCAGCTTGCTCTTGCACCGGGCCAACAGATTTACCAGTTTTCGACCGCTCTAACCGAGGTTTAGCCAAACGTTTTCCGTTCTTCTGAACAGTAAATTGCAATATCCTGGCATACATATGCTCCGGTCTTCCCGCGACGATTGCGCTTTCCCCGAGACGGACACTCGTCCGAACATCAAATGGTCAGCACATGACCGACATGACCGCGAATGGTTCTCTTCTCGCCCTCGCGCGAGGATTTCAATGCCTCGTAATAGACCTTCCATGCAATTGATTTCTTGGCCATGAGGCCTTGAATCTCGGCGATTAATCAAGGGTGTTCCCTAGTATGGGGGATGTAAATGATGCCGTAACCTTTATGGCGCGGCGGGTTTTGGTCCCGACACGAACCACACAATCGTCTGACGAAGTCAGATCGAGCGCACCATGGGCTCTTCGGAGTCCGAATAAATTGTCACTTCGGTGACTGGCACGCCCACGCACTCAATAGACGAAACCACCTGAACATGCGGATTTTAGTGCGTCCACACCGCCCCCTTCCCTCTCCCGCTTCCCTGTGTGTTCCCCTCTCACCCCCCGCCTTTGCCCCCTCCTTATCCCTCCCCCTCTCGCCATCCCGGCTTGCCCCCCCTTGCTCCTGCTTCCCCCTCCACCCCCTCCCTTCTCTGCTTGTGACCCCCTCCACATTCCCCCGCCCCTCCCCCCCTCCTCCGCCTAATAACTACCCTCCCCCTGCCCTCCCGGCTCCCGCGTCCCCCCCCCTCTCTCCCCCCCATCTCTCTCGACCACCGCCCTCCCCCTCCAGGCTCTCCGTAACCCCTCCCGTCCAACACCCTCCTCCGCCACCCTTCCCCCCCAACCTTCCGGCATCCTGCCTTTTTGAAAGCCGATTGTCTCCCCCCCTCTCCGCCATCCCCGGTTTGGATCGACTTCGTCGATTGGGAGGTTTCTCCGGCTCCTGCCGAAGACTGTGCCAGGCATCTGTGAAGCAGGTATGGGTCTTAGTACCCAGTCTCAAACGAGCTCGGAGTCTCTGTGCGTATCCCCCTTGCATCCACTCGGATGCTTGCTTCCCGAGCGTCCTCTTCTCACCGCCATTTGTAAGTGCGGTCCGACAGCCAAGCGTCTCTCGAAGACGGGAACTGTCACCTTCAGCAGCGGCCGGCATATCCTCGGAGCATCCAGGAACCCTCCCCCTCGGTGGAATTTTAATGATCTCTACAGTATCTGTTTTCCTGTCTTGTGTGTACGTTGCACTGTTCACATCATTGGCCAAGTATGGCTTTGTTGTACGGGTCAGCGACTCTGTTCCCTTGTACTGACTATCTTTAAGTATGAATGAAATATCGGCTGTGTGTTACACCAAAAAAAAATGTTGTAGTTTCTGCTAGTTAAGGTCAATAAATTTTTCCGTTTGCATTTGGATTTGAGCAAAGTCTAGGCATGGTCATGCCTTGGGCTGCATGTGGGGTGCCTGCCAATCATGGCATGCAATAGAAATAATGACCCCGACGTTGTACTTGATCGTATTGCAATGTATAACACGTTCCATATAATATGTGGAGGACTTTAAGAAAGATACGATTAATAACAACCTTGTGTTGCAACGAGGATTTTATATGCATACGAGCACGTACGTGGATGGCATATTTCATTTATATTTGCTTTCATCCAAGGATATATGTGTCATTTGCAATGTTTGTGGTTAATTTTATGGTATCAAAATAGGCATTGAATTTTTTGATGGGCCGGCTTAATTAGTCTCAAACAGACACGTTAATGTATCTGTCTAAGCCGTGATAGATCCGAACGTGATAAAAAATCGACATTTTTTATCATGGTTGCTAAACTGCATGAGATGAAAAAGAAAAAACTATGATGATATATATAATTAGGGTGGTATTAGTGAAGTTATTGGTCACTACAAGAAAAGGCAGGTACAAGAAAAAGTGAGATTTGTGACGGACACGTTTCGTCACAAATCCGTGTCTATTCTATAAGGGAAGTGTTTAACGCTGGTGTAGATTTACAACGGATAATATCGGTGGCTAAAAAATGCTTGTCAATTTTCAACGATACAAGATTCCGTACAAAAAAAATTGCAACCGATTATTTCTGCCTCAAATCCGACGCTGAGCTAAAATATTAGTGACCGATATTTTTCTGACTCTTATCCGTCTCAACTTGGTGATCGACCAAACTTTTCATCTCAAATTGCTCTCTGATACATTTATTTGTAAGAAATATTTATTGTTGTGGAATGCATCTTCTTGCCTTCGAAAAGGATGGTGGATCAGTAGAAACCACCGATAGTATTCAAACCAGCATGTCTTCTCATCATACTTCAGTGTAAAGGATTTAATATCCTCCATACAGTAAGTGCATGTAAACTTCTTATATGTGCTCCAACCAGATTATATTTCATATGCAGGGAAGTCACTTATCATCTACATCAGGGTAGTTTTCATGAGAAAATTTTATTTCCTAGATGCATTATATGTAACAACACGTTAGTGCACAACATTTTCAACTCATTGATCTTCGGTCTCAAGTATACGCCCAAGTTTTTTCTAGAATTTTTGAGACTGGGAATCACTATGGATAAAAAGATATTTTCTTGCTTCATGCACATACTTGGTGGAAGTTTATATGGGGTCACAAAGACTGGCCAACAAGTGTAAGGAGCCCATGAACCTCTAAATGGATTGAACCCATCAGTGCATAAGCCAAGTATGACATTGCGTGACTCTATTGAAAATGTTAGATGAGCACGGTTGAGGTGCGTCCACGCTTCACCATCTGCAGGATGACTAAGTATGTACTCGTCATGTTGAATTATTTCGACATGTCATCTACTATATCTAACTCATTTTGAGGACATATACAACCGTTAAAGTCTAGGCGTGAGAGGAAAGTGCCTCAATGACTTGTAAGATGCATCTTTTTACTTCTCACTACACCCTCTCTTAAGTTTGAACCGAGCAACATCATAAATGCAACAAAATGTCTTCTCTATATCCTCTTTGTAATATAACATACAATGATTAGGACATGCATCTATTTTCACATATTCAAGTCCAACATCATTGGCCATCTTCTTTACACTGTAGAAATTTTCAGACAACTTCTCATCTCAAGACAACATGCTCTTAATGGCAAGAAGGAGATGGTCAAAATATCTCTCACTGATGTGCAATTTTGACTTCAAATTCAACAACTATCACACCATAGACAAACGAATGTGATTCTGACATCCAGCCCACAACGGCTCATCAACATCCCTTAATAATTGATAAAATCTTCCAATTGTGTTTCAGTGCTTCTTCATTGTATATATGTTTATGATGAACATTAAATCTAGGACCAATTACAGAGTGCAATTCACAACATGTCTGTTGACACCCGTTTTAGTCCACAAGTTGTGTCATTTCTCTTATTCATCATTTTTGATGTCCCGAATTAGCCATTATTTTGGAGCTTCCTTGGATGGATTTTGAGCCCATTTTTACCATTCCCTATCCTTTGAGTCTTGGAGATCATGATTTTTTTAGAGCCCCGGAGCTTTTCTTATCAACTTCTGACTTCCAAGTCGACTTTCGGCCCAATTAGGCCGGCTTCCCTCAAGTAATCGGCTCTCTCTCGTTGCGCAGTCCTGAAAGTTGTCCTTTTTCATCTTCTTTTTTTCCTCTTTTCAAAAAGTTTTCTTCACCAAAGTTGTTCCTCTTTCAAAGATCTACAATTTCTTCTTCTACACCGTTGGCCAGTTCTGCCCCGATTGTGAGCTATTTGCATTTATCCAGCAGGCTGTGCTGTTCACCAACATCCCATAATTTTCATCTCTCTTCCAGCCCCATTTTCTCCCTCTTATGATCATTTTATCAAATTTCTTTCTTCATGAAAGTTGTTCCTCTCTCAGTTATCTATAATTTCTTCTTCTACCACTTTCGCTAGTTCTGTCCCGTTTGAGAGCTACGCTTCAATTTCTGAAGTCGCTCGCAGTCTGCCCAGAATTTTCCTTCATCGATGTGAAGGTCTAGTGTAAGTGCGTTGCATCAGTGTAACGGTCTATCGTAAGACCGTCAGAGTCCATGTGACGGTCCTACAGTAGACCGTTACATCTAAACTTGCCCGAAATCGCCCCGTTCAACCCCCAGAGTGTGACGGACCTACCCTAGTCCGTTACATAACTCTGACGGTCTTAAGATAGACCGTTACACACACCTGAGAGTCCAATTTGTGTTGGACTCTGCTCCGTTTCTGTACGTCGTGGCCCTCTTGTAGAGTCCATAACTTCTTGAATTCTACTCCGAATTGATCCCCGTTTTTTCCTACTTCTAGCCCTTTATATTATCTTGAATTCAGTCCAAAGAACTCCGAATTTCATTGGCTATATCTCTCAAGATCTGGGTCGCAATAACAGGATTTAAGTATCCTAGTTCAACTAAAACTCTGTAGATAAGGCTCCGGGGCTACCTTCCAAGAGATAAGTATCCTAGTTCAACTAAAACTCTATAAAAACTGCCCAGTTCGCAGTCGCGACGGGGGGCTCTTTCCGGACGTGGGGCGAAGCCATGCTGCAACGCCGACTCAATCCTTCGAGCCTGGCTTGAAGAGGGAAGTATTAGCTTTCCATTGCATCCTTCTGGGCTTGATTTCATGGTCTACACTCTTAGTTCTCTTCCTCTTAAAATCACAAATCATCACAGTTTTCTGCACTTTCTGCTACACATGCGTTTTTCTCCGTTTTGCATCATCGTTTTTCTCTCTATTCTCTCAATCAAATCTTGTGATTTCAAATCTCATCCATGCACAACATACCCACCTATCTTTTCCACCCTTCCACAGGGGTTAAAAACCTCCCCCCGGTGCGTTCTCCCCCTTTTATTCATGCTATTTTATCACTTTGGGCAGATTTCTACACTTCATGTTCTAATGGGTTTTTGCCTTTGTGTTTCATCTTTGTTTTGCAGAAGAGCATGAATACAACGTGAGGCCCTCTTCCTCTAGCCGGCTGGAAGGAGAGGAGGTTTGAATCCACAAGTTCCCCGCACCTCGTTTCAAGCGCGATCAAGTCTTTAAGTTCCAAGGTACACGGCGTCGTTCCTCTCCTTTCTTCATCCTTTGGCGTTATTAATCCTTGGTGACGATCACGGTTAGTATTTCTATCCTTTCATCCCCCTTGTCTTTGATTCACATGCTTATGCATGTATGTATTTAAAGGGGGTGGGATAGGAATCTAATTAAGAAAACAAATCAACAGTTTTTTGGCGATCACGGTGGGACACCAATGCCCATCACGTTTGTTTTCATGCTCTTTTGTAAGTTGGGTGTGTGCATGTGCATGTTTAGCTGATATTTTATCCATTCTTCCATTGTTTGGGGGGTTTATAAGGGCTCTGGTAGTGTGACGGTCCTATAGTAGACCGTCACATGCATGTAACGGTCATTTGGTAGACCGTTACAGCTTCTGGCAGTCCTGCGCGCATGCTCACAGGGCCGTGTTCATCGAGGCATAACTTTTGATCCCGGAGTCCGATTGAGCTGATTTTTATTCCGTTGGATAGCCCTTTATATTGTCTTTCCATCCATATATCGTTTGCACCATTTGGTTAACATTTGCATATTCTATTATTGTCCAACTTTTTGAGTTTTCTGCATAAGTTCTGCAGGCAGGCTCTGGGACAGGTTCACAGGTACATCTTTACTCAGTGATTTGACTGCCTTCCCGGTGTCTGATTGCACTGATTTTTATTCCATTGGATAGTCCTATGTATTGTCTTTCCATCCATAGCTTATTTGCATCATTTGGGTCTCATTTGCTTAGTTAAAAATTGTCATCATTTTAGCATTTTGTCCATAAAATCTGCATGTGGTCTGCGCATAGGTTCACGGGGGCATCTTTGCTCAGTGATTTGATTGACCTCCCGGGGTCAGATTGATCTGCTCTTGGGCCCGTTGTGTAGACATTTGTATTTTCTTTCCATCCATATACTATTTGTTTTAGTTGGATCATGTTTGCATAGTTTAATCTAGTCTTGATTTTCTAGTTTTAAGCTAGAATTTGCATGCACTCCGGTGCACATAGGGCCATACATTGCATATCATAGTTGCATTCTCCTACCTTGGTGCGTGGATCTCTCATCTCCATATTCCTTGGAGCCGATCAGGAAAGCACATCAGGGACCTCCATAAGTCCCCGTGAGCCGTGGATTCCCACACGGACGCCGGGCCGGTTGTACCTTCCCACGCCTTAGGCTTTCATTTGCATACGTGTGAGGGAGTTAGCCTTAGTCAACCTAAAGTTTGGACCTTATTCCAATATGATTCCTATCTTGAGGGAATTATTATTAATTCAAATCATTAAAAGGTCTATTAAAATCTCTAAAATATTTCACATCATATCAACTTGTTTGACTTGGGTGAAAACTCTCACATTGCATTGTTCGTGTTGATTGGGCTTGTCCAAGCCCATTAGTGATTTTTGTGTTGCATTCTTTCATCATCCACATGTTTTGTTTTTGTTAGGCCCACTTTAGGTTACCCCATTTTGTATGTCTATTATCTAGTCCATTGTCCCGTGGTCCATTGTCCATTCGTCTTTGCATTAGTGGGTCAGTCCCCTCTTGTCCTCGAGTCTATTAAGCCATTGCTTCCCCACTTGTATTCTCCTTGATCCCCTTGTATTAAGTCTCCATTGGCCCTCATGGAGTAGTATTCCAACCCTTTGTATCATTCTTTTTCCCAATATTCCTCTTATTCCCGCGTGGAATCCTCTTCTCACGCGGGCCCATCTTCCCGTGGTCCGTCTGATCCATCCAAGGAACATGCTAATCTCATGGCCCATCTTTCAAGCCTTGTTCACCAAATGGACCCGGCCAAGGCCGAACGTCTTATTACATCTCATCTTCATGGGCCTTCTTCTCATAATGGGCCATCTTCTATTCATGGGCCTCCTCCTTCTCCTTCATATGTTGCTGGCCCAATTGCTAATGGGCATTATTCTCTTAATGGGCCTCATTATTCTGCCCATGTTGCTGCTGGCCCATTCAACCCATGTTCCAACATCTCTTCCAGGCCCGCTCACCCTTCCATTCCCAGAATGGGCCCTTTTTCTTCTCAGCCCGGATCCTCTTATCCGGCCCAATACCATGCTCCTGGTCCTAATTCACAACCTCTTGCTCAAGCTGGCCCATATTCTTCTCGATCTCTCCCTACCCAGGAGATGATTGCTCAAACCCAACGCCAGCTTGATGAGCTTCAACGTCGGATCGATCCCAAATCCTCTTTAAGTGTTCCATTCGCTTTCCAAGGTCTTCGACTCCCACCTCCATCACAAATTCCCACATATCGCCGTTATAGTGGAGTCGGTGACCCGTATGTGCACTTGAAGGAGTTCGTTTATGAGTCGGCCCAATTTCGACATGACCAACACTTGATGGCTTATCTGTTTGGTCTGTCATTGGAAGGCCCGGCTCGGGATTGGTTCTTCTCTCTTCCGCAAGAGCAAGTCGTGAATTTTCAAGCTGTGCAAGGGCAATTTCTTCAGCAGTTTCAAGGCCAGGTTGGGCCCAAGTACTCTATTGTGGATCTGGCCCATGAGATGATGAAGCCCGAAGAGGATTTCTGCACCTTTGCCGATCATTGGCGTCGCTTGGCCGCGCAGGTCCCGGAGCACATACCGGAGGGAGAGCAAATCAAGATGATGATATCCAATGCCGTGCCCGAGTATCGGTTCATCTTAGCCCTTAACAACATCACCTCCCGGCAGCAATTATACAGCCGAGCCCGCTTCATTTGCCAACAAATCCAAGATTTCCTTGACCTCGAGTCTCCACCATCCACCTCCACATATCAACCTTCACCCTCCACGTGCCAATCCTACGCTCCCATGAGCCGGCCCGCCATGAGTCAGCCTTCCGCCACATATCCCTCCACGAGCCAACCTCCCGCCTCTACGTACCCAAACGCCTCCGCATATTAACCTTCCATGAGTCAGCCTTCCGTGTCCACATACCCGTCTCCATCTACACTTCCGGTCAAGGGAACACCACATCCCGAGCAAGTAGATGCCGTCTACATACCTCCCCACTCCATTCCACACATGCCATCACCAAAGCCCTCGACCACTAGCCACGCACTCCTGCCTACACAACCTCTACTTCCATCTCCACAACCATCCTCACCTCATACCCCTCGGCATCCGCCTTGCCCGAAGCAGGCTTCTCGTTCTTCGTTGCCGGAGTGCTTTACCGATATATTTCGGGCTTTGATGGCCACTCACGCATTGTCGCTCCCTCCGATTGTGCCTTACCGACCCGTGGTCAGGGATATGCTTCAGTTCCTTTATTTTCACCGCCAGCAGGGGCATTTGGTTGAGGATTGCCCCGAGTTCCGGGATTATGTTTATGATCTGGAAGCTAAGAAAAGGATTGATTGGGCCTCTATTCACAAAGTCATTTTCCATCTTCGTAACCAACAGCAGCAGCAAGAAGTGCCGCCAGGGTAGCCGTCTCTGTTACTTCAAGGCCAGGGGCACCCCTGTGATTCCTCATCTAGTGCTGCACTCGCTCCGTCACCTACTCCGTTACCTCCGCCATCTCCTACCCCGGCTCCATCGCCGCCACAAACCCATGCCTCTGCTCATGCTAGTACCTCCCCTTCTTCTCCCGTCGCAACTACCACTAATTCTATCCCTAACACCGCTCGACGCGTTGTGTCGACACGTCGACGGTGGACACCACAACCTCCCTCTTCACTCTCTCCACCTCCATGTCCACTACCCTGTGGACGCACGAAATTTCGCTCATCGTGCTCTGTTCTCGCGTCTTGTTTATTCGGTTTATTGAGTGCGTGGGCGTGCCAGTCACCGAAGTGACGATTTATTCGGGCTCCGAAGAGCCCATGGTGCGCTCGAATCTGACTTCGTCAGACGATTGTGTGGTTCGTGTCGGGACCGAATCCCGTCGCGCCATAAAGGTCACGACGTCATTTACATCCCTCATACGAGGGAATACCCTTGATTAATTGCCGAAATTAGGGGCCCCGCGGCCGAAAAGAATAATACTAATTATGCGAAAGAAGTTGTGAATAGATCACGTCGAGGGTTGTGTTAGGGCCGTGAACTGCCGGCCATGTCGGTCACACGTGGACCTTTTTGTATTCGGACACAGGCTCGTGGCAGCGTCACAATGAGAAAACCGAGGTGGATCCCTTCAAATGCCTGCCGAGCATGCGGCAATTTTAATGAAGATTCGGAAGGTATCCGGAACGAGAAAATAAATCCGGTCCGATTAGGATGTCGGCCCTAGGTTAGATCAAAGCCTGGCCATATCGGGGTAATTCCCGAGACTCGGGCTCGACCTGAAAGGGCAGCGTTGTTGTTCCTTTTGCATCGGATCCCGGGGAGAGATGGGACTGCAGTGTGGACCCTAGCATCTTTTATCTGGGATTTTTATTATATGCTCTTCTCTTTCCTTTGCTGTTTATTACTTCTTTATGCCTTTGTCCCGGATGATTTTTCCTTCTTTTATTACTATTAATATTATCATTTCTTTTATTTTCTTATCCCCCCCTCTTTTATCATTATTAATATTGCACATTCGGAGCCCTTTAATCAACATAATTTTCATCAATTTATTTGCCATTGTTAATGCTATGTCATGCTATATGCATATATAGATATAGTGTGCCGGCGAAGGGAAGTAGGGGCGTACCGCTGAAGGGTAGCAAGGGGCGTACCGCTGAAGGCCAAAGGAGCGTACTGCTGGGGGTTGGGAGTGTACCGCTGAAGGTTTAAGGGGCGTACCGCTGAGGGTTGAAAGGGGTGTACCGCTGAAGGCCAAGAAGAGCGTACCGCTGGGGGGCCAAAGGGCGTGCCGCTGAAGGCCAAAGGGGCGTACCGCTGAAGGCCAATGGGGCATGATGGTGGAGGCTCGATCAGTTTTTGATTATTTATTTTAAGGCTTTTCTTTTCTTCTTATCTTAACTTTCGTGTAGTTTTATATAAAACTCCTCCCTTGTTTTGTTTTGTTCGGTTCAGCCTCTTTTCTTGCGGGCGGACGTTCGGGCTGCCGGGTAGTTAATTGGTTCGGTTCAGTTCTCGTTGTGGTGCCGGCAGTGGTTCGATGAGTTGGAAGGTTTCATTAATCATCCTGCTCGTTTGTTGTCTCCTTTTGTCTCTTTAATTGTTTATTAGTTTCTCACAAAAATTCGGCAGCATCTCCCCTTAACCCGAGGCGTAAGGGAGATAAAGGGAACGCGCCCACATGGAGTGGCGAAACCCGACAACTGGAGGTGGGCCCCCGGAGGAGCAACACCTTTATAGAACTTCGGAAAACGCGAAGGAAAGGACCCGGGGACGAGGCCAAAAAAAGGGGGCTGTTGAGGGAATGAAGGGTGTGTCGCTGAAGGCCATAGGGGTAGCATGCCGCTGAAGGTCATAAGGGTAGCGTACCGCTGAAGGCCATGGGGGTAGCGTGCCGCTGAGGGCCAAGGGGTAGCGTGCCGCTGAAGGTCATAAGGGTAGCGTACCGCTGAAGGCCATGGGGGTAGTGTGCCGCTGAGGCCCAAGGGCTAGCATGCCGCTGAAGGCCAATCCAGGCGTACCGCTGAGGGCCAAGGGCTGCAAGTGTGCCGGCCAATGGCTAATTGGGCATGCCGGCCAAGTGTCGGAAAGGTGCATCGCTGGAGAGGCCAAGCAGAGTGTGTAAGCAAACTGGGGGACCTCAGAAGCCGCTCGAAAGAAAAGAAAGGGGATTCAAGGCCAGGGGTTGGCCACTTGGTTATTGGGTATTCGGAGAGAGGGTGAGGGTCTTCCCCCTCCCCTAGGCCAGTGAGCACAACGGAAGGCCATGTAGGGGCTTGAAGGATTCATGAGGCCAAAGCTCACAGGAGAAATCATATCGGTATGAAGACCCCAAAAACACCGGAGAAATGGGGAGAAGGGAAAACAAACAATCCCATGAAAAGACCGTGAGGGCTAGCGCAAGCCAATAAAACTCATAGAGAAACCCAAAGAGGGTGACTTTCATTTATGGGGAGTCAAAGGCCAAAGCCCTATACGCACATTACAGAGGAACCGTGGACAAAGGAAAAGAGAAATCCAAAACAAAGAACAGGAGGAGGAATGGAATACGAAAGGAAAAAAAACATTGGGGGCCCAAAAAGCCTTGGCCACTGTCCCTAACCCTCTCCCCCATTACATTGAACTCTCTCCCTCTCCCTCTCCCTTACTCTTGCTTTTCTCTTCCGGTGGCCGTCCGAGGAGGCTATCCTGGAGCTCTTCTTCTTCTATCCTCCCTTCTCTTCTCTTCCTCTGCCTCTTCTTTGTGTATGTCTCCTGCCATCTGAGCCTCTCCCTCTCCCTTCTGTCTCTGTCTGTGCCCCCTTTTGAAGCGGAGGGTCTTTTATACCTCCAACAGCCGAAGCCCTCCAGCCCGGCCGTTGAAGGCGGGAAGTGGCCTTGTGATGATGGCATTTGACCTGCCCCGTCCTGGGTCGTCAGGGGGTAGCTCACGTGGCCCAATGGACGGTTGCCACCTCAGACGGCTCACTGCGCGCCAAGGAAGCGTAGGGCATGGGCTGCACGTCGTCTTGCCGTTGAAAAGCTTCACGCTGTGCCGCTGGCGGGCTGAGCAAGCGTGCCGCTGGAGCCTCTGAGGGCGTGCCGCTGGAGGGCTTCAAATGGGCGTGCCGCTGGGGAGCCAAAAAGGCTTGCCGCTGAAGCCTCTGGAGGCTGTGCCGCTGAAGGACTTCAGGGCGTATCGCTGAAGACCCCTTTGGGGTGCACCGCTGAACCCTAAACGGGGTCTGCCACTTAGCCCAGTGGGCGTGCCGCTGAAGACCCCCCAGGGGGTGTGCCGTTGAAGGCCCCCAGGGGGTGTGCCGTTGAAGGCCCCCAGGGGGCGTGCCGTTGAAGGCCCCAGGGGGCGTGCCGTTGAAGGCCCCAGGGGCGTGCCTTTGAAGGCCCCTTGGGGCGTGCCGTTGAAGGCCCCTTGGGGCGTGCCGTTGAAGGCCCCCAGGGGGTGTGCCGTTGAAGGCCCCAGGGGCGTGCCGTTGAAGGCCCCTTGGGGCGTGCCGTTGAAGGCCCCTTGGGGCATGCCGTTGAAGGCCCGATGGGCAATGTTGAGCCCACTGTGAGCACGAGCCGTGGTCCGTTTGATTCTCTTTGAGGCCCACGAGCTGTGGGGCCTTTTGTGTTTGATTTCTCCGGGGTTTCTTCACTCGGCGCCGTTGCTGAGGCGAGGCCGAGCAGGGTATCCAGGTATGCATTTTTTGGTGTCCACATACCCCCATTGCCTTCATCACTATCCTCACCATCTCCATTGCCATCACCATCATCTCCGTCTCCACCACCAGTGCTTCCATCACCACCTCCATCTCCACCCTTGCCTCCATCTCCGCCATCACCTTTGCCCGAGCCTGAGCAAGCCACACATTTGCCTTTACCTTTGCCCTTAGCCACACTTTCACCTTCGCCTTTGTCGCCACCCGAGCCTATCATCGCCACATCGCCTGCACCTTCACTTTCCATCACCATTCCCGTTGGAGCCTCCATGCCTTCCAAACCTTCACACGTTCCACCCAAACATATTCCCTTTACTTCTCCAACCACTTCCAGCCCACGGAGCGGGTGTGCGTTACCCATGGTGCCCCTTGGGTCTAATCCCCAGGGGGACAGTAAGCCAAGTTAGGATGATTCGGTGCAGGCCGTGCATTTCAAGATCCAAGACTTCATTTGTCGGATGCCGATTCGTGTCCTTGTCCCTGGTTATTTTGGGGACGATCTGCCTACACTTTCAAAGATGATAGTTGCTAAGAAGAGTCCCCTTGAGTTGATGCCAGTTTCTTCCCGAGCGAGGCCGGTGGCAATCTCATTGCTCGCCAGAGAGTTCACTATTGATGCTGTTATTACTCCTCACTCGATTGCTGTTCAGTTCACTGGCCAAGAAGGGTTCTCTACCCGTGTTGTGCTAACGCATACGGCCGCCAAGCAGATTATGAATTCTATGTTCAAGGGGCAATTGGCTGTATCTTCTACAATTTCCAAGGATATTCTGCAATTGTTATGCAATCTTCCTCCGTTTATTAGCAAACCGGCCATGTCAACGCCGTGTATTACTCTCCCTCAGCTTCACCCATCTCTTTTATCAAGGGAGTTGTGCTTCAAGGCTAAGTTCCGAGTGGAGTTGCCGAATCTCATGCTTCTAGTGCCGAGAGACAAAACCCTGTGGGTTTGTGATATTCATCACTCTGAAGGGTTACTTGTCCAAGAATGCCCACTTACTGTTGTTAGCACGGGGTGTCTAGGGGTAATTGCCCTAGTAAAGCTGTATATTCATGACCGGGCCAGGCCATCTGTCAGGTGGACCCGTTATTTGAGAAAGTATTACAGATTGAGAAGGCCGAAGGTCCGAGTCCACGCCAGGCGAGTCCATGTTCAAGAAGTATCAGCTAAGAAGAGGCGACAGCGTAAGTTTAAGGGCCGTCAATTGTGCACTCAAGGGTCCACTTCTCTTCCTTCTTCTTCATTTCACTCATCGTTTCTTCTGCTCGGTTCCCACCCCTGGGTGGTGTATCTGCCCTCTCCTAATTCTCCCTCAATGATTCTCTCCTCCCATCTCGGGTCCGCGAATCCATGTTCTTCCTTTTCCTATCCGGAACCTCTGGACTTTCCATCTCCTCACCATGCTCGGCCTCAGCTTATGTCCTCCTCTGATTCTTCTCCTCCGGTATCTCTGGGTTCTTCTTATTCCCTGACCTTGTCGGGTGTCTCCCATTCTCCTTCTCCGGCCCTGTCGGATGATTCTCGTCCCTCTTCTCCGACCACGTCGGATGATTCTTCTTATCATCTTTCTACTCATTCCTCTTCACCCTTTCAGAGTCATTACCCTTTTTCTTGCTGCTTTCGAGGTTTTAGTCCGCCTTGATCTCAGCTAATCTGGTTTCTTCTGTAATTGATTCCTTGTTATCAAGGTCTCTGTGCCTTAATGAGGGAGTTCTAACTCTCGTCTCTCTTCCTTTTTATCCTTATTCATCTAGTTTGAAGTCTGCCGCTCCTCCGTGTAGAGGAATCTTTGATCCTTTGCTATCCTCTCCCTTTCGTCCTATCAAGCAAGGAATACAAAGCTACTCGTGCTCCTCAAAGCTCGATGATCGAGATCACTTCAGGATGTCGATTTTCACGCCATGGATTTGCAAAGGTATTTTTTTTTGAGCAAAGAAACATGCTTTCATTTTCATTATTTCTATTGTTTCTACACATGGTTATAATGCTATTCCTCAACATGGTTAAGTGGCTTTTAGAAATTTGCTTAGTTAAGCTTAGCCAAATGAGTTTGCTTCTTGCAGCATCCTTAGGCTGGTGATAGCTCCACGTTGGGAGTCTAGTTCTTTCCCTGATCGTTGAGGGTAACCTTTGAGTATGGGTTTTTCACACACTACACTGCGAGCCATAGTCGATCTCTCTGAGGCACACCGTTGCTGCTTTGGCCATACCATGGGTATGCACAAAGGTCTTTTTCTTTTCTCTACTCGGTCAAGTGCAGGGGCAAGAGGTTGATAGATAAGATGACCAACCTAGGCGCTCCCTAATACGAGAGAGGTCTCAAATAGGGGCAGTCTTGACCATCGAAAGTGAGTTTTCATGCAATATCTGGCCAATAAGGGCTACCAAAATGAGAAAATGAATCGATGTAAAATTATGAATCAAAGGCATGGCAAGAGTGACAGTATAGTTCCCCGCGGGACGTCATGAGCCCGGTCGCATGCGTGCCTGATAAATATGGGTCTCAAAATCAAAGACACAAAGTCCTGACGCAATAGACCTACTCTTGAGGGGTGGTGCCCTGGAAGAAATTCAAATCCTGATATCTCCCATCCTGCATAAAGCTTGTCTCCAATTTTTCTTCTGCTCCTCCCTCTTAGGCTGGGTTGTATCACGGGTATGGCCTTAGTAGGGGCACCGTTCTTTAGAGGCGGTTGGTTGTGGTAAGCCTCCCTCACATGCACGCCCTGCTTAAGAGAAGTCTTTAATGAGAGGGGTAGGAACGACGATCCCTAGCCAGTATTTCGAGCTTGTCTTTGGGTGCTGCAGATTGATATTTCAAAATCCAAAAAAATGAAATATTATCAAAAAAATCAAATATGTCAAAAATCCAAAAAAATCAAATATGTCAAAATTCCAAAAAAAAATCAAATATGTCAAAATTACAAAAGAAATCAAATATGTCAAAAAATAACAAAAATTTTAATATGGCAAAAAAAATCAGAAATACAAACATCCAAAAATACTTCTCTTTTGTTCCTTTTATTTTTATCTTGAGGACATATACGTAATCTGTTTGCTAAGTGTGCAGACTGCAGGTTGCAGGTTCAAGCTTTCCTTGCTCTATCATTCGCTCTATCTCCTGCTCATATTCTTCGATCTGTTCTCATCTCTTCAATGTCTATTCTGAAGCTCATGGCCTTCTCAGCTTTCGCTTATTTGCTTAATCATATTTCCATGAGAGGCATTGTCTCACGATTTTGAACCTGGCGGTTCCGCTTCATCTGATCTTGGGCTTTGATTGAAGAATATGTTTGTTATCTTTATCATGTCTATGGTCCTCCATGTCTTTCGTCCCGCTGTGTCCTTGCCATATGTGTCTATGTTCTCTCGTGTTGGTCATATCTTTTATCCCGCCGTGTCATTCATCACTCGTGTCTTTGTCCTCCGTGGTATTGTCACCCCACGTGTCTTTATCCCACCACGTCCTTATACCACTGCGTGTGCTGTCCCGCCATGTGCGTGTTGTCTTGTCCCACCGTGCCTTTAGTCGCATGCATGCTTGCCATTTGTTTGTTTGTTATGTTTCATCCATCTTCGTTATGTTATGTTGTGGCATGTTTCGTTCATATTTCTCTTATTATGTTATGTTCATGTCATGCTCGTACATATTCGTTCATGTTCACATCATGTTTATTCATATTGTTGTTGTCTTATTTGAAAATCCATAAAAAGCAGAAATCAAAAATTCCAAAAAAATGCCGTTTCGCTTGGCAAGTAAGTCAGGTATGGCTCTCTATCCCTGCTCATTGTTGCATTACTATATGGTATCTACCTTATTATAGCCTCTCAAGGACCGGTTGGTTGCCCGTGTATTCTGGGATCTGATGTTCCCCTTTAACAAAAACGATGATGATCTAGGAGCATACGGTTAATCGTTGGATAGGCCGCTCGGTTGAGTCGAGTGGGGGACGATGGACTCTGTCTCGCACGCCGTGGTTGCAAGAAGACTCTTGACCCCGTCTTGCTCAATCTAGCAATAGTATCCTTGAGTACTTTCTATTTTATCTTTCTTTGCATTCGTTTTAATGATTTCTTTATTTTAGCCCAGCATGCATCATGTCATTTTTAGCATTCATGCCTCGTGATCCGTTCAAGGATTTCTCCTCAGTAATGGTTAGTTGCACTTCATGTCTCTTGGATAAGAGATCTTTATTCCACTCTGAATTTGACTGATTTCTCTGATCTTTTTGCTTGGTCTGGTTGGCCAGTGTGATTCCTGTCTGGATTTTATCTCAGTTATATTTCTCTTGCTTTTTACGTTGTGCTCCTTTCCGACCCCCTCATTGTCTGTGGATTGTGTCCCCGATGAGCCTGGTCGTGCTTCCTTTTTTCCTATTAGTTTAGTTCTCCAGACATGTCTCATTCTTGTCATCCAGTCCTAGTGGCTAGTTCGGTGATTTCGAGAGAATTCCTGTCGCTTGTTGGTTGTGACGGGTGTCTTTTTACCTTGATACCCGCTTTTCAGTTCTCTCCGCTTCATCTCCGCTTCATCTCCATTTCACGTCGCTGTCGCTTTCACTCCATCTCCTTTCCATTTCGCCTTCGCATCGATTTCGCTCGTTCCCTTGCAAAGCGGACATCAAGGAGGGGCATCTGTTGACACCCGTTTTAGCCCACAAGTTGTGTCATTTCTCTTATTCATCATTTTTGATGTCCCAAATTAGCCATTATTTTGGAGCTTCCTTGGATGGATTTTGAGCCCATTTTTACCATTACCTATTCTTTGAGTCTTGGAGATCATGATTTTTTTAGAGCCCCGAAACTTTTCTTATCAACTTCTGACTTCCAAGTCGACTTTCGGCCCATTTAGGCCGGCTTCCCTCAAGTAATCGGCTCTCTCTCATTGCGCAGTACTGAAAGTGGTCCTTTTTCATCTTCTTTTGTTCCTCTTTTCAAAAAGTTGTCTTCACTAAAGTTGTTCCTCTTTCAAAGATCTACAATTTCTTCTTCTACACCGTTGGCCAGTTCTGCCCCGATTGTGAGCATTTTACATTTTTCCAGCAGGCTGTGCTGTTCACCAACATCCCAGAATTTTTATCTCTCTTCCAGCCCCATTTTCTCCCTCTTATGATCATTTTCTCAAATTTATTTCTTCATGAAAGTTGTTCCTCTCTCAATTATCTATAATTTCTTCTTCTACCACTTTCGGTAGTTCTGCCCCGTTTGAGAGCTACGTTTCAATTTCTAAAGTCGCGCGCAGTCTGCCCAGAATTTTCCTTCATCGATGTGAAGGTCTAGTGTAGTTGCGTTACATCAGTGTAACGGTCTATCGTAAGACCGTCAGAGTCCATGTGACGGTCCTACAGTAGACCGTTACATCCAAACTTGCCCGAAATCGTCCCGTTGAACCCCCAGAGTGTGACGGACCTACCCTAGTCCGTTACATAACTCTGACGGTCCTAAGATAGACCGTTACACACACCTGAGAGTCCAATTTGTGTTGGACTCTGCTCCGTTTCTGTGCGTCGTGGCCCTCTTGTAGAGTCCATAACTTCTTGAATTCTACTCCAAATTGATCCCCATTTTTTCCTACTTCTAGCCCTTTATATTATCTTGAATTCAGTCCAAAGAACTCCGAATTTCATTGGCTATATCTCTCAAGATCTGGGTCACAAGATCAGGATTTAAGTATCCTAGTTCAACTAAAACTCTGTAGATAAGGCTCCGGGGCTACATTCCAAGAGCCATATCTTCTAGAATCCTCCTCTGAATTGATCCCCGTTTGTTCCTATCTCTTGTCCTTAGTATTATCTCGAGTTTGATCTAGAGAACTCGATTTATCTTGAACTCTATCTCCAGGAATCATGATAAGAAGATGAGGCTTTCTTACAAAACTCTATAAAAACTGCCCAGTTCGCAGTCGCGACGGGGGGCTCTTTCCGGACGTGGGGCGAAGCCATGCTGCAAGGCCGACTCAATCCTTCGAGCCTGGCTTGAAGAGGGAAGTATTAGCTTTCCATTGTATCCTTCTGGGCTTGATTCCATGGTCTACACTCTTAGTTCTCTTCCTCTTAAAATCACAAATCATCACAGTTTTCTGCACTTTCTGCTACACATGCGTTTTTCTCCGTTTTGCATCATCGTTTTTCTCTCTATTCTCTCACTTTGGGCAGATTTCTACACTTCATGTTCTAATGGGTTTTTACCTTTGTGTTTCATCTTTGTTTTGCAGAAGAGCATGAATACAACGTGAGGCCCTCTTCCTCTAGCCGGCTGGAAGGAGAGGAGGGTTGAATCCACAAGTTCCCCGCACCTCGTTTCAAGCGCGATCAAGTCTTTAAGTTCCAAGGTACACGGCGTCGTTCCTCTCCTTTCTTCATCCTTTGGCGTTGTTAATCCTTGGTGGCGATCACGGTTAGTATTTCTATCCTTTCATCCCCCTTATCTTTGATTCACATGCTTATGCATGTATGTATTTAAAGGGGCGGGATAGGAATCTAATTAAAGAAATAAATCAACAATGTCATGTAGAGAACCTTATTCTTTCTAGCTTGTTATGTAATGGAATTTGTAACTCTTTTGCTCTGAATCCTTCATCGAAAATCTAACTTGTCCTCCTGATAATTAAAGATCTGACTGCTGGATGTAAGTTTAATCAAGATTTAACTATTACATTTACTCCCGATCTAAATCTAACTGTTGGATTTATGTTTGAGATCTGAGCGTCAGATTTAGTCCTGATCTAAATCTAACTGTTGAATTTATGTTTGATCAAGATTCAACAGTTGGATTTGCTCCCGATCTAAATCTGACCGTTGGATTTAAGTTGTATCAAGATTCGATCATTGTATTTACTCTTAATCTAAATTTAACTATTTGATTTAAATTTAATCAAGATCCGGCCGTTAGATTTGCTCTCGATCTAAAATCTGACTATTGGATTTAAGTTTGCTCAAGATCTGACCATTAGATTTATTTCCAATCTAAATCTGACCATTGGATTTAAGTTTCATCAAGATTCGACCATTAGATTGGCTCTTAAGTTAAAATCTGACCGTTAGATTTAAGTTCGATCAAGATCTGAATGTTAGATTCTTCTGATGTAAATCTGATCATTGGATTTAAGTATGATCAAGATTCGACTGTTGGATTTGCTCCAGATCTAAATCTTATCAAGATCTGACCGTTGGATTTATTCATGATCTAAAACATGACTGTTGGATTTAAATTTTATCAAGATCCGACCGTTGGATTTTATTCTGATCTAAATCTAGCTGTTTGATTTAAGTTCGATCATGATCTGGCCATTGGATTTGCTCTCAATCCAAATCTGATTAAGATCCGGCCTTTTGAATTTACTCCGGATCTAAATCTGAGGTTGGAGTTAAGTTTGATCAAGAACTGATCGTTGGCTTTGCTCTTAATCATCGATATTTTAGTTTAAATTTGAATTGTCAGATTTGCGATGGATCTCTCCCTGTCGCCAATCTATTGCTACATCACAAGTTAAAAAAAAAATAATCAGAACTTCATTTGCGGCTGATCAGAATGCGTCACTAATCCATTGCAAAATAGGATTTTTTTATTCAAATAATTAGAATTTGAGTTTTCTAGTTTGCGACATATACAATTGGTCTCTAATCCATCGATAAATTAGAGAGAGAGCACTATATTTGTCTAAAACCCGTCACAAATTTTATTGTAAAGTTAAATTCGTTGGCGATGGATTATATCCGTCGCAATTCTGTTGCTAAGTGCACATAAATTTCTTGGACGTTGAATATGACAACGGATTCTTTCCATCGTAACAATTAAGTCAATAATCCTGCAATTTCTTGTGGTGTCCCTCGGATGTCTTTTTGATTAAGGACAAACACTAATGAGAGTGTTTTTGTTTTGGTCATAAGTTTGTATTATTTGCTGTTACGAATGAGTGGTACATATGAATTATTTGATATGAAAATACGTGCAAAATTGATCTTCTTTTTGTTGTTTTGTCATCCTAAAAAAAGGAGAGATTGTTGTGAAAATTCTATGATTTATTTTAATTTTTTATTATTACAAAACATGGATTGTGAAATTATTTGTTAGGTTGTGATTTATTAAGATAATCAATAAATTCATATGTGTGCGTTAAAGTATTTGGCCATGATTATAGAAGAATTTATATATAATTAACTATTGGTCCATGATTGAAAATGCCTATTAGGTTATTTTCCATCTCGGAGAAAACGAAAATATGGTATAAATAATTACTTAGATTATGCTAACATCGTTCGGAAAGAATCCTTAATTGAATTAGATAGGATTAAAATAAAAAATGGTAGAGCAATGTCGGAAATAAGTTTGAAATAACGAAGAGTGAGAAAAAAGACTCAGATGAGATGGTCAACCGCTAATTATAGAGAAAATTCACCCGAGTTGGGGCAGTCGAACGCCCAAGTCGACCGCTTGTGTTCTGAAAAGTTTCTAGATATACTCCAGTTTCGAATTTCAAGTTTTCATCCTAATTCTAATGGATCCAAACTTAAGTGAAGGCTGCGCGCATGTCGATCATCTGCACATGCATGCAGCCATACAAAATATTTGCTTAATTAGAGGGAGGATAATAAGTGCATATTTATTTTTATCGAGAAAATTAAATTCATATATATTAATAATTTGAATAATATTTTATGCACTGAATATGATGCATAAAGTCAGTACAAATTGTAACTTACTCTCTCATTGGTCAAAAAAAGTGCATTGACTATTTTTATGTAGAAAAGGATGTCCCATGTCAGATCCGTACAACCCGTTTCTTCGCGCATTAAATACGGAGCGCACTCGGCGAGAATAAAATATTTTATAACATTGAAATATTTTATTGCAAGATTGAAATATTTTGTAATAGGAATGAAATATTTTATTTGAGTACAGAAATGAACTAATGAAATATTTTATAGAAATGGACCATTTGTTATAAGAACGAAACATTTGTTATAAAGATAAAGTACTACAGAAATGAAATATTTTGCTATAACAAAAAATTTAATAAAATATTTTAATTATATATCAAATATTTCATTCATATGGTAAAATATTTCAATGTTATAAAATATTTTATTTATGCTTTGTAATCGACCGAGCAAAAAAATAGACCGTACAAGTTTGACAAGGGATGCCTTTATTTTGCACAAAAATAGTCATATCACTTTTTTTAGACTATTAACGAGAAAGTAAGTTACAATTTGAGCTGACTTTGTGCACCAAATTTGAATCGATGCACAAAGCATTACTCTACTATCTTTATCCATGCTCTCATGTGTGTCTACGTACATCCTTATCTTTATTCCTCAAAATTGTTGGAAGAAAATATAATTAGACAATTGAATAATATTACAATTGCACACATTCTTCCATTGTTTGGAATTCCCATAGGAAGTTACATTTTTAGGAAATAAGAGGTTTGGACGATGGTAGACTTGGTTGACGTGAAATGATGGGATGGATATTTCAAATTATCCTTAAATTTGTATTTTCGTGAGATCTATAATAAGACTCTTGATTAAGGTTCACAGGCTCGATGATGCATACTGGATAAGGATCACCTTTTTTTTACTGAAAGGTAATACTTGTAAGGTGGGACAAGATTTCCCGTTCACCCCTTCATTACGAAAGAGGATGGACGGTCCATCCTGGCCACTAGGCAAGCGATTTTCATTAAGGAAAGCAATAAATGGGAGGACAGTACAGGGAGGTGAGGGGAGGGAAAAAGAGACAAACATACGAAAGAGACGAAAGGGCCATAGACAACAGAAAGGCCCAATAACAGACGACCCCAAGAAAACAAAGCCAAAGAGACAGATAGTTAAAGCCAATGGCCGTAGTACTCGGGCCTCCGGTGATGCCTTTGATTCCTCGATCGGGCGGGCCTGAAATCAAGATCATCGAACTCCACGCCCCAATCTTCAAACGAACCATCAAGATCGTCGGTGTCAGCTTGGACTAAGATAGCAGCGGGAGTGGGTAGCAAACCATCAACCGGAGCATGGTGAGTCATGCCCGGCTCAGTGGACTCTGTGTTAGGCAGTTCAACCGAAGTTTCAAAGACGCCGGGATCAAGGTGGATGGATGCACCAACAGAGGGTGGCAGCGAAGAGTCGACCGTAGGCTCTGCCGAAGGCGCAAGGCCCCTGACCGAAGGCGGAGGGGAACCCATGGGGAGAACCCCATCGTGATGATGATCCGAAGGCTGGACATCCTGTTGCAGCTCTTGCGCGAAGAAGCGACGGGGAGCATCAGGTGCGGCACCCAGGGAAGGCTGCTGGCTGGAGACGACTGAAGCAGAACCACCCGCAGCCAGAGAGGGGGCATCAAGGGGGGGAGGAGGCGTGACGAAGGGCTCAGCTCGCAGGGACAAGATGACAGCATGAGGCTTCAAAGCCGGTAGAGACGGTGCCAGGCGGGCAGTAGCAGAGCAGGGCCAAGCAAAGGCAGCCCCAGACCCAGAGAAAGCTGGGAGGGCATTGACGTCATCCCGCAGAGCGCGCAGGGCGGTCAAACGGGCCAAACGCTCCGCTTCCTTCTGGAGGACGACGGAAGCAGGCGTTATCGGAGCACCCGGGAGGGCCGGAGCACCAGCAGGATGGGTTGAGGTCCCGTCCGGGACGGCAGGGAGCACCAAAGGAGCAGCACATGCACAAGGAACAATAGGAGGCAGTTGGACCTCGACGCCCGGGCAGCGAGCAGCAACGGTTGTAGGGGAGAGGGCGCCGACGCCCAGGGGGCTAGGGGCAACACCACCCCGACAGCGGTCACCAACGCCAGAAAGCAGGTGAAAGATCCCCGAGCCCAAGCCCACTCAACCACTAGGATCACCAAGAAGGCCACAGGGCCCTCCAGGAGAGGCTGGCAGGGAGGGTGGTAGAGCGTTGACGGCAGGACCACTCACGGACGGAGTGGCAGGAGCAACCGAGGAAGCACGAACGGTGGAAGGAGCGGCAACAGGAGGCTGCGGGGCAACGGTAGAAGAGGCTGCAGGTGGGGCAAGCACCACAGTTGGGGCCACTTCAGCCAGCCCCGAAAGGACACCAACAGAGGCGACGAGCACAGCTGGTGGAGAGGGGTCGACCCCTTGAGGGGGCAGGTCGACCCCACGAGGCAGCACTGCAGGCAGGGACACAGAGGATCGATACAACGTCTGGAGGGGCAGCAGGTGTGACAACACCGACCAGACGAATAGCAACGCCAGGCTCCAAAGGGCCATACTCCAGCATAGGGTCGAGGCCAACAATGACCCCAGGTTGCAACTAAAGGAGCTCAGCCACCGCAAGGGCAGGAGGAAGGGCAGTAGCACCAGCGGCCAAAGCGGGGGGGGGGGGGGGGGGGGGGATGAAACGGAGGAGGGGGAGGCAAGGCATCCACCGATGTAATGTCCCGGATCTTTGTTGGATCCTTATTGGGTCTTTCAGATCCTTTTCGATGAGTTTCGATTCGCTTTTGTAGCTCCCGAGTTGAGTTTTACGATCCGTGTGGATTTTTCTCTCGTACTAGTTACGGAACCCTGCAGTGAGTTTATTTCTCAATTCATCGACTCGTGGACGACACAGTAGCGATGTACTCGTCGAGCCGATCGTTTTGACTGTTTTTGCGTATTTTTCGTAGATAGGGCCAAAAATCGGATTTTTCGAAAATTAGGAAAATTCCTAATTTCTTTTCCTTTTTCTTTTCCTTCCTCTCTCCTCCTTCTCATTTCGCCGCCACCGTCTCTCTCTCCCGTTTTCACCTTCTCGGCTCCGGCTGTAGACTGAGGACCTAGGGGCGAGTGCTGGGGATGCTGTGGAGTTGGTTGGGTGCGCGACGGGGCGAGGATGCAGTGGTTTTGGCGAGATCCCGAACGGTGGATTTAAAGTCGGCGTTTGAGCTCGTGGCGCGGTTTTTGACGCGGTTTAGTCCCTTCGGGGCACGGTTTCTTCGGTGGAGGTAGGGAGATGGATCACCACTTCGTCCTCTACGTTTTCCCTGCTTCTGTGCGTGGTTTGGCGCTAGAAAGGGCTAGATCGGGCTTGTTTGGGGAAAACCATAGTTTTTGGGGTTTTCAGGGTTCGCCGAAAAATAGCAACCATTCGCGGCGTAGTTAGTGTCAAAATGACCGCTGGGATGTCTGGATCCCATTCATGTTAGTTTCGTGTCGATCGGTCGTCATTCGGGGCCGGTAGGAGTCCGGGAATCTCGATGACTCGTTTAGGGTCGATTCGTCGGAATCGCCCCGATCTCTCGTTTTAATCCATGCATGTGGGCTTTTTTGCCTCCGAAAGTTATTTTTCGTTGTTTGCCTTTGTTTCCCCAGCGCTTTGGCGTGAATGGGGCGTGGAACGGGCCGATTTGGCGTTTCCACATTTTTCCAGCCGTGGCCGGTGTAGCGGTCGTATCAGAGACCGTCAGAGGTCCCTGACGGCCCTACGATAGACCGCCACAACGTTCGTTCATTTTAAATTTTTCGTGGCTGTGGGAGTGTGACGGTCCAGGTGTGGTGCGTCACAGCCCTCTGACGCGTCCCGGTGTGTGCGTCACGGCTATTTTGTCTTCTTGTGTTTTGGTTAAGTCGGTTCCTCTGACGTGCCTGCCCTGGTGCGTCAGGATGTGTCACGCGCCCGCCCCAGGCCGTTACACCCTGTTTTGGCTGTGTTGGGTGACTGTGTCGGCTGTCTCTAATGGCCCTGCCCCCGTGCGTCACAGTGTTGTAACGCGTCCGTCGTGGACCGTTACGTGTTGTTTGTCTGAGTTTTCAGACTTGGGTTTGTTGGCGTAACGCGCCTGTCCTCATGTATTAGGTTGGCGTAACACGTCTGCGCTCGTGCGTTAGGACGCTATAACGCGTCTGCCCTGGTGCGTTACGTGGTTCGTGTTTGGCTTTTGAGCCTGTTGGCTCTGACGCGCCCGCCCAGGTGCGTCAGGCTCGTGTAACGCGCCTGTGCTAGGCCGTTACAGTCCTGTTGTGGCCGTGTGTTGTGGGTCCGTTCTAGGTGATGTTAGGGGCTGTTTGGGGGTAGGTTTGTGGTGTTGTCGGTCCCTCCCGTGGTCTGGCCGCTTTCTCCGTGGACGTCGGTCGATGTTCCTATGAAGGCTAAGACTACGTTTCTGAGTCTGTCGGCAGTTTCTTGTGCTGCCCTCGGTGTTTGAGGTACGGGTGACAGTGCATGTTTATCTATCTGTACTTCAGCGCCACGTTTCGAGCTTCCTCTTCTTGTCGCCCTAGACGTCTTGCAGTCGAGGGGTGACCCCGATATATGGTTTGTAAGCTAGTTTCCGTCGGCTCCTGCGGTTACCGTAGCGTCCTACGTGGGGAGAAAACTAGCTAGAGGCCTGGCTCTAGATAGGAGCCAGTGTGTGCACACGTGGTCAGGGGCAGAGGACTGACGCCGACGGGCGTGACCCTGGCTAGTACTTGGTTTGTTCTTGTTTTGCCTCTCGCTTGTCACTTCCCAGCCTTGCGAGTTGCTTGAGACACTTGTGGTTCCGCGTGGGTCTGCGACTCGGCCGTGTTCGCGTCGGTGGCACACATCGGTTGGTCAAGACACTAGTGGGGTTGTCGTGACCTGTCCGGGTTGGCCTTTCCGTGGCTGTACTCGAGGTCTGTGTCTTGTCCGGTGCACGACGCTCCGGTCGTGTTGCCTGTGCCTGTCTAGGTCTTTTCTAGGTTTTCTTTTGCATGCCTATTGTAGGTGTAGGTTGGAGTGTTTTGTTTAGATTTTCCCCTTTTTCTTGCTGCTCCCTACTCGTCTTTCCCTTTCTAGGCCTGCTTGCCTGTTCGGGTTATTCCCCTCATCCTTACATGTTCCCTACTCCTGCTTCCCTTTCTTTTGTAGCTCTCTAGTGTTGTTTCTTGCTGCTGTCCCTGTTGTTCCATGTTACTACGTGTTTTTCAGTGGGGATCCGCGTGACCCCTACTGAGCCAGTGACACGAGGCTCACCCCTGCTTTTCAGGTGGGGTGAGGTGTTCGTTCTGCTTCCGCGGATCCTGGAGTTCGAGTCGTAGCTGCCACCTGGTACCTCCGTCGGGCTTCCCCCGACTTCTTGGTACGTCTTTTCTTTCTGTTGACTGTACTGCTAGACTGTTGTCTTTAGCTTTGGACTTGACTCTGGTATATAATTGTTTAAAATCTGTAAATTAAATTATAATTTTATTTCTGCTACTTTAGTAGACTGATCTAATGAAATTTAATTCTTGTTGTTACATCTGTCAGTTCAATGTACTACACGACAATCCTTTTTCCCTTCGAAGCTTTACCGCTCTTGGGAGGTCTCGCGGGTTCCAAGTGGTATCAGGTGTATCCGGTTGTCCTACCGGGTATATCTGGTATCCGGAATCCGGGTCGCCACAGTTGGTATCAGAGCGTTGTTGTGTGAAGTACATGGGAATCTCAGATATACAATTTCCAGAGCCGCTAAGTCCAGTACAGTCTTCAGCTGGTGTTAGGTTTCGTGATTTCCGTTCCTTGTCGTTGTGGGTTGTAACGACCCGAGAATCCGATTACCGGGAAGGCCCGATAACCCGAGACTCGCACCGCCGCCCACGAGCCGGGAGGGCTCGGAAGGGCTAAAAGGAGTGTGGAGGCAATAAGAAATAGGAAATAAAGCAGGACAATTCAACAAATAACAAAAATAAATAAACAACTACAACAGAGTCCAGTCCAACAGAAAGTACAATCTAAAGTAGTAAAACGTACCACATGCCAAGTGAACACTCAGCCCGGCAAGCTGGCAACTGAGAACCTCCGCCCCGCGCCCTCTAACCGCGACGAAGAACCGCTACACCTGAAAAGCAGGGAATGAGTCTCCAAAATAGAGACTCAGCAGGGATCCCGCGGAACCCCAACCGGAAACAACGGCGGTAGCGGAAAGGAGAGCTACAACTACAGCAGGAACAGTAAAACGGGGGCCGGTCAAAAACTCGGCACTACAGCTACTCCTACTGCCAGAAGGCAGACCTCGATCACGCAGTCGAAGCTACCGAACCACGCTAGTACCACCTACCGAAGTAAAAACACACGGCAACCACGCCGTAGAGGCCTGTCCCCCGGACAGCCAACCTGGACACGCTGTCCAAGGTGCAACCCCGACCTTCCGATCGCGGGTACCGCACAACAAGACCCAACCTCGGTAAAGCCACTAGCACTAATCTCATGACGCGAAAACCAACACACGCGTCACGGCGAACCAACCGAAACTCAACAGTCAACACGACCGAAACCCGAAGGTCAAAGTCACGGAAACTGACAGTCTGTCACTCCGTACTCGACAAGAGTATCACCCACTAGAAGCACATCCGGTAGCGTCCCCTGACGTCTTACACCGCACCGCAGGTGAACCGCCTGACGTGGTAGGTCCTACCCGAGGCGCGAACACCGTACAAGTAACCACAACAAGTGACTAGCTGGGGTCACGCCCATCGACGTGGGTCCAACCGCCCCCAACCACGTGAGCACACACAGACCACGCGTCCCTAGTCTGGCCCTCTGACCGGTTTTCCACTCAGCCGGACTCTGGCTGCAAGACGTGGGGCCCGACGGCAACCGGTCCACAAACCGCCTCTAAGGGTAAGCCCGTACACCACTCCCTGGTGTGACCAGCACACGTGTACTGGTAGGCTACGACTAGTGGAGGGTCACTGAAGGAGTAGACTCTCAACTCAACGGAAAACAACGTCCGAATCCGACGACGTGCGGGGACCACCCCACGTATCGGCCCCGTCGCACGGTGACCACAGTCGGAGAAGAAACGGGACTCACAGTCCATGGCCACGCACGCATCGTGCGCTAGAGTCGAGAAAACTCAAGTGGCGCTAAGCCACTGGACTCTGGACAGTCCTCCAGACGCACTACACCCAACGGTCCTTGAGTCACAAGACTCGGGGTCAAGACCGTTGTACGCAATAGCACAAGGCCGTCAATCTAGTCCAATCTCTAGGTCTAAAACCACGGTAGCATGAGTACCGAGACAACTCACGAGTCGCCAAGACCACTCCCTCGAGAAGGGAATGTAAGGACTAAGGCCACTCAGACGGGCCACATGGAAAACACAGAAGCACGATTCCCAAGGCAGCACACAACCCACCAGGTCGATTTCCCATCTTGAAGCAAGCGGGAAACCTTCAGCCCCACGCCAGATAATTGGACTCGCAGTGCAAGGCCGAGCACATGGCCCACATGGGAATCGCCTTCCAAAGGAAACCCACGACATGCGGGGGAGACCCCACCGCACGCACACCGGTACACGGTAACTCGATCGAGCGTAACATGAACGCCCGAAACACGTGGAGTCACCCGGACCCACCACACCTACGGGCACGCTAATCGAGGCAACACGGTCCCTCCCGACACCCCAAAAACACAGACACAGAACCCATGGGGTGTCCGAGATACTCACAAGGCCGGAGGTCGACCACTGGGTCACAACTGGGTCGACCGGAGACCAACACAACACAATCGGAACGCTAAAAGGTCACCCAGACCCTTAAGCTCACGACACACAAAACGAGGTAAGTGGGACCTCTGGACACCCAAAGACACGGTCACGGAACTCCACCGGGTGTTCGAGACACTCACGAGACCTAAAGTCAACCACTGGGTCATAACCGGGTCGACCGGGGGTCAAAACAGCGCAAACAGGAACCAGAACATGGTAGTGGTCACTTGGTGACCGCGACCAGATGGTAGCGGTCGACCGGAGACCGCGACCATGCTGTCACGGTCACCTCACGACCGCAACAAGCCACGCGCAACCCCGCTGGTAGCGGTCGCCCGATGACCGCGACCAGATAGTAGCGGTCATCCCATGACCGCGACTAGACCAAAGCTGTCTATCGCACGACCGCGACGCTCGAAGGCCTTTTCGACCCAAACACAAGGTGAAAGCGGTTCTCCCAAGACCGCGACCAGATGGTAGCGGTTTCTGGTGGACCGCGATCACTTCGGAAAATCGAGAACGGCGTGAAAACCCCAAGAATCCACGCCACACCCCCAAACATCCACGGATGAGGGGAAAAATATAGGGGAAGCCCCCAAATAACCCCTAGCATGCATCTACGGCCTCGGATCGGCCAGAAACGCAATCAAACGGGAGATCGGCCTACAAGCCCTAAAACATGGATTTTGCCCAAATCACCCCGTTTGGCCCGCTCGGCTCACCGTAGCCTACGAAACTTGCGGGAAAGGAAGTGCACGAGCTGGGGGTCCATCACCCTACCTCCATCGAAGATTTCGCGCACCGTGGATGCCGATCCACGAAGAAAACGCCGTTGAAGCCTCGCCGCTCCACGAACCCACGACCGAGCTTCACCACGCCCTCGAGTCTCGATCCTCGACCCATCCTCGCCGTCCTCCTCGCCCGCTTCGCCCCGCCTCGCCCCCGCCTAGGTCTATCGGCCGCCGGAGAGGAGAGAGTGAGAGGAGAGAGTGGGAGATGAGAGAGAGAGAGTGAGAGTGAGAAAGAGAAATGAGAGGAAGAGAGAGGGTGGGGGGTATATATAGGAAAATCCAAAAAATAAAAAAAATCCCGAAAAATAGAAAATCACACCCTCGCGATCCTCGGAACGCACCGATCGTAACGGTACCACACTCGCCTAGGTGAACGGCCCGGTTCACCCGCAACAAGATTCCGAAGGGAAAGCCGAAACTCACGTCGGGAATCGGAAAACACACGCGGAAAAAGCCACGGAACGCCTCAAGGCCTCCGAAACGACTCCGGATCGCGCCGATCTGAACACGAAAGATGTCCGAAACGAAATTTCGAATACAACGGAGTCGGACGCTCCAGGAAACCAGATCCGGGACCCACGAACGAGGATCCGAAAAACCCGAGGCATTACATGGGTCTTTTCTTGGTAAGCTGCTCGATGCATGACTTGTTCCCTGGAAGTCGTGTGATCAGCTGCTGTTATGCCTTGATGCGACCCTGCTTGCAGTGGTATTCCGTGGTTCTATGTCCTGTACGGAGTTGGAATCCTGCGAGTGCTGCCGTTATTGTTTTTGTAAGTGCTGTTTCTCTATGATTTTATCTGTCTATCATTAGCACTTTGTGGACCAACTCATGTCGGATCGCTTTGCTATACTCCCTTCCCTGGTAGAGTTAGCTTACGACTCGATCAGATGTCTCGTGGTCCGGTGCTGTCGTCTTGCCGTTGTTTCTCGTGGTTCATGTCGTTTTGTGGTTGTGTTGTCGGGTTGTTCATCCCTGCTTACCCTTGCTAGTCCTTGAATTTCGAGGATGAAATTTCTTAAAGGAGGGGACGATGTAATGTTCCGGATCTTTGTTGGATCCTTATTGGGTCTTTCGGATCCTTTTCGGTGAGTTTCGGTTCACTTTTGTAGCTCCCGAGTTGAGTTTTACGATCCGTGTGGGTTTTTATCTCGTACTAGTTACGGAACCCTGCGGTGAGTTTATTTCTCAATTCATCGACTCGTGGATGACACAGTGGCAATGTACTCGTCGAGCCGATCATTTTGACTATTTTTGCATGTTTTTCGGAGATAGGGCCAAAAATCGAATTTTTTGGAAATTAGGAAAATTCATAATTTCTTTTCGTTCCTCTCTCCTTCTTCTCATTTCGCCGCCGCCGTCTCTCTCTCCCGTTTCTCTCCCCTTTTCACCTTCTCGGCTCCGGCTGCAGACGGAGGACCTGGGGGCGAGTGCTGGGGATGCTGTGGAGCTGGTTGGGTGCGCGATGGGGCGAGGATGGAGTGGTTTTGGCGCGATCTCGAACGGTGGATTCAAAGCCGGCGTTTGAGCTCGCGGCGCTATTTTCGACGCGGTTTAGTCCCTTCGGGGCACGGTTTCTTCGGTGGAGGTAGGGAGATGGATCACCACTTCGTCCTCTACGTTTTCCCTGCTTCTGTGCATGGTTTGGCGCTAGAAAGGGCTAGATCGGGCTTGTTTGGGGAAAACCGTAGTTTTTGGGGTTTTCAGGGTTCACCGGAAAACGACAACCATTCGCGACGTAGTTAGTGTCAAAATGACCGCTGGGATGTCTGGATCCCATTCATGTTAGTTTCGTGTTGATCGGTCATCATTCGGGGCCGGTAGGAATCCGGGAACCTCGGTGACTCGTTTATGGTCGATTCGTCGGAATCGCCCCGATCTCTCGTTTTAATCCATGCATGTGGGCTTTTTTGCCTCCGGAAGTTATTTTTCGTTGTTTGCCTTTGTTTCCCCGGTGCTTTGGCGTGAATGGGGCGTGGAACGGGCCGATTTGGCGTTTCCACCTTTTTCCCGCCGTTGCCGGTGTAGCGGTCGTATCAGAGACCGTCAGAGGTCCCTGACGGCCCTACGATAGACTGTCACAACGTTCATTCATTTTAAATTTTTCGTGGCTGTGGGAGTGTGATGGTCCAGATGTGGTGTGTCACAGCCCTCTGACGCGTCCCGGTGTGTGCGTCACAGCTATTTTGTCTTCTTGTGTTTTGGTTAAGTCGGTTCCTCTGACGCGCCTGCCCTGGTGCGTCAACCTGTGTAACGCGCCCGCCCCAGGCCGTTACACCCTATTTTGGCTGTGTTGGGTGGCTGTGTCGGTTGTCTCTAGTGGCCCTGCCCCCTGCGTCACAGTGTTGTAATGCGTCCGTCGTGGACCATTACGTGCTATTTGTCTGAGTTTTCAGACTTGGGTTTGTTGGCGTAACGCGCCTGTCCTCATGCGTTAGGTTGGCGTAACGCGTCCGAGCTCGTGCGTTAGGCCACTGTAACGCGTCTGCCCTGGTGCGTTACGTGGTTCGTGTTTGGCTTTTGAGCCTGTTGGCTCTGACGCGCCCGCCCTGGTGCGTCAGGCTCGTGTAACGCGCCTGTGCTAGGCCGTTACAGTCCTGTTGTGGCCGTGTGTTGTGGGTCCGTTCTAGGTGATGTTAGGGGCTGTTTGGGGGTAGGTTTGTGGTGTTGTCGGTCGCTCCCGTGGTCTGACCGCTTTCTCCATGGACGTTGGTCGATGTTCCTATGAAGGCTAAGAGTACGTTTCCAAGTCTATCGACAGTTTCTTGTGCTGCCCTCGGTGTTTGAGGTACGGGTGACAGTGCATGTTTATCTATCTGTACTTCAACGCCGCGTTTCGAGCTTCCTCTTCTCGTCGCCCTAGATGTCCTGCAGTCGAGGGGTGACCCCGATATACCGTTTGTAAGCTAGTTTCCGTCGGCTCCTGCGGTTACCGTAGCGTCCTATGGGGGGAGAAAACTAGCTAGAGGCCTGGCTCTAGACAGGAGCCAGTGTGTGCACACGTGGTCAGGGGCAGAGGACTGACGCCGACGGGCGTGACCCTGGCTAGTACTTGGTTTGTTCCTGTTTCGCCTCTCGCTTGTCGCTTCCCAGCCTTGCGAGTTGCTTGAGACACTCGTGGTTCCGCGTGGGTCTGCGACTCGGCCGTGTTCGCGTCGGTGGCACGCAGCGGTTGGTCAAGACACTAGTGGGGTTGTCGTGACCTGTCCGGGTTGGCCTTTCCGTGACTGTACTCGAGGTCTGTGTCTTGTCCGATGCACGACACTCCGGTCGTGCTGCCTATGCCTGTCTAGGTCTTTTCTAGGCCTTCTTTTGCATGCCTATTGTAGGTGTAGGTTGGGGTGTTTTGTTTGGCTTTTTCCCTTTTCCTTGCTGCTCCCTACTCCTCTTTCCCTTTCTAGGCATGCTTGCCTGTTCGGGTTATTCCCCTCGTGCTTACCTGTTCCCTACTCCTGCTTCTCTTTCTTTTGCAGCTCTCTAGTGTTGTTTCTTGCTGCTGTCCCTGTTGTTCCGTGTTACTGCGTGTTTTTCAGTGGGGATCCGCGTGACCCCTACTGAGCCAGTGACACGAGGCTCACCCCTACTTTTCAGGTGGGGTGATGTGTTCGTTCTGCTTCCGCGGATCCTGGAGTTCGAGTCGTAGCTGCCAGCTGGTACCTCCGTCGGGCTTCCCCCGACTTCTTGGTACGTCTTTTCTTTCTGTTGACTGTACTGCTAGACTGCTGTCTTTAGCTTTGGACTTGACTCTGGTATATAATTGTTTAAAATCTGTTAATTAAATTGTAATTTTATTTCTGCTACTTTAGCAGACCGATCTAATGAAATTTAATTCTTGCTGTTACATCTGTCAGTTCAATGTACTACACGACAATCCTTTTTCCCTTCGGAGCTTTACCGCTCTTGGGAGGCCTCGCGGGTTCCAAGTGGTATCAGGTGTATTCGGTTGTCCTACCGGGTATATCTGGTATCCGGAATCTGGGTCGCCACAGTTGGTATCAGAGCGTTGTTGTGTGAAGTACATGGGAATCTCAGATATACAGTTTCCAGAGTCGCTAAGTCCAGTACAGTCTTCAGCTGGCGTTAGGTTTCGTGATTTCCGTTTCTTGTCGTTGTGGGTCTTTTCTTGGTAAGCTGCTCGATGCATGACTCGTTCCCTGGAAGTCGTGTGATCAGCTGCTGTTATGCCTTGATGCGACCCTGCTTGCAGTGGTATTCCGTGGTTCTGTGTCCTGTACGGAGCCGGAATCCTGCGAGTGCTGCCGTTATTGTTTTTGTAAGTGCTGTTTCTCTATGATTTAGTCTGTCTATCATTAGCACTTTGTGGACCAACTCATGTCGGATCACTTTGCTGTACTCCCTTCCCTGGTAGAGTTAGCTTGCGACTCGATCAGATGTCTCGTGGTCCGGTGCTGTCGTCTTGCCGTTGTTTCTCGTGGTTCATGTCGTTTTGTGGTTGTGTTGTCGGGTTGTTCTTCCCTGCTTACCCTTGCTAGTCCTTGAATTTCGAGGACGAAATTTCTTAAAGGAGGGGAGGATGTAATGTCCCGGATCTTTGTTGGATCCTTATTGGGTCTTTCGGATCCTTTTCGGTGAGTTTCGGTTCGCTTTTGTAGCTCCCGAGTTGAGTTTTACGATCCGTGTGGGTTTTTCTCTCGTACTAGTTACGGAACCCTGCGGTGAGTTTATTTCTCAATTCATCGACTCGTGGACGACACAGTGGCGATGTACTCGTCGAGCCGATCGTTTTGACTATTTTTGCGTATTTCTCAGAGATAGGGCCAAAAATCGGATTTTTTGGAAATTAGAAAAATTCCTAATTTCTTTTCCTTCCTCTCTCTTTCTTCTCATTTCGCCATCGCCGTCTCTCTCTCCCGTTTCTCTCCCCTTTTCGCCTTCTCGGCTCCGGCTACATACGGAGGACCTAGGGGCGAGTGCTGGGGATGCTGTGGAGCTGGTTGGGTGTGCGACGGGGCGAGGATGGAGTGGTTTTGGCGCGATCCCGAACGGTGGATTCAAAGTCGGCGTTTGAGCTCGCGGTGCGATTTTCGGTGCGGTTTAGTCCCTTCGGGGCACGGTTTCTTCGGTGGACGTAGGGAGATGGATCACCACTTCGTCCTCTACGTTTTCCCTACTTCTGTGCGTGGTTTGGCGCTAGAAAGGGCTAGATCGGGCTTGTTTGAGGAAAACCGTAGTTTTTGGGGTTTTCAGGGTTCACCGGAAAATGACAACCATTCGCGGCATAGTTAGTGTCAAAATGACCGCTGGGATGTCTGGATCCCATTCATATTAGTTTCGTGTCGATCGGTCGTCATTCGGGGCCGGTAGGAGTCCGGGAACCTCGGTGACTCGTTTAGGGTCGATTTGTCGGAATCACCCCGATCTCTCGTTTTAATCCATGCATGTGGGCTTTTTTGCCTCCGAAAGTTGTTTTTCGTTGTTTGCCTTTGTTTCCCCGGCGCTTTGGCGTGAATGGGGCGTGGAACGGGCCGATTTGGCGTTTCCACATTTTTTCTGCCGTGGCCGGTGTAGCGGTCGTATCAGAGACCGTCAGAGGTCCCTGACGGCCCTACGATAGACCGCCACAACGTTTGTTCATTTTAAATTTTTCGTGGCTGTGGGAGTGTGACGGTCCAGGTGTGGTGCGTCACAGCCCTCTGACGCGTCCCGGTGTGTGCGTCACGGCTATTTTGTCTTCTTGTGTTTTGGTTAAGTCGGTTCCTCTGACGCGCCTGCCCTGGTGCGTCAGGCTGTGTAACGCGCCTGCCCCAGGCCGTTACACCATGTTTTGGCTGTGTTGGGTGGCTGTGTCGGCTGTCTCTAACGGCCCTGCCCCCGTGCGTCACAGTGTTGTAACGCGTCCGTCGTGGACCGTTACGTGCTGTTTGTCTGAGTTTTCAGACTTGGGTTTGTTGGCGTAACGTGCCTGTCCTCATGCGTTAGGTTGGCGTAACGCGTCTGCGCTCGTGCGTTAGGCCGCTGTAACGCGTCTTCCCTGGTGCGTTATGTGGTTCGTGTTTGGCTTTTGAGCCTGTTGGCTCTGACGCGCCCGCCCTGGTGCGTCAGGCTCGTGTAACGCGCCTGTGCTAGGCCGTTACACTCCTGTTGTAGCCGTGTGTTATGGGTCCGTTCTAGGTGATGTTAGGGGCTGTTTGGGGGTAGGTTTGTGGTGTTGTCGGTCGCTCCCGTGGTCTGGCCGCTTTCTCCGTGGACGTCAATTGATGTTCCGATGAAAGCTAAGACTACGTTTCCGAGTCTGTCGACAGTTTCCTGTGCTGCCCTTGGTGTTTAAGGTACGGGTGACAGTGCATGTTTATCTGTCTGTACTTCAACGCCGCGTTTCGAACTTCCTCTTCTCGTCGACCTCGACGTCCTGCAGTCGAGGGGTGACCTCGATATACGGTTTGTAAGCTAGTTTCCGTCGGCTCCTGCGGTTACTGTAGCGTCCTACGGGGGGAGAAAACTAGCTAGAGGCCTGGCTCTAGGCAGGAGCCAGTGTGTGCACACGTGGTCAGGGGCAGAGGAATGACGCCGACGGGTGTGACCCTGGCTAGTACTTGGTTTGTTCCTATTTTTACCTCTCGCTTGTCGTTTCCTAGCCTTGAGAGTTGCTTGAGACACTTGTGGTTCCGCGTGGGTTTGCGACTCGGCCGTGTTCGCGTCGGTGGCACGCAGCGGTTGGTCAAGACACTAGTGGGGTTGTCGTGACCTGTCCGGGTTGGCCTTTCCGTGGCTGTACTCGAGGTCTGTGTCTTGTCCGGTGCACGACACTCCGGTCGTGTTGCCTGTGCCTGTCTAGGCCTTTTCTAGGTCTTCTTTTGCATGCCTATTGTAGGTGCAGGTTGGGGTGTTTTGTTTGGCTTTTTCCCTTTTCCTTACTGCTCCATACTCCTCTTTCCCTTTCTAGGCCTGCTTGCTTGTTCGGGTTATTCCCCTCGTCCTTACCTGTTCCCTACTCCTGCTTCCCTTTCTTTTGCAACTCTCTAGTGTTGTTTCTTACTGCTGTCCCTGTTTTTCCGTGTTACTGCGTATTTTTTAGTGGGGATCCGCGTGACCCCTACTGAGCCAGTGACACGAGGCTCACCCCTACTTTTCAGGTGGGGTGATGTGTTCGTTCTGCTTCCGCGGATCCTGGAGTTCGAGTCGTAGTTGCCAGTTGGTACCTCCGTCGGGCTTCCCTCGACTTCTTGGTACGTCTTTTCTTTCTATTGACTGTACTGCTAGACTGTTGTATTTAGCTTTGGACTTGACTCGGGTATATAATTGTTTAAAATCTGTTAATTAAATTATAATTTTATTTCTGCTACTTTAGCAGACCGATCTAATGAAGTTTAATTCTTGCTGTTACATCGGTCAGTTCAATGTACTACACGACAATCCTTTTTCCCTTCGGAGCTTTATCACTCTTAGGAGGCCTCGCGGGTTCCAAGTGGTATCAGGTGTATCCGGTTGTCCTACCGGGTATATCTGGTATCCGAAATCCGGGTCGCCACAACCGCAGCACCACCAGAGATGGCCAGGCCCATCAAGTTAGGGGATACAACCTGCAGGCCAGGAGGGCCACCGGACAGCAGGGCAACAGCAACCGGTGGCTGGCAGGAGGTGGTGGGAGGATCGGCAAGAGCGCCAGCGCAGATGGGTCGCCAGGCCTTGGCAGGCACAGGAGGGAGATGAGAAGCAGTAGATGGGGGAGCATAACCAACGGGCTGCACCTTCGTCTTGCACTTGTCCAGGAGGTGGCCCAGGCGCCAACACCCTGAGCAAAACAAGGGGAGGTCAGGGTAGACAATGGCTTGCCATGTCCCACCACCCCCAATGCCAACCCACACAAGAGCGAGAAGAGGCTTAGAGACGTCAAGTAGAACGCAGGCCCTAGCATCATGAGCCTAGAGCAAACAAGTGGTGTTCCTGTCAACTTTGAGGACAATGTCAATGCTCCCGGCGATGGAGCGGATCATGACTTCAGTGAAGAAATTGGCCGGGAGGCCAGGCAGCTGAAGCCAAACCGGGACGATAGGAGAGTCGGCATGCGGGCAGAAATGAATGGACCATTGGAAGAACCTGAAGACCCATCCATGGACGAGCAAGGACTCCTTAAGCAGGACTTGAAGGTAGTCTTCCTGGTTTTGAAACCGAAAAAGGAGGTGCCGGCTAGCAAGGGCACTAATGAGGAAGTCCTATGTGAAGGGGAAGCGTTGGGCAAGATGCCTCCTGATATTCGGGAATGGAGGGCAGCCGTGAGGCGTGCGGGCGATGATGGCGAACTGAAGTGGCTGGCAAGCTGCCCTAACTTCATCGAGGGAGAAGAAGACGACTGGTTCCCCTGAGTCAGTGAAGGATGGGGGCTGGATGGCTATGGAGAGGGACGGTGGGGTGATAGACTGCAGGACGATATGGGCGAAGGAGGGGCCGTCGGAGGGGAGAGGGGACCCACAGCTCCCACGGCGGGCCAAGCAGATGGACAGTCTCCACCTGGAAATCCAGGGCCAGCACGGCCGACTGGGGCCGGAGAAGAAGACCCAACGAGGAGGCCCCCAGCCGCAGGCAGGGGAGAGCACGAAAATAGAGTGCCGGATCTATCGGCTGTGCCATCACGGCCAGGGGAGGCCGGGACCAAAGGCGCTGCAAGGGATGGCGAGGTAGCAGGAGGCCGAAGGCTAGGGGGTGGCGCTGGGAAGTTGAAGGTATGGTCAGAGGAGGGCAGGTGACCGGAGCCAGCAGAGGGGAGGGGGGACGCAGCATGGAATCCTGGGAAGGATTGCGAGCAAGAATGGAGGAGCAGACCAGTGGCAGGAGGGAGGGTACCTGCGCCCGCAGCCGGCGACGGCAGCAGACCAGAGGCTGACGGAGGAGACACCCAAGGGAGCAGCAACAACCGTGGGTGAGCCAGCGGAGGAGACGGGACAGCAAGGGACGAGCGCAGGGTCTCTAACGGAGGGTGGCGTGTGAAGTTGGCCAAAAACGTGTCGAGCAGAAGAGGACGAGGGCACCGCGGGAGGGGCAAAGTAGGGATGTCAACGGGTCAGGTACAGTTTGGATAGTGGACTATCCGTTTCTGTATCCGATAAGAAATACTATATCCGTTTGCCGTTCGTTAAGAATTCGGAAAATGGTGTATCCGAAACCGTTTTCTAGTATACGAAAATATGCGGTTAACGAGCGATTAGCGGATAATTACCGGTAACAAGAGTACATAAATTATGAAAATTTAATATAAAGATAGTTCAACTAGAATAAAATAAGTGTTATCAGAACCGGACCGGCCAGACCGGTCTGACCGTGAACCGGTCAAGGAACCGGTCCGATTAAGGCCGGTCCAGTCTAATATTAAAATCAGGATAGCACATGCAGTCTCAGGGGAGTATCCACGGCCTCAGGAGAGCATACTTGATAATAGGGGAGCATGTAGTCCAAGTTCAAGGTAATTTGATGTCAACGATCAGGGGGAGCACATGCAGTCTCTGGGGACCATCCACGGCCTCAGGAGAGCATTTGATGTCTCAAGGGAGCATGCATGACCAGAGGTTCAGGGCAAAGCATATGTCAACCCTTTAGGGGAGCACATGCAATCTCAGAGGAGCATCCACGACGTCAGGAGAGCATCCTTGGTGAAAGGGGAGCATGCAGTCAAGGGTTCAAGACAATTTGATGTCAACCCTTTGGCGAAGCACTTGCAGTCTCCGGTGACCATCCACGGCCTTAGGAGAGCATTTGATATCTCAGGGGAGCATGCATAACCAGGGTTCAGGGCAAAGCATATGTCAACCCTTTAGGGGAACACATGCAGTCTCAGAGGAGCATCCACGGCATCAGAAGAGCATCCTTGGTGTCAGGGGAGCATGCAGTCCGAGTTCAAGGCAATTTGATGTCAACCATTTGGAGGAGCACATGCAGTCTCCAGAGACCATCCATAGCCCCAGGAAAGTATTTGATGTCTTAGGGGAGCATGCATGACCAGAGTTCAGGGTAAAATATATGTCAACCCTTTAGGTGAAATTTAATCTCCACCGTTAAATTTAGATCTAAGGGATAATATTAATAATATATATTTTATAATATTTAATGATAACGGATGGATACGGGTTCAGAATGAGGTATATCTGTTTCCGTATCCGCTATGAAATCGGATATATCCGTATCCGTATCCGTTAAGTTATCGGGAAAAAAATATATCCACTTGCTGTTCGTTAAGTTAACGAAACGGGCGGTTAGCAGGTTATTGGTTACCATTGACATCCCTAGGGCAAAGGCACCGTCGGGGGACCTCCAGGAGGAGGAAGGGGGGCTGGCAGAGGCCCAAGGGCAGAGGGCGAAGCCCTGTCACCGTCCGCAGGCGCCGGAGAAGCTAGGGAGACCACGTCCGTACACTGTAGCCCAAGAACGGAGGAGGTGAACACGGCGGCAGGAAAGAGCGCACCACCGGCGGCGGGGGGCAGCGGAGGGAACTCAGCACCAGTAAGGGAAGGGGGAGGCTCAGGGCCTCCCCCCCACCGGCCAAAGCCGGAGGAGAAGCAGCAACCAGCGCGAGCAAGCCAACGCGAGGGAGGTGACGGAGGGGGAACGGGAGGAGGGAGAACATTTTCCTCCGTCAAAAAAAAATTGGATAAGGATCACCTCGATCTCATATGATATGCCTGAGTCACGTGCTACTTTGTCCGAATGAGCTCAAATAATTTTCCAGCTCCTCTGCAAAACCCTCCTCTCCCCTTCCTTCTCTATACTCTTTCTTTGTTCTTGGATTGAGGGGGGGGGGGGGGGGTAGTACGACCATACAAGAGTCCTAGGTAGCAGAATCAACAGCTGTAGCCTTTTGCATACTTCTGCTTCTCAGTCGTTGCCCCACCATGGTGCTACCCCCACCTCAGTCAGAATTGTCTCAAATCTATCTTGAATCGCCTTGTATCTAGTGAGACGTACCTTCTCAAGTTTCTACAAGAATGTATCAACTTCCCAACCGTGCTAATACGTCAGAAATCGACTTCATTACCGTCGACAGGTCGATCTCGTGACAACCATATCTGAGCCAACCGATCTCAAATAAATCACATATCAAATTTTCTCAAATACGATGCGATACATATGAGTTGGCCAAACTCGGCTCAAGTCGTGCTCTTGATGCATTGGATAAGGATGAACGCTTAATATTTTTCTTACCGATCAACGTCCGTATTTTATGTTGGCACCACTCCCCCAGGGCCATCCGATCAAGTGATCGGGCACCTAAACTTGCCCATAAAGAGACTTGGACCATTTAGATATATGTTCGTCGAAGAGGAGGACTCGATCGATCGTCACTTGGCGTCCTTCTCAAATAATAATAATGTTTTGTGCATGATACATCTTCTATGTTTTATTTTATTTTGTTTTTATGCGAACGCGTGTTGAACGCGGCCATTAACCATTTCAGTGCATCGCGATCGAGATCCTGTCTCTCTTATTTTATTTTATGTCAGAGCGCAGCTGTTAACTCTCTGTCAGCTTCAGAGTGGTGTTGTTTGCCGGTGGTTTAAAAAAATAAAAAAAGAGACTGTGGATGAGAATGAATAGCATCGCCAACTGTTATTTCACCATTCATCAAAATATATATGAAAGATCAAGTGAAGAGCAGAGGAAGATTCGATCAAGTGAACCAAACATGACGTAAGGAACTATTTCATCAATGAGTAGGTGATGAGAAAGAAAGTGAGACTCACTAATTCCTTCCCGCTTCGTCGGGTCCCCGCGCGAGTCCGGAGGTCGGCGCTATCAACAGCTCGTTTTCAGAGCGCTGCCATTAAGGCTCTGCGCAGGAACAGCTTCAAAGTGGTTGTTTGTTGGCTGTTGCGAGCTCGATTTAAATTATTATGTGAATGGTTGAATGGCTTCGTCGTCAGCTGTTGTTTCACTGTTCATCAATGCCCTGCCCTGGGCAAAGCAAATATTAATGAAATTGAAATATATATGGAAGATGCGAGTGGAGCAATTAGATATACGCACGTAGCAGAGGAAGATTGGATATCACCACTAAGGTGTCCGTCTGAAATAATAATGGTTTCGACCCCTCAAAATAATTCCAGCTTCGCCGGGTGCCCGCGTGAGAGTCCCGGAGGCCCCTTGGCATGCCTATAAATACCGGCATCTTAATGAAGAAATGAGCATAAGAGACGCCCGTTCGTTCCTGAGGCAGAGCGTAAGAGAGAGGAACTGTCGCGAGCCCTTCACCATACGAGGAGGTGATGACGTTTGTTTGTTTGTTTGTTTACACTGTAATATATTTTCCATTACATACATCTATGTGTATAGGCCGTAGATGCATGGAGACTCCGACGACGACGCCGGAGAGGAGAGAGACCGGGGAGGGGTTGTGTGGCTTGGAGCGGAGACAGGTTCGTGGGATGGTTGATCGATCTGGTGGGTTGTTGTGGCAATTATGGTCATCCTGGGGGTCGGTTGGTGGTTCCTGCATGGGGGGACGGGTTGGTCTGTGGTTAGGAGAGTGAAGAGAAGAGAGAGTCTATAACTCTATTATATATATCTGCATGTGTTTCTCATTATTAACTTTAAAGCTTAATTGGAGTACACATGCATAACACAATTAACACACTACGTACTGACTCAACTTGTTGTAGTATTAATCGTGCAGTACTCAGTAGTGTGTGTACCGCTTGCGATCGACATGGCAGGCAACGTTTTTGGCAACCCCATCACTGACACAACTTTGCAAGGAATGCCCGAATATGCGGGGAAGCAAATAAGGCTTGTAGACAAGGCACATGTGGCTCTGAACATGAAGAACGCGCAGGAGAGGGACACCAATGCACGCAAGTATGTGGAGGGGGTGAAGTCGGAATGGGGAACTGGAGTCTCCACACTCTGCCTGGTCTACAACGCTACGGGAGACACCGTGACGTTAGCCACCAGTCAGGATTGGCATGGTCACATTGGGCCTGCTCCATACCCGGAATCCATTGCCAACGGCCAGTGGGGTGGGTATCTGCATGTGAAAACTTTGGCAGCGGCTACCGGGTCGTCTGCGGGTGTTGTGTATCGCGGCAAAAATGCAAAGGGAGATGTTTGTGATTGGATGCTGGCTTGGTCCAACCCATGGGACAGAGTTGTTTTTGAGAACACGGTACGTACGTACGTACGTACGTAATTAATTAGGAGTAGTAATTCCTTGCTAGCTAGCTGGCTTGTTAATCAGTGTTTGTTATATATCATCACGATTGCATGTGTGCATGCGTATGTGCAGGCTTATACCGAGGTCCGTGAACAAGACCACTTCCCCAAGCGCTGGGACGACATCTCTGACCTGGTGGACAAGTCTGGCCTTGACCATACCGATAAATGGAATGGATGCTTGTCAACCGTGTCGACCGGTAGTGACACCTCCCCCATTTTCGAGGCGATTCTCACGCTGGAACATGCCGACAATCCGCCAGCGATGGCTTGAAGGTGCTCCATCAACCGTACGCTACGTCTAAATAAAGAGTGCATGGCCACCCGATCGAGCTTCAGCACAGCATAATCAATAAATTTTTCCATTTGCGTTTGGATCTGAGCAAATTCTAGGCATGGTCATGCCGTGGGATGCATGGCATATGATGAGAAGGCATGCAACGAGGATTTTATATGCAATAAAATGTATAACACATTCCATATAATATGTGGAGGACTTTAAGAAAGATGCGATTAATAACAACCTTGTGTTGCAACGAGGATTTTATATGCATACGAGCACGTACGTGGATGGCATATTTCATTTATATTTGCTTTCATCCAAGGATATATGTGTCATTTACAGTGTTTGTGGTTAATTTTATGGTATCAAAATAGGCATTGTATTTTTTGATGGGCCGGCTTAATTAGTCTCAAATTAGTCTTAATGAGTTGAAAATAAACTTAATTAGTCTTAATTTTATGGTTGCTAAACTGCATGAGATGAAAAAGGAAAAACAATGATCATATATATAATTAGGGTGGTATTAGTGAAGTTATTGGTCACTACAAGAAAAAGTGAGATTTGCGTCTGACACATCTCGTCACAAATCCGTGTCTATTCTATCAGGGAAGCGTTTAACGATGGTGTAGATTTACGACGGATAATATCGGTGGCTAAAAAATGCTTGTCAATTTTCAACGATACAAGATTCCGTCGCAAATGCAAAAAAAATTGCAACCGATAATTTCTGCCTCAAATCCGACGCTGAACTAAAATATTAGTGACCGATATTTTTCTGACTCTTATCCGTGTCAACTTGGCGATCGACCAAACTTTTCATCTCAAATTGCTCTCTGATACATTTGTTTGTAAGAAATATTTGTTGTTGTGGAATGCATCTTTCTGCCTTCGAAAAGGATTGCGGATCAGTAGAAATCACCGATGGCATTCAAACCATCATGTCTTGCCATCATACTTCAGTGTAAAGGATTTAATATCCTCCATAAAATAAGTGCGTGTAAACTTCTTATATGTGCTCCAACCAAATTACATTCCATATACTGGGAAGTCACTTATCATCTACATCAGTGCAGTTTTCGTGAGAAAATTTTATTTCCTAGATGCATTATATGTAACAACACGTTAGTGCACAACATTTTCAACTCATTGATCTTCGGTCTCAAGTATATGCCCAAGTTTTTTCTAGAATTTTTGGGACTGGGAATCACTATGGATAAAAAGATATTTTCTCGCTTCATGCACATACTTGGTGAAAGTTTATATGGGGTCACAAAGACTGGCCAACAAGTGTAAGGAGCCCATGAACCTCTAAATGGATTGAACCCATCAGTGCATAAGCCAAGTATGACATTGCGTGACTCTATTGAAAATGTTAGATGAGCACGGTTGAGGTGCGTTCACGCTTCACCATATGCAGGATGACTAATTATGTACTCGTCATATTGAATTCTTTCTACATGTCATCTCCTATATCTAACTCATTTTGAGGACATATACAACCGTTAAAATCTAGGCGTGAGATAAAAGTGCCTCAATGACTTGTAAGATACATCTTTTTACTTCTCACTACACCCTCTCTTAAGTTTGAACCGAGCAACATCATAAATGGAACAAAATGTCTTCTCTATATCCTCTTTGTATTATAACATAGTGCATCTATTTTCACATATTCAAGTCCAACATCATTGGCCATCTTCTTTACACTGTAGAAATTTTCAGACAACTTCTCATCTCAAGACAACATGCTCTTAATGGCAGGAAGGAGATGGTCAAAATATCTCTCACTGATGTGCAATTTTGACTTCAAATTCAACAACTATCACACCATAGACAAACGAGTGTGATTCTGACATTCAGCCCACAACGGCTCATCAACATCCCTTAATAATTGATAAAATCTTCCAATTGTGTTTCAGTGCTTCTTCATTGTATATATGTTTATGATGAACATTAAATCTAGGACCAATTGCAGAGTGCAATTCACGACCTGTTATGTAGAGAACCTTATTGTTTCTAGCTTATTATGTAATGGAATTTGTAACTCTTTTGCTCTGAATCCTTCGTCGGAAATCTAACTTGTCCTCTTGATAATTAAAGATTTGAATGCTGGATGTAAATTTAATCAGGATCTAACTATTAGATTTACTCCCGATCAAAATCTAACTGTTAGATTTATGTTTGAGATCTGAGCATCAGATTTAATCCTGATCTAAATCTAACCATTGAATTTATGTTTGATTAAGATTCAATTATTGGATTTGCTTCCAATCTAAATCTAACCGTTGAATTTAAGTTGTATCAAGATCCGATCATTAGATTTACTCTTAATCTAAATTTAACTATTTGATTTAAATTTAATCAAGATCCGGCCGTTAGATTTGCTCTCGATCTAAAATCTGGCCATTGGATTTAAGTTTGTTCAAGATCTGACCATTAGATTTATTTCCAATCTAAATCTGACCATTGGATTTAAGTTTCATCAAGATTCGACCATTACATTGGCTCTTAATTTAAAATCTGACCGTTAGATTTAAGTTCGATCAAGATCTGAATGTTAGATTCTTCTGATGTAAATCTGATCGTTGGATTTAAGTTTGATCAAGATCCGACCGTTAGATTTGCTCCAGATATAAATCTCATCAAGATTTGATCGTTGGATTTATTCCTGATCTAAATATGACTGTTGGATTTAAATTTTATCAAGATCCGACTGTTGGATTTTATTCTGATCTAAATCTAACTGTTCGATTTAAGTTCGATCATGATCTGGCCATTGGATTTGCTCTCAATCCAAATCTGATCAAGATCCAACCTTTTGGATTTACTCCGGATCTAAATCTGAAGTTGGAGTTAAGTTTGATCAAGAACTGATCGTTGGCTTTGCTCTTAATCATCCATATTTTTGTTTAAATTTGAATTGTCAGATTTGCGATGGATCTCTCTCTGTCGCCAATCTATTGCTACATCACATTTTTTTAAAAAAATAATCAGAACTTCATTTGCGGCTGATCAGAATACGTCACTAATCCATTGCAAAATAGGATTTTTTTATTCAAATAATTAGAATTTGAGTTTTCTAGTTTGCGACAGATACAATTGGTCACTAATCCATCGATAAATTAGAGAGAGATCACTATATTTGTCCAAAACCTGTCACAAAATTTATAGTAAAGTTAAATTCGTTGGCGATGGATTATATCCGTCGTAATTCTGTTGCTAAGTGCACATAAATTTCTTGGACGTTGAATATGACAACGGATTCTTTCCATCGTAACAATTAAGTCAATAATCCTGCAATTTCTTGTGGTGTCCCTTGGTTGTCTTTTTGATTAAGGACAAACACTAATGAAAGTGTTTTTGTTTTGGTCATAAGTTTGTATTATTTGCTGTTATGAATGAATGGTACATATGAATTATTTGATATGAAAATACGTGCAAAATTGAGTTTATTTTGGTTGTTTTGTCATCCTAAAAAAGGGAGAGATTGTCGTGAAAATTCTACGATTTATTTTAATTTTTTATTATTACAAAACATGGATTGTGAAATTATTTGTTAGGTTGTGATTTATTAAGATAATCAATAAATTCATATGTGTGCGTTGAATTGTTGGGCCATGATGATAGAAGAATTTATATATAATTAACTATTGGTCCATGATTGAAAATGATTATTATGTTATTTTCCATCTCGGAGAAAATGAAAATATGGTATAAATAATTACTTAGATTATGCTAACATCTCGTTTGGAAAGAATCCTTAATTGAATTAGATTATAAGCTTAAAATTAAAAATGGTAGAGCAATGTCGGAAACAAGTTTAAAATAACGAAGAGTGAGAAAAAAGTCTCAGATGGGATGATCAACTGCTAATTATAGATAAAATTCACCCCGGTTGGGGCAGTCGAACGCCCAAGTCGACCGCTTGTGTTCTGAAAAGTTTCTAGATATAATCCGGATTCGAATTTCAAGTTTTCATCCTAATTCCAATGGATCCAAACTTGTTATAATAGACCTAGCAACATAAATACAGCATGATGGATCTCTTAAACTCTAAAGAGGAAGAATTCTAAGTGTTCTAAATAGTTCTTGTGCAGAAAATCCGTGTATATTTTATTGGGCAAATCTTCCTCATCCTCTTTGTACTCTTATGACATGGTACTGTCAGAGAGGAGGACTCTAGGGCGTGTCTAGCTAGTTCCATCAAGACTTCTTCCCTAAGTAATACTTTTGACATTGACTAAGGGGAAGCTTGTGACATGACGTCCCTAGCTCTTATTCTTCTCTATTTTCCTTTTTATCTCGTTGCATATTAAAAAGAGTAAAAGAACATTTAAATGTGTGAATCGCAAGTGTGCGATCGTAGTTGATGTTGATGCACGTAGCACCGATGGTTGTTATTGTGATTGGTGCGTGGAGTACTGTGTGTGTGGTAGTTTGTGGTGTGTGACACCGTTGTGGTTAAACTCGATTTATGGCTAACAATTTTTGAATACTCGATTTCAAAGTTAAACTCTGTTTTAAGTGAACGGATCGAATTTGAGCACGGCAATGCAACTCCACACTTAAGTGACTGCCGGCTCTTATTGAGGATGGAAATCCACTCTGGCCCCGTTACGTAGGGATCTTACATATTAAGGTGGCATTATTGGGGGAGCTAGCTGGGCTGGTGGGATTCCAGAGTTGGTAATGAAGAAGCTGATAACAACTAGTTCTGGTGTGCGATCTGACGTGCCAGCTCCTGGCCATCGGGCAGCTCCGCCACATAACATCGATGCCCCTCGGTGCTGAAGGGGGAGCCCCCGGTGCCGAAGATGTGATCCACCAGCCAGCCAGCAAATTCCCCCAGCAGAAAAGCCCCTACGAGGCCGGTTATCACTCCGGCCCCCGCCACGAACAAAGGGGCCGCCTCCACCCCAACCAACTCGGTCGCGATGGCGACTCCCACGACTTCACCCAGCATCGCGCCGCCGATCGCTGCTGCGGTCACCACGGCATCGCGTGTCGCCGTCTTGATGACGTGCTCGGATGAGAATATGTCCCACACCATCATGCCCGCGGTGAGCAGCAGCATGGCGACGCCGGCAGCCCCGAACACCTTCGACAGCCGGTTCACTATAACCCTCCCCCGCCCCGATGCCTCCACGATCTCCTCGTACACCTATACATACGTATGTATATATATTTGTAAAGTTAGAGCAATGCAAATTTATATAATGATATGATGCAGCTAGCTAGCTAGTGATTCCCCACTCGCCATTCATTCGTTCACCTCTATCTTCTGCACATCTTCCAGATCCTCAAACCGCCCCTCATATCCCTTCTTCGCTTGGTACCTGCAGAGAATAAATAAATAAACAAAAATTAAAAAGTCAAAGATAAATGCCAAATGTTAACATATAAAAGATCAGGCTCAATTAATCAATTGTACGTACAAGCTGAATTCGTACACATAATTTAACTATATATATATATATATACGTTGTACGTACTTTGTCACAAGTTCGTCAAACGTCATTCCGCTCTCCTTGAGCCACCTTGAGAAGTTGCGGGATGCGGGGCTCTGAAACTTCCTGTTGTACTCCAACATGGCGTTCCTGTACTGCGACGCTTCCTCGGCCAGATCCCTTACGCGGGTCACATCCGCGGGGTCCAGCGTTGTCAGTGCGTCCATGACGGCGGCGGCGTGCTCGCTGATCTTCGACAGATAGTTCATCCGCAGCGTGTAGTTCCGCACGCACTGCAGCGCGAAGTTGGCACCGTTCACTATGTAGTCGAAGATGTCATGGGCGATGGGAGCCCGGGTGGTGTCCGTCTCAAACCTACGCTTCAAATCGCCGCCGGCGTCTAAAAGCCCCACCACGGAACTGTAATTGGATTGGCTATCTCGCAGGTATTTACCGAGTTCGGGCTCGGATTTGAAGTTGATGTTCTTTATGGCCTCGGCTTCTTGGTTGTAAATTATACTCGCCAGTTTGCGCAGCTGCACGGAGTCGAGCATCACAAGCTCACCCATATTGAGAGAGAGAGAGAGAGAGAGAGAGAGAGAGAGAGAGAGAGAGAGAGCAACGAAGGAGAGGATGCTTAATATCAAGTTTGCTAGCTGGCTAGGGGAATGGGCTTGTGATGTGCTGCTGCTTTTCCTTCTGTTCCTGGTAATTTATAGGCGATCGACGGGGGTTCGGTCGGACTTCAGTAGTTAGGCGTCTCTGAATCCCTTTTTCTATTATCCCAAAACTTCAACTTTCACGACAAGTGTAGCATTAGACATGTTTACAAAGATAATATAAACCGAGCAACGTATCTTTCTAATTTGTCGACCCACACACACACACACACACACACACACATATATATATTATATGTATGTATATATATATAATTATATATATAAATACTCTCCATCCAGATCTAACAGTTTGGCCATATTCCCATGTAATTGAGATACATTTTATTGGCAATATGAAATCGAGACGTACATTATTTTGAGAAGCATTCAAAATATGAAATTTCTTACTTCAGACTATTCTAACGAGAATAGAATGCTAGGCGCTACTACAGCTATGGCTCAATCTTGTTCAATGCTAGAACCCCCATGTCACCATCTACACACTATCTCGATATATATCACAAATAAAACATTATATAATAAATAAATATTATATTAAAATGTGACAAAAAACTGTACGTGGTTCAATGATCGGTAAGTGTGTTATATATATATCTTCAAGGATGGGGTTTAAAACTCATCGTTGCCGTGTATTTTATATATATATATTTTCTTTTAAAACATGATGAAAAATGAATATTCGTGAGTTTTGAACACGATCGAAAGAAACACTACGAATCAACTCCTCTATAAAATTATATTTGATATGAAATAATATATATAATATTTTTAAAAAAGATAAATAATATATCGATATTACATATTGATCGTATCAATCAATAATTAATATGATCTAACAAGTGTGATACAAAATTTATCGTATCAATTTATCAAATCTTGATTCCCGTAGACGAAGGTAACTCGCACGCACGCTGTAACCACGTATTGGGATGTAGCCATGGCTGATCGTTGACCCACCGGCAACGAAGTCTTCTTCGGGAATAAAATCAAAATAAAACATAGAGTTCGTGGCCACGTCAAACACGCGTTTGCATAAGAAAACAAAATAATAAAAAACACAGAAGCTCGTGACAATGACCACGTGAAACACACGTTTACATAAAAAATAAAAAAAAAGAGAGAAAAACAAACATAGAAGATCTCGATGCGCTGAAATAGTTAACAGCCACGTCTGTCTATTGACCAACCAAGAAAATCGTTAATAATGACCACCTCGGGCACCCATTTTCATATATATAACAACCATATCTTGATCATCATTAAATCCGACAATTATTATAATAATTATTAAATACTTGTTATATTTTAATATTATAATAATTAGTATATAGTAATAACTAATTTTAAATTATAATCCATTTTTGTTTAATTTAGTTTGAGAGAAAAAGAATGATAAATAACACAATCAGACACTCCATTAGATCTTTAAACTACCTCAACTCCCGCACAAATGAGATTTGGATTCTGAGAAAAATCCCCCCATTTATCCTACCTGTATGATTAGGGTGATTTTTATGATGCTGAAGTGAAGGCTGCGCACATATCGATCATCCGCACGTGCATGCAGCCATACAAAATATTTGCTTAATTAGAGGGAGGATAATACGTCCATATTTATTTTTGTCGAGAAAATTAAATTCATATATATTAATAATTTGAATAATATTTTATGCACTGAATCTGATGCATAAAGTCAGTACAAATTGTAACTTACTCTCTCGTTGGTCAAAAAAAGGTGCATTGACTATTTTTATGTAGAAAAGGATGTCCCATGTCAGATCCTTACAACCCGTTTCTTCGCGTATTAAATATGGAGCGCACTCGAGGAGAATAAAATATTTTATAACATTGAAATATTTTATTACAAGATTGAAACATTTTGTAATAGGAATCAAATATTTTATTTGAGTACATAAATGAACCAATGAAATATTTTATAGAAATGGACCATTTGTTATAAGGACGAAACATTTGTTATAAAGATAAAGTACTACAGAAATGAAATATTTCGCTATAACAAAAAGTTTAATAAAATATTTTAATTATATATCAAATATTACATTCATATGGTAAAATATTTTAATATTATAAAATATTTTATTTATGCTTTCTAATCGACCGAGCAAACAAATAGACAGTACAAGTTTGACAAGAGATGTCTTTATTTTGCACAAAAATAGTCATTTCACTTTTTTTTAGACTATTAACGAGAAAGTAAGTTACAATTTGAGTTAACTTTGTGCACCAAATTTGAATGGATGCACAAAGCATTACTCTACTAACTTTATCCGTGCTCTCATGTGTGTCTACGTACGTCCTTATCTTTATTCCTCAAAATTGTTGGAAGAAAATATAATTAGACAATTGAATAATATTACAATTGCACACATTCTTCCATTGTTTGGAATTCCAAGAGGAAGTTACATTTTTAGAAAATAAGAGGTTTGTACGATGGTAGATTTGGTTGACGTGAAATGATGGGATGGATATTTCAAATTATCCTTAAATTTATATTTTCGTGAGATCTATAATAAGACTCTTGATTAAGGTTCACATGCGATGATGCATACTGGATAAGGATCACCTTTGTTTCACTGAAAGGTAATACTTGTAAGGTGGGATAAAATTTTCCGTTCACCCCTTCATTGTGAAAGAGGATGGACGCTTCATCCTGACCACTAGACAAGCGATTTTCATTAAAGAAAATAGTAAATGGGAGGACAGTACAGGGAGGTGAGGGGAGGGAAAAAGAGACAAACATACGAAAGGGCCATAGACAACAGAAAGGCCCGATAACAGACGACCCCAAGAAAACAAAGTCAAAGAGACGCTAAAGCCAATGGCCATAGTACTTGGGCCTCCGGCGGTGCCTTTGATTCCTAAAGCGGGCGGGCCTGAAATCAAGATCATCGAACTCCGCGCCCCAATCTTCAAACGAACCATCAAGATCACCGGTGTAAGCCTGGACTAAGATAGCAGCGGGAGTGGGTAGCAAACCATCAACCGGAGCATGGTGAGTCATGCCCGGCTCAGTGGACTCTATGTTAGGCAGCTCAACCGAAGCTTGAAAGACGTCGGGATCAAGGTGGATGGATGCACCAGTAGAGGGTGGCAGCGAAGAGTCGACCATAGGCTCAGCCGAAGGCGCAAGGCCCATGACCGAAGGCGGAGGAGAACCCATGGGGAGAACCCCATCGTGATGACGATCCGAAGGCTGGACATCCTGTTGCAGCTCTTGCGCGACGGAGCGATGGGGAGCATCAGGTGAGGCACCCGGAGAAGGCTGCTGGCTGGAGACGACTGAAGCATAACCACCCGTAGCCAGAGAGGGGGCATCAAGGGGGGGAGGAGGCGTGACGAAGGGCTCAGCTCGCAGGGACAGGATGACGGCATGGGGCTTCAAAGCCGGTAGAGACGGTGCCAGGCGGGCAGTAGCAGAGCAGGGCCGAGCAAAGGCAGCCCCAGACCCAGAGAAAGTTGGGAGGGCATTGACGTCATCCCGCAGAGCGTGCAGGGCGGTCAAACAGGTCAAACTCTCCGTTTCCTTCTGGAGGACGACGGAAGCAGGCGCCGTCGGAGCACTCGGGAGGGCCAGAGCAACAGCAGGATGGGTTGAGGTCCAGTCCGGGATGGCAGGGAGCACCAAAGGAGCAGCAAAGGGGAGAGGGCACCGACGCCGAGGGGGCTAGGGGCAACACCACCCCGACAGCGGTCACCAACGCCAGAAGGGAAGGCAGGCGAAAGATCCCCGAGCCCAAGCCCCACTCAACCACTAGGATCACTAAGAAGGCCACATGGCCCTCCAGGAGAGGCTGGCAGGGAGGCTGGTTGAGCGTTGACGGCAGGACCACTCACGGAGGGAGTGGCAGGAGCAACCGAGGAAGAACGAACGGTGGAAGGAGCGGCAACAGGAGGCTGCGGGGAAACGGTAGAAGAGGTTGCAGTTGGGGCAAGCAACACGGCTGGGGCCACTTCAGCCAGCCCGAAAGAACACCAATAGAGGCGACGAGCACAGCTGGTGGAGAGGGGTCGACCCCTTGAGGGGGCAGGTCGACCCCACGAGGCAGCACCGTAGGCAGGGACACAGAGGAGACAAGCGCAAGGGAACCACAGCTGGCGAGACAGGGACCGATACAACGTCTGGAGGGGCAGCAGGTGTGACAACACCGACCGGACGAATAGCAACGGCAGGCTCCAAAGGGCCATACTCCAGCACTGGGTCGAGGCCAACAACGACCCCGGGTTGCAACGAAAGGAGCTCAGCCACCGCAGGGGCAGGAGGAAGGGCAGCAACACCAGCGGCCAAAGCTGGGGGGGGCAGACCGGAGGAGGGGTGGCAAGGCATCCACCGCAGCACCACCAGAGATGGCCAGGCCGTCAAGTTAGGGGAGTACAACCTGCAGGCCAGGAGGGCAACCGGACAGCAGGGCAACAGCAACCGGTGGCTGGCAGGAGGAGGTGGGAGGATCGGCAGGAGCGCCAGCGCAGACGGGTCGCCAGGCCTTGGCAGGCACAGGAGGGAGGTGAGAAGCAGCAGATGGGGGAGCAGAACCAGCGGGCTGCACCTTCGTCTTGCACTTGTCCAGGAGGTGGCCCAGGCGCGAACACCCTGAGCAAAACAAGGGGACGTCAGGGTAGACAATGGCTTGCCATGTCCCACCACCCCCAATGCCAACCCACACACAAGCGAGAAGAGGCTTAGAGACGTCAAGTAGAACGCAGACCCTAGCAGCATGAGCCTGGAGCAAACAAGTGGTGTTCCTGTCAACTTTGAGGACAGTGTCAATGCTCCCGGCGATGGAGCGGATCATGACTTCGATGAAGAAATTGGCCGGAAGGCCAGGCAGCTGAAGCCAAACCGGGACGATAGGAGAGTCGGCATGCGGGCAGAAATGAATGGACCATTGGAAAAACCTGAAGACCCGTCCATGGATGAGCAAGGACTCCTTAAGCAGGACTTGAAGGTAGTCTTCCTGGTTTTGAAACCGAAGAAGGAGGTGCCGGCCGGCAAGGGCACTAATGAGGAAGTCCTGTGTGAAGGGGAAGCGTTGGGCAAGATGCCTCCTGATATTCGGGAATGGAGGGCGGCCGTGAGGCGTGCGGGCGATGATGGCGAACTGAAGGGGCTGGCAGGATGCCCTAACTTCATCGAGAGAGAAGAAGACGGCTGGTTCCCGGGTCAGTGAAGGCTAGGGGGTGGATGGCTAAGGAGAGGGACGGTAGGGTGATAGACTGTAGGACGATATGGGAGAAGGAGGGGCCGTCGGAGGGGAGAGTGGAGGGACCCACAGCTCCCACGGCGGGCCAAGCAGATGGACAGTCTCCATCGGGAAATCCAGGGCCAGCACGGCCGACTGGGGCCGGAGACGAAGACCCAACGAGGAGGCCCCCAGCCGCAGGCAGGGGAGAGCACGAAAACAAAGTGCCGGATCCATCGGCTGTCCCATCACGGCCAGGGGAGGTAGGGACCAAAGGCGCAGCAGGGGATGGCGAGGTAGCAGGAGGCCGAAGGCTAGGGGGTGGCGCTGGGAAGCTGAAGGTATGGTCGGAGGAGGGCAAGTGACCGGAGCCAGCAGAGGGGATGGGGGACGCAGCATGGAATACTGGGAAGGATTGCGAGCAAGAATGGAGGAGTAGACCAGTGGCAGGAGGGAGAGCACCGGCGCCCGCAGTCGGCGAAGGCAGTAGACCAGAGGCTAACAGAGGAGACACCCAAGGGAGCAGCAACAGCCGTGGGTGAGCCAGCGGAGGAGACGGGACAGCTAGGGACGAGCGCAGGGTCTCCGACGGAGGGTGGCGTGTGAAGTTGGCCAAAAACGTGTCGAGCAGAAGAGGACGAGGGCACCGCGGGAGGGGCAAAGGCACCGTCGGGGGACCTCCAGGAGGAGGAAGGGGGGCTGGCAGAGGCCCAAGGCAGAGGGCGAAGCCCTGTCACCGTCCGCAGGCGCCGGAGAAGCTAGGGAGACCACGTCTGTACACGGTAGCCCAAGAACGGAGGAGGTGAACACGGCGGCAGGAACGAGCGCACCACCGGCGGCGGGGGGCAGCGGAGGGAACTCAGCACCAGTAAGGGAAGGGGGAGGCTCAGGGCCTCCTCCCCACCGGCCATAGCCGAAGGAGAAGCAACAACCGGCGCGAGCAAGCCAACGCGAGGGAGGAGACGGAGGGGGAACGGGAGGAGAGAGAACATTTTCCTCCCTCCAAAAAAAAAGGATAAGGATCACCTCGATCTCATATGATATGCCCGAGTCACGTGCTACTTTGTCCGAATGAGTCCAAATAATTTTCCAGCTCTTCTGCAAAACCCTTTAGATATATGTTCGTTGAAGAGGAGGACTCGATCGATCGTCACTTGGCGTCCTTCTCAAATAACAATAATGTTTTGTGCATGATCCATCTACTATGTTTTATTTTATTTTGTTTTTATGCGAACGCGTGTTGAACGCGGCCATTAACCATTTCAGTGCATCGCGATCGAGATCCTGTCTCTCTTATTTTATTTTATGTCAGAGCGCTGCTGTTAACTCTCTGTCAGCTTCAGAGTGGTGTTGTTTGCCGGTGGTTTAAAAAAATAAAAAAAGAGACTGTGGATGAGATTGAATGGCATCGCCAACTGCTATTTCACCATTCATCAAAATATATATGAAAGATCAAGTGAAGAGCAGAGGAAGATTCGATCAAGTGAACCTAATTTATTCTCATAATTTTTTTGGGATACCATACGAGAAATAAAAAATTTTTTTACAGATATCTCCAACGTACTTATCCTAATACCAAACATGGCGTAAGGAACTATTTCATCAATGAGTAGGTGATGAGAAAGAAAGTGAGACTCACTAATTCCTTCCCGCTTCGTCGGGTCCCCGCGCGAGTCCGTAGGTCGGCGCTATCAACAGATCGTTTTCAGAGCGCTGCCATTAAGGGCTTCGTCGTCGGCTGTTGTTTCACTGTTCATCAATGCCCTGCCCTGGGCAAAGCAAATATTAATTAAATTAAAATATATATGGAAGATGCGAGTGGAGCAATTAGATATACGCACGTAGCAGAGGAAGATTGGATATCACCACTAAGGTGTCCGTCTGAAATAATAATGGTTTCGACCCCTCAAAATAATTCCAGCATCGCCGGGTGCCCGCGCGTGAGAGTACCGGAGGCCCCTTGGCATGCCTATAAATACCGGCATCTTAATGAAGAAATGAGCATAAGAGACGCCCGTTCGTTCCTGAGGCAGAGCGTAAGAGAGAGGAACTGTCGCGAGCCCTTCACCATACGAGGAGGTGATGACGTTTGTTTGTTTGTTTGTTTACACTGTAATATATTTTCCATTACATACATCTATGTGTATAGGCCGTAGATGCATGGAGACTCCGACGACGACGCCGGAGAGGAGAGAGAACGGGGAGGGGTTGTGTGGCTTGGAGCGGAGACAGGTTCGTGGGATGGTTGATCGATCTGGTGGGTTGTTGTGGCAATTATGGTCATCCTGGGGGTCGGTTGGTGGTTCCTGCATGGGGGGACGGGTTGGTCTGTGGTTAGGAGAGTGAAGAGAAGAGAGAGTCTATAAATCTATTATATATATCTGCATGTGTTTCTCATTATTAACTTTAAAGCTTAATTTGAGTACACATGCATAACACAAATAACACACTACGTACTGACTCAACTTGTTGTAGTATTAATCGTGCAGTACTCTGTAGTGTGTGTACTGCTTGCGATCGACATGGCAGACAACGTTTTTGGCAACCCCATCACTGACACAACTTTGCAAGGAATGCCCGAATATGCGGGGAAGCAAATAAGGCTTGTAGACAAGGCACATGTGGCTCTCAACATGAAGAACGCGCAGGAGAAGGACACCAATGCACGCAAGTATGTGGAGGGGGTGAAGTCGGAATGGGGAACTGGAGTCTCCACACTCTGCCTGGTCTACAACGCTACGGGAGACACCGTGACGTTAGCCACCAGTCAGGATTGGCATGGTCACATTGGGCCTGCTCCATACCCGGAATCCATTGCCAACGGCCAGTGGGGTGGGTATCTGCATGTGAAAACTTTGGCAGCGGCTACCGGGTCGTCTGCGGGTGTTGTGTATCGCGGCAAAAATGCAAAGGGAGATGTTTGTGATTGGATGCTGGCTTGGTCCAACCCATGGGACAGAGCTGTTTTTGAAAACACGGTACGTACGTACGTACGTACGTAATTAATTAGGAGTAGTAATTCCTTGCTAGCTAGCTGGCTTGTTAATCAGTGTTTGTTATATATCATCGTGATTGCATGTATGCATGCGTATGTGCAGGCCTATACCGAAGTCCGTGAACAAGACAACTTCCCCAAGCGCTGGGACGACATCTCTGACCTGGTGGACAAGTCTGGCCTTGACCATACCGATAAATGGAATGGATGCTTGTCAACCGTGTCGACCGGTAGTGACACCTCCCCCATTTTCGAGGCGATTCTCACGCTGGAACAGGCCGACAATCCGCCAGCGATGGCTTGAAGGTGCTCCATCAACCGTACGCTACGTCTAAATAAAGAGTGCATGGCCACCCAAGCTTCAGCACAGCATAATCAATATGTGTCGTTCGTATTTTCCAATAATCATATTGTAGTTTCGTATAGTCAAGGTCAATAAATTTTTCCGTTTGCATTTAGATTTGAGCAAAGTCTAGGCTTGGTCATGCCGTGGGATCGATGCATGTGGGGCGCCTGTCAATCATGGCATGCAATAGAAATAATTAATGGCCCCGACGTTGTACTTGTTGATCGTATGGCAATGTATAACACACTCTATATAATATGTGGAGGGCTTTGAATAAGATAGGATTAATAACATCCCCGTGTTGCAACGAAGGATTTTATATGCATACGAGCACGTACGTGGATGGATTCTTTCATTTACATTTGCTTTCATCCAAGAATATATATGTATGTGTCATTTATAATGTTTGTATGTGGTTAATTAATTTTCTGGTACCAAACTATATTGTACTTTTTGATGGGCCGGCTTAATTAGTCTCAGACAGACACGTTAATGTATCTGTCTAAGCCGTTACAGATCCGAACGTGATAAAAAATCAACATTTTTTTTTATCATGGTTGCTAAACTGAGATGAAAAAGAAAATATTATGATAATATATATAATTAGGGTGGTATTAGTGAAGTTATTGGTCACTACCAGAAAAAGCAGGTACAAGAAAAAGTGAGATCTGCGACGTACACATTTCGTCACAAATCCGTGTCTACTCTGTCGAGAGGAAGCGTTCAACGATGGTGTAGATTTACAACGGATAATATCGGTGGCTAAAAAATGATTGCCAATTTTCAACGATACAAGATTCCGTCGCAAATACATAAAAATTTGTAACTGATTATTTCTGCCCACAAATCCGACGCTGTGCTAAAATATTAGCGACCGATATTTTTCTGACCCTAATCCGTGTCAACTTTGCGATCGACCAAACTTTTCATCTCAAATTGCTCTCTGATACATTTGTTTGTAAGAAATATTTTTTTGTCGTGGAATGCATCTTTCTGCCATCAAAAAGGATGGTGGCAGGGGTGAGCACGGTTTGATTTAGGTTGTTTGAAGATAATTTTTTTCTCAAACCGAATTAAGATTTTAACTTGAATTAAATCAAATCAAACTACTTTGAAATCAAACCAAATCAAATCGAATTAACAGTTTAGTTTGAACTATATTCATCTCTTTTCAGAAATTAAATTGGATTCAAATAAGAGTAGAAAAATGTAGGGTAGAAAATTTTATATCAAATATAATAAATATTAAAAATATAACATTAAAAGTTGTAACTTGTAAGAACAGGTTCTATAATATTTTCACATAAAAAATTAAGAATTTCAATTATAGTAAAAATATAGAATGTTATTTGAAACCTATTTCATAGAGTTAGAAACCCCATCAAGATGACAGGGATTAGACTTTTTAAATTAGAGTTTATAGTTACATATACACTTATATTAACTTGACAAAAATATCTTTAAATTTGAGTTATTCGATTCGATTCGGTTTCCTAAACTTTAAAACCAAACCAAACCAAAGTTTTTAATACGGGTTTGGTTTGAACCCAAATCGATTTTTTTTAAATTTCAACCCAAATCGAACGGAACCAAATCTATCGGATCGGTTTGGTTTTTGGGGTGAACCCGAATAATGATCACCCCTATATGGCGGATCAGTAGAAACCATCGATGACATTCAAACTAGCTTGCCTTCCCATCATACTTCAGTGTAAATGATTCAATATCCTCCATACATTAGGTGCATGTAAACTTTCCATTTGTGCTCCAGCCAGATTACATTCTATATCTGGGGAAGTCACTTATAATCTACATCAGTGCAACTTTCGTGGAAAAATTTTATTTCCTAGATGCATTATATGCATGTAACAACACCGTGAGTGCACAACATTTTCAAGTCATTGATCTTCGGTCTCAAGTATATGCCCAAGTTTTTTCTAGAATTTTTGGGACTGAGAATCACTATGGATAAAAAGATATTTTCTCACTCCATGCACATACTTGGTGGAAGTTTATATGGGGTCATAAAGACTGGCCAACAAGTGTAAGGAGCCAATGAACCTCTAAATGGATTGAACCCATCAATGTATAAGCCAAGTCTGACATTGCGTGACTCTATTGAAAATGTTAGATGAGTACGATTGAAGTGCGTCCACGCTTCACCATCTGTAGGATGACTGACTATGTCCTCGTCATCTCATATATCAACTCACTTTGAGGACATATACAACAGTTAAAGTCTAGGCGTGAGAGGAAAGTGTCTCAATGACTTGTAAGGTACATCTTTTTGCTTCCCACTACAGCCTCTTTTAAATTTGAACCGAGCAACATTACAAATGGAACAAAATGTCTTCACTGTATCCTCTTTGTAATATAATATACAATGATTAGGACATGGATCTATTTTCACATATCCAAGTCCTATATCATTGGCTGGCCTTCTTCTTTACACTGTTGAAATTTTCAAACAACTTCTCATCTCTAGACAACATGCTCTTAATGGCAAGAAGGAGATGGTCAAAATAGCTGTCACTGATGTGCAATTTTGACTTCAAATTCTACAACTATCACACCATAGACAAACGAGTGTGATTCTGACATCCAACCCACGATGGCTCATCACCATCCCTTAATAATTGATAAACTCTTCAAGCTATGTCGTTCAACGCTTCTTCATTGCATATATGTTTTTGATGAACATTAAATCTCGAACCAATTGCATAGTGCAATTCAGGACTTGTTATGTAGAGAACCTCTTTCTAGCTTGTTATGTAATGGAATTTGTAACTCTTTTGCTCTGAATCCTTCATCGGAAATCTAACTTGTCCTCCTACTAATTAAAGATCTGACTGCTAGATGTAAGTTTAATCAATATCTAACTATTAGATTTACTCCCAATCTAAATCTAACTATTAGATTTATATTTGAGATATGAGTGTCAGATTTAGTCATGATCTAAATCTAACTATTGAATTTATGTTTGATCAAGATTCAACTGTTGGATTTGCTCCTGATCTAAATCTAACCGTTGGATTTAAGTTGTATCAAGATCCGGTCATTGGATTTACACTTAATCTAAATTTAACTATTTGATTTAAATTTAATCAAGATCCGACTGTTAAATTTTCTCTCGATCTAAAATCTCACCATTGGATTTAAGTTTACTCAAGATCTGACCAATAGATTTACTTATAATCTAAATCTGACTGTTGGATTTAAGTTTCATCAAGATTCGACCATTAGATTTGCTCTTAATTTAAAATCTGACCGTTAGATTTAAGTTCGGTCAAGATCTGAACGTTAGATTCTTCTGATGTAAATCTGATCGTTGGATTTAATTTTGATCAAGATTCGACTATTGGATTTGCTCATGATCTAAATCTCATCAAGATCTGACCGTTGGGTTTATTCCTGATCTAAAACCTGACTGTTGGATTTAAATTTTATCAAGATCCGACTGTTGGATTTTATTTTGATCTAAATCTAGCTGTTTGATTTAGGTTTGATCATGATATGACCATTGGATTTGCTCTCATTCCAAATCTGATTAAGATCCGACCTTTTGGATTTACTCTGGATCTAAATCTTAAGTTGGAGTTAAGTTTGATCAAGATCTGATCGTTGGATTTGCTCTTAATCGTAGATATTTTAGTTTAAATTTGAATTGTCAAATTTGCGATGGATCTCTCTTCGTCGCCAATCTGTTGATGCATCACAATTTTTTAAAAAAATAATTAAAACTTCATTTGCGGCTGATCAGAATCAATCCCATTGCAAAATAGGATTTTTTATCCAAATAATTCAAATTTGAGTTTTCTAGTTTGCGACAGATATAATTGGTCACTAATCCATCGATAAATTAGAGAGAGACTACATTTTTCCAACACCCGTCACAAATTCTATAGTAAAGTTAAATTCATTGGCGATGGATTATGTATGTGCAGGACGTCAAAGGTAATTGTTATAAGGGCGAGAGGCGAAGTTGTCACAAGACCATGGTCTCGGATCGATGCTCTAGGGCGCCCCCTCCACCTTTGATGAAGTCAAGGAGCAGCCGCCATTTCTTATTTGTGTGCAAGAAGAAATAAGAACGAATATTTATGGAATTATCTTGGAGAGAAATTGTAGGAGAAAAAATAGGAGGAGATTCTATCCCCATTAGGAAAGGTGCCAAGGACACCCAAACCCTAGCCACCAAAGGGGGTGGCCCTCTCTCTTCTCTCCTCATCCTCCATCTTTTCCTCATCTAATCTCATCCCTTCATCATCATGTAACACAATCTCCACCATCTATTTAGCCCAATTCTCCTATAAATAGCCCCATGAGCTACCGTAAGAGGGATCCCGACCCTTTTTCATCCCTTTCTGCTTCTTTTCTCATCTTGCTTCTTTTATCAAAGTTATTTATTTTTCAAAGCTCTACAATTTCTTCTTCTTTATCTTTAGCTAGTTCTGCTCAATTTTCAAGTTATACTCTAATTTTTAAAGTTCAGTTTTTTACGTTTTACTGTTTATCAACGTTTTCCCCATTCTTCTCACCTTTCCTCCCTCTTCTGATCCTTTTCCCCCTCTGCTCCCTTCACCAAAGTTCTTCCTCTCTTCGTGCTCTTCAACTTCTTCTTCTTTGTCATTATCTAATTCTTCTTACTTTCAAAGTTATTCCGATTTTACTCTTGCACTATTTTTATTATTTTTGTTTACATATTTTAAACTTAGTTTTAATCTTCTTCCTCTTCTTCTATCTTCCTCTCCCTCCTTTATATTCTTCTAAAGTCCCCAAAGTGGATCTTCTCTTAGGTGCTCTCAAGGCAGCGTTCATCTCCAAGGCGAGGTGATCTCTTAAAAGACTCGGCGAGGATTGGGCGGCGCTACTCTCAGTTTCCTCACTCTCCTTTCTTCCCTTTTTCCTTAGTTCTATTCAAGTTGTAATTTTTATTTTTCATAGACTTGTAATCTTTCCTTTAATAGTAAAATTTTATTTGTGCAATTGCTACTCTTTCTCTTCCTCTCTCTATCTCTTCCACCTTTCTCTTCTTCAACCCTCCAATATTCTTTAGATAGATTTAATTTCATGCAATCTTAATTTTCTTTTTCATAAACTCACTCAAATCTTGATCTCAAAATATAAGGATTTTCCAACTTAATAAAAAAGATGTTCCTCCTCGTGAGATCGACCCGTATTCACCACTCTACTTGGATTTAAAATTCTTTTGTGAGTGAGTGCGGTATTTATTTATGAAATTATGTACACGGTGTTTTAACGACGATCATTCACTCGCATCAGTATCCCCCTCCATTTTTTGTTGAACGGATGCTGAATCATTTCCAATTGGCTCCTGTCCAACTAGTTTCTATTTTTTTTTACTTTTATCTTCTCCTTCATGGTTCGTTACAGGAAATGCAAAGTTGTCCCCTCTGTCGACCTCTTTAACGACTTATATGAGCTGAAGGAACATGCATATGCTAGGAAGGGGTTCTTTTTCCTTCAAGTTCGGAGGGGTAAAAGTTATGTTACTGTTGACACCTGAAATATAGTCAAAGACAAAGATGAAACCGAAGAGAAGATGAAGTCAGACATGAAGATCCCAGGAATTCCTGCAAAGCTAGAACTACAGAAGAGTCGTCACTGAAGCCATCACCTAGCCGAAGCCTCTTCCCAGCCAGGCTGATGTCCGGTGCCATTGTCAGTCAGACGACAGCACTGATGAGATAGCGGTCTCCTGACTGATGAGACCTCCTAGCACAGCTCAATAAGAGCTGTATTACTGCCTCGTCCGAGAATCCACGGATAATACGTTAGAGCAAGTCAGATGTTGACTGGTTGACAGATGTGATATGAGCAAAGATAAAGATGAGACCAGACCAGCAACGAAGACTGGAAGATTTCTACAAAGAAGAAGATGGGAGATCTGCTGAAAGCGCCAATTGGGCCCTCACCACCAACTTCTCCCCCGGCCGGGACCTTCTCAGGACTGGTTGATGTCCGGTGTTGTCATCATCTAAACGGCAATACTGATGAAACTCCAGTCTGTTGACTGATGAGAAATCGCTGGATTATTCAGGTGATGATGCATACAAGGGGCCTTCGTTAGTTCCAAAATGATCAAAGGAATCCAACAAAGCTAAGGACAATAGGAGCTTTAAAGGGGAAAGAGGCCTTAAATGGGCCTATTGAATGGGCTTCAACAAAGCTCCTTTGCGCCGAGAGCTTGGGAAAGAGGAGCGCGTCGGGAGCCACTACTGCAGGCGCGCCGGGAACCTCTGCATGCCGATTGTGATCTACCGAGATGCAAGAAGAAGCGGAGCATATAAAAACCTATTCCTTCGAAGACATCAGGGGGGCCGGAATAGCGAAAAAAAAAAGAGATCATTGAGAGATCCACCAAAAAAAAAACCCTCCTCCACTGAGAGAAGAGAGAAGAAACTGAGAGAAGGAGCGGAAGAGGCGAAGGTTTCAGGTGGGCATCCGGGGAGGGAGAGGAGTCAATGCTCCGCCCTCCCCCATGCTTCTGTTTCTTTTTCTTTATGTAATCTTCTGAGTCTTATCTCGATTTGTCGAAGGTAGCCGGAGAGTTCCGGTCTTGGTTGTTCTATCTCTATCTCTCGCTTCCCCTGTATGAGCGATGTAAGTTTGGGATGATGTAGTGAAATGGAAAATTATAGTGGCCCATTTGGGTGCTGATCAATTGAAATATCTGCTATCCTGTCTCCCCCTCTGTATCCTCCGTGCCTTAAAATGTTTGCCTGCTTCGATTTTCATGGACTTCCGATTCGTAATCCGCATCTCCGGGTCCGTTCTCTCGTGAAGGATGAAGGCAGAGCCCCAACCCTCGTTCAATGGGTTATTGGGCTCTGTCCCCCTCTCCTTCCTTCCCCTCGGATCATGGCTTTCCCGAATATCATAGATTTCTGCCGAGCTCCCATCAAGTTCAGGATCAGAGACATCAATCTCTTGATCGTCTGAACGGCAGGGGACCAGAGAAACCCCATGTATCTCCCAAGGGTTTAATAATGGTGTGGACACCGAAAATTACACATTCAAATGTCATGCTCAGCCCGGCATCAACAACGGCGCCGGGTGAAGAAACCCCCGGGGAAATTAAGCACAAAAGGCTCCACAGCCCGTGGGCCTCGAAGAAAATCAAATGGGCCACAACTCATGCTCACAATGGGCTCAAAATCGCCCTTCCAGCCCTCCAGCGGCACAGCCCCTTTGGGCGCTCGCCGGCACACCCCCACGTGGGTTCACCGGCACATCCCCAGGGGTTCAACGGCACGCCCCCAGGTGGGTTCGCCGGCACCCCCCCTTTGGGGTCTTCAGCGGCACGGCCCGTTGGGGCTCCAGCGGCACGCCCAGTTGAGGCTTCAATGGCACGCCCTGGCAGAACCCTCCTGCGGCACACCCTGCCCCGACCTTCACCGGCACAGCCCCTTTGGGCGCTCGCCGGCACACCCCCAGGGGGTTCAACGGCACGCCCCCCAGGTGGGTTCAACGGCACGCCCCCTTTGGGGTCTTCAGCGACACGGCCCTTTGGGGCTCCAGCGGCACGGCCCTTTGGGGTCTCCAACGGCACGCCCAGAGGGGTCTTCAGCGGCACAGCCTCCACAGGCTTCAGCAGCAGGCCTTTTTGGCTCCCCAGCGGTACGCCCCTTCGAAGCCCTCCAGCGGCACAGCGCGAAGCTTTTCAACGGCAAGCCGACGTGCAGACCATGCCCTACGCTTCCTTGGCGCGCAGTGAGCCGTCTGAGGTGGCAACCGTCCATTGGGCCACGTAGCCTACTCCACTGACAGCCAGTACGGGCAGGTCAAAATCCATCATCACGAGACCACCTTCCCGCCTTCCACGGCGGTGCTCGGACGGCTTCCCGCTGTTGGAGGTATAAAAGACTCTCCACTTCAACAAAGAAAGAGAGACAAAAAAAAGCGGCAGAAGAGAGACGGAGGACAGAAAGAAAACAGAGAGGGGAAGAGACACACAAGGAGGATCCGGCCAGAGGAAGAGAGAAGGAAAGAAGAGGTCCCCCGGCCTGAGCTCCGTCCGACGGCCACCGGGAAGAAACAAGAGTAAGGGAGAGAGAGCTTGTTGTATTGGGGGAAAGGGTTGGGGATAGTGGCCAATGTCTTAGGCCCGGATGTTTTCGTCTCTCTTGTATCCCATTCCTCTTGGGAGCTCTTTGTCCTTCTCCCTTTTGTCCATGGCCCCATCTGGGGGTTTGCTTTGGCAATATGTATGAAGGGCCTCGCCCTCTTGATTCTCATGAATGAAAACCACCCTCTCCGGGTTTCTCTTCGATCTTCGACGTTTCATGCTAGGCTTTGCGGGCTTTTCGACGAACACTCCGTTCCTCCCTCTGTCTCTTCATTCCTCCGGCATCTTCAGGGTCCTCCACGTCGATGTAGGCTTCTCCCCCCCTTCTGTTAGCCTTGGCTCCGTGAGCTCCTCACTCCCTTCCATGGCCATCTACCGTGTTCCCGGGCTTGAGGAGAAGGGGAGGTACCCTCCTTTCTTCCCAACCGCTTAGTTACTATAGGCCACTCCCGGCCTTGAAATCCCCTGTCTTTCTTCCTCTTTTCCTGAACAGCCACCAAACCCCCCCCCAGTTGCTTGCCGCCCTTTTAAGCCTCCCAGCGGTGCACCTTTCCGGCCCTTGGCCGGCACACCTTTCCAGCCTTCAGCGACACTCCCAGAGCAGCCTTCAGCGGCACACACACCCAGATCTGCCTTCAGCGGCACGCCCTATTTGCCCCCAGCGGCACACTCCTTTCTGCCTTCAGCGGCACACCCACGCTCTGTTACCCCTTGGCCGGCACACTCCAATTGACCCTTGGCCGGTACACTCCTTTCTGCCTTCAGCGGCACACCCACGCTCTGTTACCCCTATCCAGCAAACCCCTTGGCCGGCACACTCCAATTGACCCTTGGCCGGTACACTCATCTTCTGCCTTCAGCGGCACACCCTTCAGCCTCTCAGCAGCCCACTCCTTGGCCTCGCCTCCGAGCCCCTTCCTTCACATTTTTTCGAGGTGCTGTAAAGGTGTTGCTCCCCCGGGGGCCCACCTCCAGTTGTCGGGTTCCGCCACTCCATGTGGGCGCGTTCCCTTTATCTCCCTTACGCCCTGGGTCAAGGGGAGATGCTGCCGAATTTTTGTCAAGAGTTAATAAACATTTAAAGAGGCAAAAGGAAGCAATAAACAAGCAAGACAATTGTCGAAACCTTCCAACTCATCAAGCCACTGCCGGCATCACAACGGAAACCGAACCGAACTAATTAACTACCCGGCAGCCCGAACGTCCGACCCGCAAGAGAAGAGGCCGAACCGAACAAACAAAACAAGGGAGGAATTTTATATGAAACTACACAAGGGTTAAGACAAGAAGAAAAGAAAAGCCTTAAAATAAATAATCGAAAGCTGATCGAACCTCTATCACCACGTTCCGATTGGCCCTTCAACGGTGCATTTTAATCAATCAGACCGCTCACCAAATCCCTTCCCCAGTGGCATGCCTCTTGAACCCTCAGCGGTACACCCCCATTCCTTTGGCCGGCACACCTTGATGCCCCCCAGCGATACACCCTATCCCCCACCTTCAGCGGTACGCTCCCCTCAGCGGCACACCCTTGCTTTCGTAACCTTCACCGGCACCCCTTTTTGTGCCCTCAGCGGTACACCCCTTTTTGTGTCCTTCGCCGGCACGCTCCCCCTTTGCCTTCAGCGGTACACCCCCTTTTTCAGCCCTCAGCGGTACGCCCCCTCGTAACCTTCAGCGGTACACTCCCTTGAGCTCAGCGGTACGCTCCATTGGCCTTCAGCGGTACGCCCCTTTGGCCTCCAGCGGTACGCCCTCATTGGCCTCCAGCGGTACGCCCCCTTGCCCTTCAACGGTACGCCCCTTTAGCCTCCCAGCGGCACGCTCTCTGCCCAGCGGTACGCTCCCGTTTGCCCCTTCACCGGCACACCATACATATACGCATATACGACCTGACGAGGGCATTAATAATGGCAAATAAATTAATAAAAATTATGCTAATTAAAGGACTCCGAATGTGCAATATTAGTCATAATAAAAGGGGCGTGAGAGAGAATAAAAAAGGGGTAAATAACAAACAAGTGACAATAATAAGAATAATCATGAATAAAAGAAGAGAAATCATCCCGGACAAAGGCACTAATAAACAGTAAACATCTAATCAGAAATCCCAAAAGATGCAACCGATAAGACCCCAGACAAAAGACGCTAAGGCCTGCACTGCAGCCCCCATCTCTCCCCGTGACCCGGGGCAAAAGGAACAACAACGTTGCCCCTTCAGGTCGAGCCCGAGTCTCGGGAATTCCCCCGATGTGGCCGGGCTTTGATCTAACCTCGGGCCGACATCCCAATCGGACCGGATTTGCTTTCTCGTTCCGAAAGCCTTCCGAGCAACCATCGAAATCGCCGTACACTCGGCGTACGCTTGAGCGGATTCGTCCCGGTTTCTCCGTCGCGTTTCCATTACGGACCCGTGTCCGAACATGAAAAGGTCCTCGAGGGACCGACATGGCCGACAGTTTATGGCCTTAATACAACCTTCAGTGTGATCTATCCCTATCTTTCTCGCACAATTAGTACTATTCTTTTCGGCCGCGGGGCCCCTAATTTCGGCAATTAATCAAGGGTGTTCCCTCGTATGAGGGATGTAAATGACGCCGTGACCTTTATGGCGCGGCGGGATTCGGTCCCCGACACGAACCACACAATCGTCTGACGAAGTCAGATCGAGCGCACCATGGGCTCTCCGGAGCCCGAATAAATTGTCACTTTGTGACTGGCACGCCCACGCACTCAATAAAACGAATAAAAGCCAAAACGAGAGAATAAACAAGCGAACGAAAAGTGCGTCCACAACTCTGGCACGCCCGGTGGGACCAATCCACCCTTCATCTTTTTGCCGAAATAAGGGGCCCCGCGGCCCCCTTCTTGTAATACTAATTGTGCTACTTTCCTAAATGCAGGAAGAGAGAGAGGCATCATGGAACCGACAATGGCTGTTGTTTGCGGCCCTCAAGTCGTGGAGAACCATGTCCGAGGCGGCTACCTGGCGGTGCCCCTCAACTTCGGGAGCTTCCCTCCCACTGTTGGCTTCCCCAACTTCTTGGGGGTAGCCTTCGCCGAGATCCTCGACGTGGATGCACTCGAGGAGTTCCAGATCAACGCTCCCGCTCCAGGGGCCACTGAAGTTGCTGTCGGTCGAGCTGTGGCCGAAGACAACAATAGGGTCCCCACAATGACGCTGAGCTGCAACGTGCACCACGTGCACCAGACCACCGGCCCACCCCCACCAAGGGTCGGCATCCTACCGAAGAAGGCTCCGGAGGAACAACATCGGCACCGGCTCAGGGCGCCGCGCCTCCAACTCCGGAAAGTCCATGACTGTTGGGGCCCTCCGAGTCCGCCTAGACGGGCAGAGGTCCCAGGTGACGCCGGACCGCGTCGTCCCGATCATTCCAGTCCGCAACTCCTTCCAAGGACTGGAGAAGCTGAAGGAAAGGGCAACGCCCGCAACCCCACGTAGGCCGACCAAACTGAAACAAGTTTGGGTACCCAAGGGGGGCCAGCCTACTACACCCGCCCAAGCGGGGCCCAGTGCTTTCCGCCCGAGGAGGGCCCCGACGAGATGACAGGGTCGAGATGGTGACCCCAACTTCCCGACCGGCACCTGTTATCCCGGCGCCGTTCGAGAATGCATGCCGCCGTCGTCAAGGGCACCGACACACTGCTGCCCGCCCGGTATCCAGGGCCTACTCTCCCCCTGCCACTATCATCCAGATGCAACCGCAGGCTGCTCTCCCTGACCAGGAGTGGGAATGGATCGAGCAGGCTATGAGGAATTACCTCCGAGGCCCGGGCAGCACCCCCGCCGGCCGCCAGAGACTGCTGGGGGCAATGGCCTCCGCTTTCCCAGATGAAGGAACCCGACCCGCATCCAGCGCAGAGTCGAGAAATCGCTCGGAGGAGCCGCGCCAATCCCCTGTACGGGAGGAGGTGCCGTCCCGACGGTCGGTCTTCGACAGGCTAACATTTCCAGGAGGACCGTCCCGGAGGGCGTCAAGAAGAAACAAGAATAAGAGATGGCAGACATTCACCTGCAATATGGCAGGGGTCCATGGTCGGTATGGGGCCCTACCCACCGACCCGGAAGAATTGGCCAGAATAGCCGCCAGGCCGGGACCCCTTACCAGAAGAAGGAGAGCGGCAGGCGGCGCGACACCCATGGGGCCCCTCACGGCCCTCACGGACAATGTGGTCACCACCGGCGACACGAGTGGCGGACCCTCGACATCATCCGAGGACGCCCCGGCCGAAGAGACAGGGGGCATGCTCAGTCTTCCACGGCTGACCCAGCAATGCTACTAATGATACAACGATTCCAATAGGAAATCGAATCACTTAAAAAGCAGCTGAATGAGCGAAACACACCACCCCCAATGTCCTGGCAGACCGAGGTTATACCCGAGGTACCCAGGGATAGAGGGCAGTCTTCAGAGGCAGCTCTTCCAGCGACCCTCGATCCTCTCGGGGGCGCGCCCCCGCAGCAAGCACATTGCACAGCAGTGACCCCGCCGCAGGCTCCGCTTTCACAAGGGTCCCCCATGGCCCCTCGAGCGACCGTGGTAGCCACCCCGAGCGCGCAGCCCGCTCATTTCTACCCGAGCCCAGTCGACCCGGCGGCAGTCAGCCGGTTGATGCTCGAGCAGATGATAGACATGAAGTTGGCCGAGAGGGGCGACGGGGATCAGACGCCTTTCGACGTCTACCGAGTACCCTACCCGGCTCAATATGCTGCCAGGAAGTTGCCGGCTGGCGTCACCAAGCCGCCGAAGTTTGAAAAGTTCAATGGGCAAGGATCTCCCCGAGAGCATATTGCCTATTACGTGAACGTCATGGGGGACTTGGCAGCTGATGAGGCCTACCTCCTGAAGTTCTTCGGTTCAACACTCACCGGGCTTGCCTTTGAATGGTACTCCGGCTTGTCGCCCGGGTCGGTGGCCGATTGGCCCGACATGCAGAAGAAGTTCAAGGAAAGATTCTACGTGGCCGAGAGAGAAGTTACTATGACTGAACTCTACGCCACAAGACAGAAGAATGATGAGTCGGCCCTCGACTACATCAGAAGATGGAGGAACCTTAGTATGAGGTGCAAACGCCCCCCGCATCAGGAGGACGCAGTTCAGATCTGCAAGCAAAACTTAAAGAAGGAAATCCTAGAAAGAATGATCGGCACAGAGGTCAAGACATTTGACCGTCTGAATAATGTGGTAGCAGAGATCGAGGCATTCTTGGCCCGATACTCCTCCACCCCGGCCATGTCAAGCCAGAGGGCCAGACAGGCGGAGAAGAAGCCGGCTCCCCCGGAGGTGCATGCACTAGACTTCCAGGCTTTCGAAAAGCAGAAGGAGAAGGCCAAGGGAGCAGCTAACCCGCCGCCGCCCAGAACCACAGAACGGCGAGAAGGCCCCTCACTAAGAGAGAAGATGAGAAACAAGTGGTATTCCTTCTCCGGGACAAGTCCAAGCTCCTGTTCGAGTGGGCAACCAGCTACAATAAGATCACATTGCCAGAGCCGAAAAGGCCCAGCGACTCAAAGAAGAAAGATGACCCGCGCTTCTGTTTGTACCACCGGGTGCTCGGGCATACTGTTGAAGACTGCTACGTCTTCAAGGATGCTATTGAGTCCTTAATCAGGGACGGGGAGCTGGACATGGGGGAGCATAAAGTAGACCCCCCGCAGCCACACGAGCTGCCCAGTATAGCCTCCTCCGTCAATATGATCTCGCTATATCAGGAGCTGCCAGAAGAATGGGCGGAGGCCTGTGCCCGTGCCACTTATGAAACCTTTATCATGGCCCCAGCTCAAGACCAAGAAGGGTGGCAGACTGCACCCAGAAAAACCAGAAAGGCGCGCGCCCTCTCGACCTACCCCAGGAATTCACTCGAGGGTAGCAGCGCCCCTGCCTGCACCGCCCCCGATAA